>JAPEVW010000186.1:0-157500 GCA_027921565.1 Artemia sinica
AACTACAGAGCCGCTCCCATTTTCGTTAACAGTTCTCGAGATGCGCAATAATTTGAGACCTACCCCCTCGCAAAAGTCACCCTCAAAATTCTCTAAATTCGGATTAGATTCAAACGCATCTCGGACATGTATATTATGATGGTAAACTTCAGCTTTTTCCGCTCATTTAAATAAAATACCTTTAAATCAATAGAAAACCTTAATTGAATCCCTCCCCCCTCCCCACAATATGAATTTGGTTCTTCCCCCAGCAATGCCACGGATTCTATCTAAATAGTCATTGCACAATTTCTACGGGGTCAAACACAAATTCCCTCCATAAGGGAATTAAATGGATCCCCAAAAGTCGCAGTGTAGACAGCTATTGCATTTAAAATATCGGAATTTGACAGCTGAAAAGGGGGGTTACCCCCCCCCCCCCCCACCCCCCGTAAATGTTTGTACATTGGACATTACCCCCCCTCCCCCTCTTGTCTATCATCAACACCCCTCCCCCTCCCCCCACTTTGTTCAATATTTGGGGGCATGCGAATGCTCCACTTCAGTTTGTTGAAGTTGATTTCGTTAGGGTATCGGGGGGCTGGAGGAGGAGGAGGAGGGTTCCCAGTTAATTCATTTGTAAAATCGTCCAAAAGCTGTAGTGTTTTTGGACTTAGCAAAGGTAATCCCACCCTGCTAAACTGCGCTATAAATCTACATTTTAAAAAAGAAAATTATTTAAAAAATTGTCAATATTAAACGAGGGGGGGGGGGGGGGGGGGGGGACGCGTATTTTGCTCATTAAAATACCACGCCTCCATGGTGAATTGTTGGGGGACTCCACCGTGCGTCCTCTCCTTCTCCAACTGATGAGACGGTGACAATGATATGGGACCAAATGGTCCAATCTTATAAATGAAAAATAGCTTATTTTTCAAAGTGTTCAAAATCATCCTATTGTTTTAAAATTTGGATTATTATTTACATATTATTTAAAGTCAGCGCTTAGTAGTAGTAGTAGTAGTAGCAGCAGTATGCACATAGTAGCATTTGGTTAATTCCACTGTTCCCCACTCCACTGATATTCTGAAATTCCAATTTCCAACCTAATATACGATATTTACAATCCTAAAACACATTACATAGAAGTTTGTAATTTTGATTTTGTTCAAAAAAATAGCTTATTTTCAGTGTGTCAAATCAGCCCTACTGGTTTTTTTTTTTTTTTTTGATTAGAGTGCCACGCGGCGCTTCCCGCGGCGGTTCCTACGGTGCTTCCCGTCAGCGCTTCCGCAGCGCTTCTCGGCCCACCGTTCGCGCTTCTCGACCCCCACTTGCGGCTCCCAGCCGTTTACATAATGTCCAAAAGAAAACATTGTTAGATCATAAGTCGTTTTTCTCTCTCTAATTCCCTACAGGTTGTGAACTCATTACTTAATTATTGTAAGCCGCGTAATTTTCGTTCCAAGACTGTTCAGCCAGGAATACAGATTAATGGGAAACCGGTTAACTCATATTGTCAATGTTTCCCCCTAAAATCTTGGCAAGTTGTAAGATTGAAAGCCTGTTAAAAATCTTACGCAAATTAGAATTCCATATGTGCAATAAATAAATGGGGATAATCTCTGTCCTTCTCTTAAACTATAATATTCAATTGTGAAAAATAGCATTTTGAGTTTCAAATGGTGAGGATAGCAGTAAACTAGAAATTACCTATAAATATTATTATGAGATAGCGAAGAGATAGCAACAGTTGGGGGAACAGAGAAAATAGCAAAGATTAGAAAAAGAGCGGTTTCTTTTTGACTAGCAAGCAAAAAAATTACATTTTATTTAGATATCTCTGAGGGAGGGGGGGCAGAGAAATTTAAAACAATGGTTGGGGGCGAGGGGTTAAAAAAAAAAAAATAAAAATATTTAATATCTCTGAGATAAGTTTATATTAGGTTGAAAAATAGTTTTTGTTGTTAGATATTTCTATAAGATAGGGGGTTTTTTTAAGAAAAAAAAATGCTCGACATTTGGCAAATTCCGGCTGTATTTGAATGCCCGAGAGGCCCAGGCGAAGCATGCTGTACCCATCGGCGGACCTTGTGTAGACGGGAAGGGGTATTAAGGTCCATAGAAAAGCAGCTGCCCCTCCCGATCGCTCTTTAGTTTTCGACTTGGTTGCATTGCAGCCCTGCACACATGAAACTTGGGCAGTCAACACTTGTTTTGGGTCGTGTAAGGGCCAGCTACTTAATAATTGATGTCTCACGGGGGTTGCCTCGTCCACTCTCTCGTTTTCTTAGATGGAGGGGTGGCATACATTCTTCATAATTGTCCTTAAAAAGAAGAGAAAAATTTTAGTATGATAAATAATTTCACCTTTTTTTTTACAGAAGGATAATTAGTACCCCCACCCCCACTAACCATAATTGTGCTAGTGGGTTATGTCTAGAAAAGCATTTAATCTGCATTTCAGTAAAGCACAAAAGTAAAAATTTCGCGAACAACGCAACGCATATATTTTACACATTAAGTTTATTTCGTTTTCTAAGAGTTTCAGTTAGTATTTTTGGCCTAGTTTGCTCCTTATTACAGTTCGTCACCGCAAACTGTTTGATTCACCTTGATAAAGCCACCTTATAGTTCCTTATGGCACCAAAGTTGGCATTTTTGTGTGCCATTTCAGGACCTCTGAAAAGGAAGCATCATAAACCCCATGGATTCTAATTTCCATGGTCCTAAAACCTGGAGGTTTATAGTTCTCTCCGTATTGCACATACACCCTTCCTGATCCCTTAAGTATGCAAAAAAAATTAAAAAATCTCATTTGGGAAAAAAAACAGAATGCCAAAGAATTTTTTATTTAATTTTTTCATTTGTGTTTCATAGACATGATTCTAATTTCCATGGTCTAAACCTGGAGGTTTATAGTTCTCCGTATTGCACAGACAACCCTTCCTGATCCCTTAAGTATAAAAAAAAAAAATTAAATCTCAGTTTTGAAAAAAAAACATAATGCCAAAAATTTTTATTTAATTTTTCATTGTGTTTTTAGGAACGAACTAATGTATCTTATATTGCATATGCAGATGAATTACGGCTTATTAGCCGTTCAATATTCAGCCTATAAAAGCCGGCCTAGTTTGTTTTTTCTAAAGCTGTTTGAAAGAAAATCTCCTTAATACTAAACGTTGCAAATTTGAATATTTACTCTTTACTTATTTAAGCCAAACATCGAAGCATTGATCTAAGTTGTGGTTCTTTTTCAGGTTTATCCTATAATAAAAACAAGTTTTTTTCTAACTGAAAGTAAAGGAGCGACATTAAAATTTTAAAACGAAACAGAAATTATTCCGTATATGATGGGGCTAAATAAAAGTTCAAATAAGGGATAATTCCCTTTCCCCCTTTACAGAAGGAAAATTAGTACCCCCCATCCCCACTAACCATAATTTTGTCTAGAAAAGCATTTATCTCATTTCAGTAAAGCAAAAAGTAAAATTTCGCGAACACGCAACGCATATATTTACACATTAGTTTAATTTTGTTTTTCTAAGAGTTTCAGTTAGTATTTGGCCCGAGTTGCTCCTTATTACAGTTTGTCACCCGCAAACTGTTTTGATTCACCTTGAATAAGCCACCTTATAGTTCCTTATGGCACCAAAGGTGGCATTTTTTGGTGTCCATTTTCAGTACTGACAGCTCTGAGAAGCATAATAACGCATGATTCAACTAATTTCTATGGTCTAAACCTCGAGGTTTATAGTTCTCCCTATTGCAACAGACACCCTTCCTGAATCCCTTAAGTATGAAAAAAAAATCTCAGTTTGGAAAAAAAAACATAATGTCAAAAATTTTTATTTTATATTTTTCATTGTGTTTTTAAGGAACGAACTAATGTATCTTTATATTGCATATGCCGATGAATTACGGCTTATTAGCCATTAAAAGTTCAGCCTATGAAAGTCGGCCTAGTTTGTTTTCTAACTCTGTTTGAAAGAAATCTCCTTAATACTAAACGTTGAAAATGTGAAATATTTAGTCTTTACTTATTTAGGCCAAACATCGAAGCATTGATCTAAGCTGTGGTTCTTATTCAGTTATCCAATAAATAAAAACAAGTTTTTTTTTTCTAACTGAAAGTAAGGAGCGACTAAACATTTAAAACTAACAGAATTATTTCCGTATATGAATGGGGCTAAATAAAAGTTCAATAAGGCGGGGGGTGGATAAGGGATGGGAATTCCCCCTTTTTTTACAGAAGGAAAATTAGTACCACTACCCCCCTCCCCACTAACCATAATTTTGTCTAGAAAAGCCATTTATCTCATTTCAGTAAAGCGAAAAGTAAAAATTTTTTTCGCGAATATACTAAGATTCCTTTTGAATCTAAGAAACCTTTGACTAAACTGCTGCTAACGGTAACGAACAGGAAGTGCTTTAAAAAGGGTCCGAGCTAATTATAAATCTCGTGCTGGAGAGCCTTAGGTCAAACAGTAGTGGCATATTGCCTTAAGATTGGCAGAAGTCAGTGGACACTTTAAATCATCCCAATAGAGAAAAGCCAAATTTATCGAAAAGAGAATTATTTTCTATTTGCGAGAATGTTGGTTGTAAAAACAAATGGGGAGGGATTAGGTTTTTTGAGGGTAAAAAAACATATTTTACGTTTCTAGCGAGTATAAAGATTGCATAGTGATGTTTGTATTAGAGTGGAGTGGGAAGGGGATTTACCTGAATATACTGGAGGGTGACCAAGGAAAATAATCCTTATTTGAAATAAAAATGAAAATGTACTAAATCAAACTTACATGGTAAATTGAAGTTGCCGAAGGCTTCTAACTCATCAATAATATTCTTTGTTGTATACCCATTGTGTCACAATACTTTCTGATAATTTAATTACAATGCATGCCCGTTGTATATACGAAATCTCAAGGGTGAATTGTAATGTAACGGGGAAAATCTTATGTAAAGCAAGCCTCTGATTGGCTGAGAAAGGATATGTATCCGACTCGCTGATTGGCTGAGAAGGAAAACAATTAATCTAACTGTTTCCTAATTCCTGGACGGCATAACATTTGCCTCGAGCATGCACTTGGCCAAAACAACGACAACATCAAATAAATCGACCTTTGGAAATTTAGGTCATTTACCGCACTTCGATTATGTCAATAAAACACGTTGTTCTGTCACGAGTTATTGTTCACCCTAGGGACTCTATGTCCATATATGGTGTTTCTGTTCGGAGTAGCGCCCCCCTTTCTACTATGGGTATCCTGATCGCTGGGCTGGTTCCTTTTTAGGCACTTTTATCCTCGGGAAATCTAATTCTCGTACAGTCTATGTTTTCCCGGAAATTGTTCACGTTCAGTTCTTCTTTTATTTGAACAAAGGGCTGTGTTACGACATGTAAGGTAATTATGGTTGGATCAAGATTTGATCGTAGTGTCTGGGTTTGACGCATTGTCTTTGATTCCTGGTTCAATGATATCACATTCATCGAGGGTTTAATTATGGGGATTATAACTATGATAATTTGGTTAGATCTTTTCTCTGAACACTTTATTTTGGGAAATTTTAGAACGTACAGTTTATGTTTCCCACAAAATTGTTCATGTTTGGCTCTTCTTCTCATGGAGGATGATTTTTTTTGCGACATCTAATAATGATGGATAAAGGGTCAAGACTTAAACTTGGAGTCTTGCTTTAACATATTGTCTTTGACTTGGGGTCTACGATACTCTAATGGGGGGGGGGTTTCAATAAAAGTTTTTGTTCTTATCTTTTCAGTTGATTCTTTATATAGGAATTTTCAATTAATTGTTTCTATGGGATTTTCAATCAAATTCTTAGTTGGCGGTTCGCGAGTAGCATACCAGAAGTAGAGGGGGAACTTAAAGTAGCGGTTCAAATGGGGAGCATATATTAGTGGCCATACTGAGTCGAAATCAGATTGAAAGGATTCAGGTTCCCTTGAGAGCGATTGGAGCCACAAGGACTAACTATCTTGAGAAATACTAACATAGAGAAATAATTAAGAAGTATGTATTTTTTTTACTCACATGATCGGTACAAGCTTGTCAGGTATATCAAGAACACTTCGCAGTCAAAGACACTGAGATAAAATTGTTGACTGAGGCGAATACAAGTAATGGTTAATTCACTGATAATAAATGTTTTCAAAAGTTCATTCTAATTGCGAATAGACTCACATAGAATTGCTTCTAGACTCACATAAAACTCATCATAGACTCATATGACTCCCAAAAGACTAACTCCAACTTACTAAGTTCGAAGGTACTATACCCTGAATTTTGCCGAAGGTTACGTTCAGGCGTTACTAAAAAGTACATTACACTGTTTCTATTGGTTCAGATTATACGTCCCCTATTACTATTGGACAGGGATGTAACAATCGGCTAGTTGATTTTAATTGACTTTGATATGATTTTATGACTTTTAAAACTTCACTTTGGAATTTTTCTTAGTGGAATAAAGTTTTTGTACCTTGTAATTAGAGTCGGATACATATTTCTACTTTGTATCTCACAAAACTATATTTTTAAAGTCTTTTCTTGTAACTACAGCGGGATACATAGTTCTATTTTGTATCTCAAGAAACTATTTTTTAGAGTTTTACCTTGTAATTACAGCGGAATACATAGTTCTATTTTGTATCTCAGTGACCATTTTTTTGTATAATAAATCAGATTTTTCTTCAACAGAATAAAATTTTACATTGTAATTACAGCGGAATACATAGTTCCTATTTTGTCTCTCAAGTGACCGTTTTTTGTATAATAATTTCTCCCATCTCTTGATCGTTTTTGGAAATTCAAACTCAAGATTTAATTACATGGTTGGTTGCCTGTCATGTACAATTGGTCACGCTGAATATTTATTGCTGTTTACCCTTCTTCATGGAACGATTTTTTATAGAGTTACAATTGCGATACAATTATTTTTCTACTTTTTAAGTTTGACAATTAAGTGTTACTTGATCTGTGGGTTATTTGAATTATTGGGTTCATATTTTGGGCGATTTATTTTTACTTGGAAAATTTCGGGGTCTTGAAAATTGATTCCATTGACTGGCAGTATCAATACAAGATACTAGGTTATATATAATTATTAAGAAATTCTGTTTTACAATCCCCCTCTACTGTGTTTCATTATATTAATAAGTTAAGTTAAAACTTTAGCGTAAAGAGTGGGTATTGAGGAGGGTGTTGCCCCCTCACACACAGGGCATAAATGGCCCATAAGGTAACCTGGTATCTGCATGATGTTAAGACAGCTAACCTTATTGATTTTGTTATTGTAAACCGAAGACTGCAGTATCAATACAAGTACTAGGTTATATATAATTATTAAGAAATTCTGTTTTACATCCCCCCTCTACTGTGTTCATTATATTAATAAGGTTAAAGTCAAAACTTTAGCGTAAGAGTGGGGTATTGAGGAGGGTCTTGCCCCCCGACCCCCCCCCCCCCCCATTTAAAGAACACTCCCCAACTTGACTTATTCCCAGATCACCAGGAAACCTTTCTCCCTTCCCTTGCACTTTATCCCCCCTAGCTACCTACCAGTATGACTCTGGTTTAAGAGTAAGCAGGCAGAATGATCTTCTTTTAAACACCTCCATGCAGAGTTTCTAAAACTTCAAATAGTTACCGCTGTTTAGAGTCTCCGCTAGTACCTGCTCAATTAAATGCAATTGTAATTTGAAAAAGATGGATTTGATCCCCCTGTCCCTTTGTTCTGACTATCCAAGTTTAGCCCCCGTCAAGAATTCCACTAGAACCCCTGACCGCATCTGTGATATAAAAAAAGTAAAGTGTAAAAACTGTACCTTCACAAGTCGCTTTCGATTCCCCAATCTTTTCCTTGAGCAACGCTGAAAGCCTTAACTTTGAAAAACTCAATGAATTAGACACCCTTTCTAAAATATATAGATTAGATGTAATCGCTATTACTGAAGTTCAAGCTCAAAATTTGCACATGTTAAAGATTAACAATTTTTCTCAATTTATTAAACTCAGACCAGAAAACCACCCTCTGGGTAAGAAAGGTGGCGGAATTCCTGTTCTTTATCCTTAATGATTTATATCCAAGTGAAATCCCAATTCCGTGTCTTAATCCTTTGATGAAGTTATGTGGGTGTGTGGTTTCGACCTAAAGTCTTACCGCGTCCTTTTAATTTAATTGTCCTTTGTTGTTTTTATTACTCCCTAATCAGAGATCCGCTGAAAATAAATTTTATCGAAAAATTACATGCAAGTGTTGACTTTGTACTATCAAAATACCCAAATGCAGGAATTTTCCTGATGGGTGACGCAAACGATATAAGACTTGATTCTACATGTAACGCTTTTAATTTTAAACAGGTCGTTAATGTCCCTACTACAAAAGGCAATACTACTCTTGATTTAATTTGCACTAATCTTTCGAAGTTTTATAAACCCTTCTCCACTCTGCCCCCTCTATGGGTAGTTACCACTTTAGCCTTTTTTCCTATCTCCGCTGGCTAAGTTAAACAGTCGTTTTCTATAACTGAAACCGCTTATAGACCTCTCACTGAACTCAGGACTTTCAATTTTGGCTCCTGGATTACTACTGAAATTGGTCCTCTGTATATCAAACAAATGACGTTGACTACATGGCTTTGTCCCTCCAAAATCTATTGAGGAGTAATTATGAATTTCCACTTCCCTGAGAAAAAATTTAAAACGTGTTCTACAGATAAGCCTTATGTTACTGAGTCTTTTAAAAAACTTATAAGAAAAAAAAATCAATTTTTTTTCAAGGCAGGGGTCGCAATATTGAGGCTAATAGTCCTAAGGAAGTTCCTAAGAAAAAATTAAGAAAAGGGCAGCTTCTAATTATTATAATAATAAAGTCAAAGATCTATATTCTAAACAAGCCCAAGCAATGGTACAGAAAATTAAAGAAATATGCGGAAAAAGTCCTTCCGAAATTGATTTTCATCTCCCTGAACCCCCTAATAAGACTGCCACGATCTGAACTTGTACCTTGCTTCCATCGTGCAAAGTCTCCCCCCTTTCACTGGCTCAAGTCCAACTATTCCTCCCAATACATCTAGAGCAGGAGAATAACGGAATGAAAAGCGTCATGGGTAACGACTGAACCTGGCCTACTAGCCCTACTCTGGATCTTTTTGAAATGGTGCAAATAACATTGATGGAGCACCAGCATACAGCGGGCAGCCGTTTTCGACAATATGTCTGATGCAAGACTTGTAACGTGGGATGATTAAGATTGAGGGTAATAAAATAAAAAAAAGTTTTTTTTTCACAGAAAGTAAGGAGCAACATCAAAACTTAAAACGAACTGAAATTATTACGTATATGAGGGGGTTAGCCAAGACTTAGACTATAAGAGTACAAGACTATAAATAACGTCGTGGAGATTTTCATTTCTTTTTTGAACTTTTTAGTGAAGTGCAAATTCATTCACCATATCTGGCTTGTGTATCCAATTTCCAAGTTTTTCAATCTTGTAAAAGCCTTCTCAAGATTAGCCTTCGCCTCTTTGCTTCAAGCCAGTGAAATAACACCAGATTTAGAAATAAAATTGATGGGAGCTGCATTCGAGGGCAACATAAATTTGGCTTTGTTTTATTCGATACTCCTTTGGGAGATCAAATTTCCCATATCTAGAGCAGATGGCCCTTTCTAAACTAGAAATATGCATACGTTGCCCAATATCTATTCCTTGTAAATAATTGGACTAATCAATTGCGATTGTAGAGCTCCTTGAATTCCCAACATATTCCATTTAGCCAATTTATCGGAACATGAGTGGGTAATGAGCCGGGATTTGCCGCTTACAATTCTGTCCCATGTATCTTGTTTCCAATTCTTTGTCTTTCTGATCCATAGTCCCTCAATTTTTGGCCTGCAATTGACCGTCGCTTCTATTCAAACCCTCAATTTCGCTCTGCCTGACATCACCACAAGGGAGAAATGTTTATATACAAATAAAACGGTATCCTTCCTTCCTTAATTTGGAACTTCCTTGTGTCCTTTGTTCACATAGACAAGACTATCGTTTGCCATTTTCTTTGGAATCTTCTAACTTTGTATAGACAAATTCTAAAAAGCCTCGTCTGGCCAGAATTTCGGCATGACAGTCGTAAACTGCATGCCCTTCTCTGGTTAAGTTTTTTTCTTGGATGACTTTCGTTCCCCCAGTCGCAACTGCAATCACTTCGAATTCATCATTAGGTTTTTTTGCAAAATAATTGGACGAAATAACTTTCAATTCTGCTGACATTGATTTTTGAACGTCTTTCCGTGCCATTAGCTCAGAAATTTGGCGTCAACCAGACTTGAGATTTCGTCAGCTGGTACTTGTTGGAATGACTTCTCAAAGTAAGAACATCTTTAATCCAAAATTGATCGTACACTAAGTGATCGTAGAATGTTATCTGATTGTTAGCAAACCAAATTCTCTTCGACAATAAGTGATAGTAGACTGTTTATCTGATTTGTTAGAACCAAATTCTTCAACAATGGCCATGCTAATAGCATGGCCATTGATTCTAAAGAGACACAATTACCTAAAATATAAAAAAAGGTGATTTATTGAAATAAAGGATAAAGATCTATATAAATTGTATCGTTTTTAATATTTTGACATCTTCATCATCATCTTCATCATCAACTGCTGACCTCTCCATGGTTATATATCTACTTTCCGTCCTTTTAGTTTGTGGGGGGCAGAAACTCTATGCTATCACCATCGATTAATAACTGCTGAATCATTCGTCTTTTAGTGGGTTGGGGGTGAAACTCTATTCTATCTTCATCCACTGCCTGGTCTACTGGAGTTTTCAAATTTTTTCCCCCCTGGTCTACATGAATTTTTCCTACAGTTGATAATTTTTTCATCCTTCTCCTCTTCACTTACTGGCATTTCTTTCCACTGACTACAATCAAAATATTGACTGTGCCTCCTGAAACTTAAAAATAATAATATAAAATAATAATATAATATATGGATATTGATCATCTAAACAATTAAAATCTAGTTTAGGGGAAATTTTTGGACTCCCATTACCTGCATAATTGTCCAACCAGTGTCTTAGTAGCCTCTTGCAGAGGCTTGTGAGCTGCCACAAGAAATGCATATTTGAAGCATTGAAGCCCTGTTATCGAAACGAAATCGTTGTACAACACCATTGACAACCCCTTTAAATCTTCATTATATTCTGGTCCCACCGACCCCTCCCGCCTCTTAATATAAATTCTTTTTAAATTTACCCACATTAATATCCAAACTCCAATAAATAAAACCACTGACCCCTACCCAACTCAGTATAATTATCCAATTTTGTTAGTATATTGTCAACCCATGCCATAAAAACACCCTCAAAATTATTCAGGTCCGGATGAAGTGATAGCATTTCAGTACGTAAATAACGCTCATACCCCTCATCCGCCTTTTCATTGAAATAAATTATTTTTGTGCGATGGCAGCCTTAATCCCATCCCTCCCACCACCCTCACCGAATCACTCTTTCAAGAAGGGCTCGAATCTTGCCCACATAGAGTGTACTATGTCTACCGGATCCGTTATGATGCTACCTGATGTTAGTGAATTAAGTGGATCCTCAAACTCCAGCCCTATAAACAAATACATTGTGCAAGGCAGAGTCAACTAAATTAAAATCGGGCATGACAGGGGGAGTTACTGGGATTTCATTTCCTCCACCAATTTGCTCAATGATGGGGGTGTTGCGTGGTTTGAAATCCCCCAACTCACTCAACAACCCCTCGAGTGTATCAGGTTTTAGACGATCAGCCCATTCGAGGGTAGCTGGTGAGCCATACCCCCTGTAGATGTACTTGGTACATTAATATAACTATCCCCTGTATTCGGAGGAATCATATTACAACTATCATCACCAAACCAATCGATTAATAACTGTTCAATCCATTCCTCTGACTCGACATGGATATTGTCTTCGAGTTATGATGGTGATGGTAATAAAGGTATTTCCATAGTTGCACCAGCTGACAGTTGGCTGTGTATGATGGGTCCGGTGGTTGTGTTATCTTGTTGTGAGTGTTTGGATGTAGGAATTGACCAGTTGACAGTTAGTTGGTGTATGATGGGTCCGGATGGTTGTGTCATATTGCTGTGGATGCTGGCTGTGATAGCTGGATAGTTGGCTATTGAGTGGTTTACGGTTAATGTTGATTGTATTAGTGGATTCGACCTACGACCATGTTGTATAACCGTCGTCTGCTGACCACTGGCGTCGCTTCACCCCTTCTTATCTTCTTAATTGTAGGGGGAGCTAAAAAAAAAAAAGTTAAAAAAACCTGTCACAAGATAAAAAAAACAAAGTGGTTGTCCAGAGAAAAAAAAGTTAAAAAAAAAAAGCTGTCAAAAAAAACTTGTCAGGAAAAAAAATGTTGGGGGGGGGGGTGAGGGGGGTAGAGGGAGGGGGCTGTGGACGATTGTGGCACTTTGGGGCGGTGGGAAACGAATGTGGGAACTTTTGTCCGGATAAAAATAGGTATGATTTAACTCATGTGCTAAGCTCGCAAGCCATTTAAATACAGTGTTTTATATACTTTTTTTCTTGTTTTGATATTGCTCTTTACCGACCTCTGGAGATCCAGGTTCAAAAAATATTAAACAATCTGTTAACTATAATAGGTCTGTATAAATTTTAATAGAATTAGTTTCTTTACCGACTATGAATAAAAGAATAACTTACTTACTTCTTGCGTGTAGCTTTCGACATATTCCTTTTATTTGAATGCATCATTATATTTCAAATGCCATTTCTGAACTGAGAAGATTACAAATTGTCAGAGTTTTTATATACGTGTTCAAGGTCAAAACAAAAGTCAATCACATCTAACAATTAAAAGGTAGCAGACAGATAGGAAGTTACTATAGTATAAACGAATCATCAAATTGTTCGAACGTGGCTGTATTTATCTTGGACGATAGTTTGGTCTTTAAACTTATCAAACGGGTATCGATACTTCCATCTACAGTTTTTGTGTTGAAATTTAATTTCAAAGTTCATTTTCACCTGCTATTTTTGGATAGTTCATAATGTATGTTATCGTTGAGGGGTTAATCACTGGGATTGTATTGTTTAATAGATAGATTGGTTTTCCTCTCAGCATTTCATTCTTGGGATATTTTTAAAACGCATGGGATTTACGTTTTTTCGAAAAAAAATTGTTCTTGGGTGGCTTGTCTCTATTGAAGTTGCACTTGTTTCTTGATTAATCATAGGGGATTGACGTCTATATTCAGCATGGGTTAAAACAAAATTTTAGTGCTCCTTCGACATATTGTCTTTAACTTACGGAGCATATAGTCTTTCAGGGGTTAGTGAGGGGACTGGTTACTTTTGGTTTCTATAATTCAATAGTTGGTCTTCAGGATCTTTCGTGAGAAAAACTGCCTTTAATATTTACGGGATAGTAGAGATAGGGGCTTTTCGACGATTGTTTCTTTGGGATTCAATACGTGAATCTATGAAATGTTGATTGATTGGGTTTACCGAATATCATAACCATGCAGTTATATGGTATATCGCGTCCATAGGGTTTATCAGGTGTATATATTTACGCATTTACATCTTATGCTGGTTGATGGGGGTTCTCAGGATTGTTATTTTTTATACAATTCTGTAATAATCTGGTTACTAAGACTTATTAGGTAGTGTTACCTGATTCATAATATGGTGTGTGATAGTTCTAATAAAGGGATTTCGTTTATTTCTTTTTTCTTATATTTTATACCATATTTCGAGGGGGAGCTTCGTGTAGCGGGGGATTAAAGCAGCGGTTCAAATGGGGAGCATATATTAATGGCCATACTGAGTCGTCAAATCATATTACTTGGATTCTGGTTCCCTTGAGAGTGGTTGGAGCCACAAGGACTAATTATCTTGAGAAATACTAACATGAAGAGACAAAATTAAGAAAATCAATGTATTTATTTTTACTCACATTAGCGGTACAAAGCTGGTTCAGGAATATCAAAATTATCTGTATAACACTTCACTGTCATAGGCACTAGGACAATGTTACACACTGGGGCATACACAATGCAACATGGGTTTTTAACAATGTTCTGATAATAATTGTCAAGAATTATCAATAGTTTGGATCACTTACATTAGACTGTTCTCAAACTCTACTCGAAGACTCATTGTAAACTCGGTCTAAACTCCTTCTAGACTACCGCAAAAATTGTTAAGTTCTGCCAACTATACTCTCCAATTTCGCCAGAGGACACATTCAGGTGTTGCTAAGACACGTATTACATTGGTCCTATTGGTTCGTAGTATCTCCTATATTACTTTTGGGCAGGGATACACCAATTGGCTACTTCAATTTTGATGCGATTTTATAGCTCTAAGTCTCTTCACTTTGGAATTTTTCTCGACAAAACACAGTTTACTTTTGTAATTTTATTGCTAACGACATGTCACTTAGTTTCCAGATGGCTTATAATTTATCACTGTGAAACTTGTTAAGGGACAATACAACTTAGTTGCATTGGAATACATAATCCTAAACTTAGTTATCAGAACAATGCAACTAAATTACACAAAATACTTTGTATCTCTAGTGACTATTTTTTTTGTATGATAAATTCTACCTTCTCTTGATAGTTTGGGAATTCAAGCTCTGTAAAATTAAAACTACATTGTTTGGTCGCCTGTCATGTAACACTTGGTCACACTGATATTTATTGCATATTTTGGCGACACAGAGGCGGATTTATTTATTGCTATTGCACTTTCTGTGGGAAAGATTTTTTACAAAGTTTTGTCCAATTAAGATACATTTGTTTTGCTACTTTTTAAATTGGACGCTTAAGCCTTACTCGATCTGTTGGTTACTTGAATTTTTAGGTTCATATTTTGGGTGATTTTATTTTACTTGAGTAACTTTATTGGAAAATTTTTAGGTTTTTGAATTTTGATCCCGTTACATATCATCCTTCCCATGGTTAAACGATGTCCTCATCGTTGTGTTTACTACTTCTCTCTATTTTTTGAATTTTGATTTCGTTTTATCATTGTTAATTTTTTTTTTAAATTGGCACTTATTATTTGAATTAACTCACATTTAATAAGATGTATTTTTTTTATATTCCTCATTGCTTTGTGTGATTACATATATGAAAAACATTACTTAAAAGTCCATCACCTATTCACTCTATTTGGCGAAAGGGCCAAAGAGTTTCTACTGGCTAATGTATTGATTATATGATTGAGTATGTAAATATTACCTTCCTCCACATAATACCGAAATACCTTCACCTGATATGCTAATAATTCTACATGGTTTTAACTTTCTAATTTCTGCCTTTGCAATTGTTTTACTACCCGACATGATATTGATTACTGAAAATACACGTTCCTTACTTAAATACTACACTATACTTTCACCTGACGCTATACTGATATGATAAGCTATTGAATTCTAATGTAGCTTCTTACATATAACTTATAAACACACAAACATATGAAAAAAAAACTTGTAAAAGAAATGATTTTATACACATATTACAAAATTTTAACTTGATATCTGGGAGTAGCACTGAAATGTCACTTGTTTCTTCTATTTTTTTTAAAAAGTTTCTCAATATTCATTAAAGTTACATGTTAGGTACATAAGATTTTACACTTACTTCATCATTCTACGTGTCTATAATACTCACTTACGTTGTCACTTTATTTTGAGCTTCCGTTCAATTAATTACTGAGTCCGCTAATTGTTGCAAATCTATTTTCTATATATAGAAAGCCGACTCATAATGATCGATATCTACATTTCTCTTCCCATCACCCTCCTTCTGTAAAAGAGGGGTAATAATCTCTTTAGTCGACAGAGTTTTAAAAATTTGTTCCCGTAATCATATAAATTCTGAATTAAATTATGTCAAGGATATTCTTTTCTGCAATGGTTACCCAATCAAACATTGAAAATATAATAGATAGACGATTAAAAAAGATAAAAGAACAAAATAGGGAGCTTGTCTCCCTTGATTCAGTTACATCGGCAATTGAGAAAAAAACTTTCATCGTTTTTCCATACATCCTGAAACTTGGCGATAAACTTGGAAAAATTTAAAAAAAAAAACAAATCTCTCTGTTTCTTTCAAAACCGAACAAAAAGTTGAACACTTTTTCAACTCAGGAAAGGATAAAACGGACCGGTACTGGGTAGTGGTGTCTACAGAATCCCGTGTTCTTGTGGAAAATTTGACATTGGTAGGACCCATCAACAACTAGGTGAACGTTTGCATGAGCACAAAATTTTCAATAGATAGTCCCTGAGATTAAAAAATAACAATGACAACTTTGATTCGACATTGGCTTCGCATATTTTCGTAAATCCGACCCATCTAGTTCTGTTTGACGAGGCAACTTTAATATCAACTGTAAAGGGCGTACACAAACTTTTAAAGAGGTAATTGAGATAAAAAAATATATGAACCAAAATTAACAATAAATAGAGATACTGGAGATATTTCATTAAGCCCAATTTACGACAGTTTAATCTTGAAGGACTCAATCAATATTTTCACGCACCCGGTATAAAAATTAAAGAACCTATTTGCATATCTAATGAAAACCGAAATTGTAGACCAGCTAAAACTATTGCAAGGCAAAAGATTCTTGCCCAATCATCTTGGTAAATTCATTTTCATTGATTCCTATCTGGTTTTTATTCAGTGTATGTTCTGTCTTTGTAAAGTAAACTTCGAAAGGTTAGATTTTTTTTGTTTTTTTTCTCTTTGTCTTCTTTTTTGTTTAGCACTGAGGACGACTTGGCGGAGGTCCTTGTCGAAATATTTGCTTATATTTTGTCATCTTCATGGTTCGCCACTGGCTGAAAAAATCCTCGTTTTTTCACCCTTTTTGATTTTATTTTTCATTTTGTTAGTTTATCTCCTCTGAGTTTCATTTGGCTAATTGTTTATGGTTTGTCTTCGTGGTGTTTCATTTTTTGGCACTTGTTGCTTGGGATAAGCATTTAAAATGTTCATAAGTATGACTTCTTGCACAAAATTGTCCTTGCGTGGTTTGTCATATCATATACGAGGGTTGATGTTATAGAGTTGTTGACATGTTTACTTGGTACATATCCCTCGGGGAATTGATTACAGGAAATGGGTATCCTGATCTCTGGCTGGATATCTCTTTTAGGCACTTTTATGACTTTTTAGACTATGAGAATAGTTCAACAGCTTTAAGGCTAAATAAAACTACAACAGCTTTAGGGTTATAAGATAAAAAAAAAATCTCTTTGGCTACAAAAGTTAGGGCTATAAAATAAAAAAAACCTATTTAGAGAAAACTATTTCATATTTGTCAGAAATTCTAACGTATTGCTTCACGATTATCATTGAGGGATCTGTCTGGTAGGCACATCTATCTACAATTTTGTTTTCTGCAGGTTTGATATGTATTTAGTTGTATTGATGCTCGAAACTCGTACCTCCCTTGATCACCCTCTTGAAAAGAGTTTATGACTATGCTCTGTTTTCTATGTTCTCGATGTACATATATATTCCTAGAAAATTGTAGTTTAGCTTCACGTTTAAAAACACATCTATAATATTAAAAACGAAAATAACGTTGAGTCGTTAACAAGTCCTAACTTATAATAATTATATGAGTACCTGGATTTGTACCTGGTTATTTGAATTATTGGGTTCATATTTTGGGCGATTTTATTTTACTTGGAAAATTTCGGGGTCTTGAAAATTGATTCCATTGACTGGCAGTATCAATACAAGATACTAGGTTATATATAATTATTAGGAAATTCTGTTTCACAATCCCCCTCTACTGTGTTCATTATATTAATAAGTTAAAGTCAAACTTTAGTGTAAAGAGTGGGGTATTGAGGAGGGTGTTGCCCCCCTCACACACAGGGCATAAAATGGCCCATAAGGTAACCTGGTATCTGCAAGATGTTAAGACAGCTAACCTTATTGATTTTGTTATTGTAAACTGAAGACTGGCAGTATCAATACAAGATACTAGGTTATATATAATTATTAAGAAATTCTGTTTTACAATCCCCCCTCTACTGTGTTCATTATATTAAATAAGTTAAAGTCAAAACTTTAGCGTAAAGAGTGGGGTATTGAGGAGGGTCTTGCCCCCGACCCCCCCCCCCCCATTTAAAGAACACTCCCAACTTGACTTATTCCCAGATCACCAGGAAACCTTTCTCCCTTCCCTTGCACTTTATCCCCCCTGGCTACCCTACCAGTATGACTCTGGTTTAAGAGTAAGCAGGCAGAATGATCTTCTTTTAACACCTCCATGCAGAGTTTCTAAAACTTCAAATAGTTACCGCTGTTTAGAGTCTCCGCTAGTACCTGCTCAATTAAATGCAATCGTATTTGAAAAAGATGGATTTGATCCCCCTGTCCCTTGTTCTCACTATCCAAGTTTAGCCCCCGTCAAGAATTCCACTAGAACCCCTGACCGCATCTGTGATATAAAAAAAGTAAAGTGTAAAAACTGTACCTTCACAAGTCGCTCTCGATTCCCCAAACTTTTCTTGAGCAACGCTGAAAGCCTTAACTTTGAAAAACTCAATGAATTAGACACCCTTTCTAAAATATATAGATTAGATGTAATCGCTATTACTGAAGTTCAAGCTCAAAATTTGCACATGTTAAAGATTAACAATTTTTCTTTATTTATTAAACTCAGACCAGAAAACCACTCTCTGGGTAAGAAAGGTGGCGGAATTCTGTTCTTTATCCTTAATGATTAATATATAAGTGAAATCCCAATTCCGTGTCTTAATCCCTTTGATGAAGTTATGTGGGTGTGTGTTCGACCTAAAGTCTTGCCGCGTCCTTTTAATTTAATTGTCCTTTTTGTTGTTTTTATTATTCCCCTAATCAGAGATCCGCTGAGAAAATAAATTTTATCGAAAAATTACATGCAAGTGCTGACTTTGTACTATCAAAATACCCAAATGCAGGAATTTTCCTGATGGGTGACGCAAACGATATAAGACTTGATTCTACATGTAACGCTTTTAATTTAAAACAGGTCGTTAATATCCCTATTACAAAAGGCAATACCACTCTTGATTTAATTTGCACTAATCTTTCGAAGTTTTACAAACCCGTCTACACTCTGCCCCCTCTAGCGGGTAGTTACCACTGTAGCCTTTTCGTATCTCCGCTGGCTAAAGTTAAACAGTCGTTTTCTATAACTGAAAACCGCTTATAGACCTCTCACTGACTCAGGACTTTTCAATTTTGGCTCCTGGATTACTACTGAAAATTGGTCCTCTGTGTATCAAACAAATGACGTTGACTACATGGCTTTGTCCCTTCAAAATCTATTGAGGAGTAATTATGAATTCCCTGAGAAAAAATTTAAAACGTTCTACAGATAAGCCTTATGTTACTGAGTCTTTTAAAAAACTTATAAGAAAGAAAATCAATTTTTTCAAAGCAGGTCGCATTACTGAGGCTAATAGTCTAAGGAAGTTTCTAAAGAAAAAATTAAGAAAGCATCTTCTAATTATTATAATAATAAAGTCAAAGATCTATATTCTAACAAGCCCAAGCAATGGTACAGAAAAATTAAAGAAATATGCGGAAAAAGTTCTTCCGAAATTGATTTTCATCTCCCTGAACCCCTAATAAGACTGCCAACGATCTGAACTTGTACCTTGCTTCCATCGTGCAAAGTCTCCCCCTTTCACTGGCTCAAGTCCGACTATTCCCCTCCCCCTCCCAATACTTCCTCCCCTTTATTTCTCCCTCTGATGTTATAAATAAAATTCTTAAGCTAAGAAAATCAAGTATTTGTCCCTTGGACATCCCAGTTGACTTAATTAAAGCCTTTTCGGACAAAATTGCTGAGCCTTTATCAAATATTTTCAACCACATCACAAAATTTGGTAAATTCCCAAGTTGCTGGAAACAAGGTTTTATAACACCTGTCCCTAAAAAATGCGCCAGTCTGACTTTCTCCAACATTCGCCCCATTACGCTCACTTCTGTTTTTTTCCAAACTTTATGAAGGTTTCCTCTGTGACTGGCTTAAGAATAAAATTTGTCCGCGTATTGACACCCGGCAGTTTGGTAACTTAAAGAAAACTTCCACCACCCATTACCTTGTGCACTTAATGCACACCATCGTTAGTAACCTTGATAAACCAAATGTCTGGCTGAACCTTGTCTTAGTTGATTTCCAAAAAGCTTTTGACCTGGTTGACCATACCACCCTAATTCGTTCACTACTGGTTAACTTTAAACTTGATCCTCTGTTAGTAAATATTGCTATATCGTTTCTTTCAAATAGATCCCAAGTTGTTAAATACAAAAATATTTTCTCTAACCCCCTCCCTATATATTGTGGAATTCCTCAAGGAACCTTATTGGGACCACTTATTTCTAGTCATGATTAACGATATATTTATCTGTAAAACTATAGTATGATTCTAAAAGACACAATTACCTAAATATATAAAAAAAAGATGTTTTACTGAAATAAAGGATAAAGATCTATATATTGTATCGTTTTTAATATTTTGACATCTTCATCATCATCTTCATCATCAACTGCTGACCTCTCCATGTTAATATCTACTTTCCGTCTTTTAGTTTGTGAGGGGAGAAACTCTATGCTATCACGATCGATTAATAACTGCTGAATCATTCGTCTTTTAGTGGGTGGGGGGTGAAACTCCATTCTATCTTCATCCACTGCCTGGTCTCCTGGAGTTTTCAACTTTTTCCCCCCTGGTCTACAGAATTTCCTACAGTTGATAATTTTTCATCCTTCTCCTCTTCACTTACTGGCATTTCTTTCCACTGAGTACAATCAAATATTGACTGTGCCTCCTGAAACTTAAAAATAATAATATAAAAATAAAAATAATAATATAATATATGGATATTGATCATCTAAACAATTAAAATCTAGTTTAGGGAAATTTGGACTCCCATTACCTGCATAATTGTCCAACAGTGTCTTAGTAGCTTCCTCTTGCAGAGGCTTGTGAGCTGCCACAAGAAATGCATATTTGAAGCATTGAAGCCCTGTATCGAAACGAAATCGTTGTACACCTCGACACCCCTTTAAATCTTCATTATATTCTGGTCCCACCGCCCCCTCCCACCTCTTAAAATAAAATTCTTTTTAAATTTACCCACATTAATATCCAAACTCCCAATAAATAAAACCACTGACCCACTACCCAACTCAGGATAATTATCCAATTTTGTTAGTATATTGTCAACTCATTCCATAAAAACACCCTCAAAATTATTCAGGACCGGATGAAGTGATACCTTTCTGTACGAAAATAACGCTCATACACCTCATCCGCCTTTTCATTGAAATAAATTATTTTTTTGTGCGATGGCAGCCTTAATCCCATCCCTCCCACCACCCTCCCGAATCACTCTTTCAAGAAGGGCTCGAATCTTGCCCACATAGGAGCGTACTATGTCTACCGGATCCGTTATGATGCTACCTGATGTTAGTGAATTAAATGGATCCTCAAACTCAGCCCTATAAACAAATACATTGTGCAAGGCAGAGTCAACTAAATTAAAATCGGGCATGACAGGGGGAGTTACTGGGATTTCATTTCCTCCACCAATTTGCTCAATGATGGGGGTGTTGCGTGGTGTGAAATCCCCCAACTCACTCAACAACCCCTCGAGTGTATCAGGACTGAGACGATCAGCCCATTCGAGGGTAGCTGGTTGAGCCATACCCCCTGTAGATGTACTTGGTACATTAATATAACTATCCCCTGTATTCGGAGGAATCATATTACAACTATCATCACAAACCAATCGATTAATAACTGTTCAATCCATTCCTCTGACTCGACATGGATATTGTCTTCGAGTTGTGATGGTGATGGTAATAAAGGTATTTCCATAGTTGACCAGCTGACAGTTGGCTGGTGTATGATGGGTCCGGGGTGTTGTGTTATCTTGTTGTGAGTGTTGGATGTAGGAATTGACCAGTTGACAGTTAGTTGGTGTATGATGGGTTCGGATGGTTGTGTCATATTGCTGTGGATGCTGGCTGTGATAGCTGGATAGTTGGCTATTGAGCGGTTTTACGGTTAATGTTGATTGTATTAGTGGATTCGACCTACGACCATGTTGTATAACCGTCGGTCTGCTGACCACTGGCGTCGCTTCACCCCTTCTTATCTTCTTAATGGTAGGGGGAGCTCTGGAAAATCCTAAAAAAAAAAAAAATATTTTTCATGAAACAAATCTTGAAAGAGAACCATCAGTCCTCATCAATAGTATGCACAAGAATAAGTTTTTAAAATTTAAATTAAAAGTGTTTATTCTATTTTTCGACATGATTTAGAGATGTAAAAAAAAGTTAAAAAAAAAACTGCCAGAAAAAAAAGTTAAAAAAAACTGTCAGAAAAAAAAAGTTAAAAAAAAAGCTGTCAGTAAAAAAAAATGTTGGGGGGGGGGGTTGAGGGGTTCGAGGGGGGGGGTAGAGGGAGGGGGCGGTGGACGATTGTGGCACTTTGGGGCGGTGGGAAACGAATGTGGGAACTTTTGGTCCGGAATAAAAATAGGTATGATTTTAACTCATGTGCTAAGCTCGCAAGCCATTTAAATACAGTGTTTATATACTTTTTTTCTTGTTTTGATATTGCTCTTTACTGACCTCTGGAGATCCAGGTTCAAAAAATATTTAACAATCTGTTAACTATAATAAGGTCTGTATAAATCTTAATAGAATTAATTTCTTTACAGTCTATGAATATAAAAGAATAACTTACTTCTTGCGTGTAGCTTTCGACAATATTCCTTTTATTTGAATGCATCATTATATTTCAAATGCCATTTCTGAACTGAGAAGATTACAAATTGTCAAGGTCAAACAAAAGTCAATCACATCTAACAATTAAAAGGTAGCAGACAGATAGGAAGTTACTATAGTATAAAGGAATCATCAAATTGTTCGAACGTGGCGTATATATCTTGGACGATAGTTTGGTCTTTAACTTATCAAACGGGTATCGATACTTCCATCTACAGTTGCGTTGAAATTTAATTTCAGAGTTCATTTTCACCTGCTATTTTTGGATAGTTCATAATGTATGTTATCGTTGAGGGGTTAATCACTGGGATTGTATTGTTAATAGATAGATTGGTTTTCCTCTCAGCATTTCATTCTTGGGATATTTTAAAACGCATGGGGATTACGTTTTTCGAAAAAAATTGTTCTTGGGTGGGTTGTCTCTATTGAAGTTGCACTTGTTTCTTGATTAATCATAGGGGAATTGACGTTTATATTCAGCATGGTTAAAACAAAATTTTAGTGGCTCCTTCGACATATTGTCTTTAACTTACGGAGCATATAGTCTTTCAGGGGTTAGTAACTGGGGGTTACTTTTGGTTTCTATAATTCAATAGTTGGTCTTCAGGATCTTTCTTGAGAAACTGCCTTTAATATTTACGGGATAGTAGAGATAGGGGCTTTTCGACGATTGTTTCTTTGGGATTCAATACGTGAGTCTATGAAATGTTGATTGATTGGGTTTACCGAATATCATAACCATGCAGTTATATGGTATATCGGTCCATAGGGTTTATCAAGGGTGATATTTACGCATTTACATCTTATGCTGGTTGATTGGGGTTCTCAGGATTGTTATTTTTTATACAATTCTGTAATAATCTGGTTACTAAGACTTATTAGGTAGTGTTACCTGATTCATAATATGTTCTGTGATAGTTCTAATAAAGGGATTTCGTTTTTTCTTTTCTTATATTTTATACCATATTTCGAGGGGGAGCTTCGTGTAGCGGGGGATTAAAGCAGCGGTTCAAATGGGGAGCATATATTAATGGCCATACTGAGTCGAAATCAGATTACTTGGATTCTGGTTCCCTTGAGAGTGGTTGGAGCCACAAGGACTAATTATCTTGAGAAATACTAACATGAAGAGACAAAATTAAGAAAATAATGTATTTATTTTTACTCACATTAGCGGTACAAAGCTGGTTCAGGAATATCAAAATTATCTGTATAACACTTCACTGTCATAGGCACTAGGACAATGTTACACACTGGGGCATACACAATGCAACATGGGTTTAACAATGTTCTGATAATAATTGTCAAGAATTATCAATAGTTAGATCACTTACATTAGACTGTTCTCAAACTCTACTCGAAGACTCATTGTAAACTCGGTCTCTAAACTCCTTCTAGACTACCGCAAAAAATTGTTAAGTTCTGCCAACTATACTCTCCAATTTCGCCAGAGGACACATTCAGGTGTTGCTAAGACACGTATTACATTGGTCCTATTGGTTCGTAGTATCTCCTATATTACTTTTGGGCAGGGATACACCAATTGGCTACTTCAATTTTGATGCGATTTATAGCTCTAAGACTTCACTTTGGAATTTTTCTCGACAAAACACAGTGTTTTTTACTTTTGTAATTTTATTGCTAACGACATGTCACTTAGTTTCCAGATGGCTTATAATTTATCACTGTGAAAACTTGTTAAGGGACAATACAACTTAGTTGCATTGGAATACATAATCCTAAACTTAGTTTTCAGAACAATGCAACTAAATTACACGAAAATACTTTGTATCTCTAGTGACTATTTTTTTGTATGATAAATTCTACCTTCTCTTGATAGTTTGGGAATTCAAGCTCTTAAAATTAAAACTACATTGTTGGTCGCCTGTCATGTAACATTTGGTCACACTGATATTTATTGCATATTTTGGCGACACAGAGGCGGATTTATTTATTGCTATTACACTTTCTGTGGGAAAGATTTTTACAAAGTTTGTCCAATTAAGATACATTTGTTTTTATACTTTTTAAATTGGACGCTTAAGCCTTACTCGATCTGTTGGTTACTTGAATTTTTAGGTTCATATTCTGGGTGATTTTATTTTACTTGAGTAACTTTAATTGGAAAATTTTTTAGGTTTTTGAATTTTGATCCCGTTACATATCATCCTTCCCATGGTTAACGATGTCCTCATCGTTGTGTTTACTACTTCTCTCTATTTTCTGAATTTTGATTTCGTTTTATCATTGTTAATTTTTTTTTTAAATTGGCACTTATTATTTGAATTAACTCACATTTAATAAGATGTATTTTTTTTATATTCCTCATTGCTTTGTGTGATTACATATTTGAAAACATTACTTAAAAATCCATCACCTATTCACTCTATTTGGCGAAAGGGCCAAAGAGTTTCTACTGATTAATGTATTGATTATATGATTGAGTATGTAAATATTACTTTCCTCCACATAATACCGAAAATATCTTCACCTGATATGCTAATAATTCTACATGGTTTCAACTTTCTAATTTCTGCCTTTGCAATTGTTTTACTACCCGACATGATATTGATTACTGAAAATACACGTTCCTTACTTAAATACTACACTATACTTTCACCTGACGCTATACTGATATGATAAGCTATTGAATTCTAATGTAGCTTCTTACATATAACTTATAAACACACAAACATATTAAAAAAAAAAAAAAACTTGTAAAAGAAATGATTTTATGCACATATTACAAAATTTTAACTTGATATCTGGGAGTAGCACTGGAATAATGTCACTTGTTTTCTTCTATTTTTTGAAAAGTTTCTCAATATTCATTAAAGTTACATGTTAGGTACATAAGATTTTACACTTACTTCATCATTCTACGTGTCTATAATACTCACTTACGTTGTCACTTTATTTTGAGCTTCCGTTCAATTAATTACTGGGTCGGCTAATTGTTGCAAATATATTTTCTATATATAGAAAGCCGACTCATAATGATCGATATCTACATTTCTCTTCCCATCACCCTCCTTCTGTGAAAAGAGGGGTAATAATCTCTTTAGTCGACAGAGTTTTAAAAATTTGTTCCCGTAATCATATAAATTCTGAATTAAATTTATGTCAAGGATATTCTTTTTCTGCAATGGTTACCCAATCAAACATTGAAAATATAATAGATAGACGATTAAAAAAGATAAAAGAACAAAATAGGGAGCTTGTCTCCCTTGATTCAGTTACATCGGCAATTGAGAAAAAAACTTTCATCGTTTTACCATACATCCTGAAACTTGGCGATAAACTTGGAAAATTAAAAAAACAAAATCTCTCTGTTTCTTTCAAAACCGAACAAAAAGTTGAACACTTTTTCAACTCAGGAAAGGATAAAACGGACCCGGTACTGGGTAGTGGTGTCTACAGAATCCGGTGTTTCTTGTGGAAAATTTGACATTGGTAGGACCCATCAACAACTAGGTGAACGTTTGCATGAGCACAAAATTTCAATAGATAAGTCCCTGAGATTAAAAGATAACAATGACAACTTTGATTCGGCATTGGCTTCGCATATTTTCGTAAATCCGACCCATCTAGTTCTGTTTGACGAGGCAACTTTAATATCAACTGTAAAGGGCGTACCACAAACCTTTAAAGAGGTAATTGAGATAAAAAAAATATATGAACCAAAATTTAGCAATAAATAGAGATACTGGAGATATTTCATTAAGCCCAATTTACGACAGTTTAATCTTGAAGGACTCAATCAATATTTTCACCCGGTATAAATTAAAAGAACCTATTTGCATATCTAATGAAAACCGAAATTGTAGACCAGCTAAAACTATTGCAAGGCAAAAGATTCTTGCCCAATCATCTTGGTAAATTCATTTTCATTGATTCCTATCTGGTTTTTATTCAGTGTATGTTCTGTCTTTGTAAAGTAAACTTCGAAAGGTTAGATTTTCGTTTTTTTTCTCTTTGGCTTCTTTTTTGTTTAGCACTGAGGACGACTTGGCGGAGGTCCTTGTCGAAATATTTGCTTATATTTTGTCATCTTCATGGTTCGCCACTGGCTGAAAAAATCCTCGTTTTTTCACCCTTTTTGATTTTATTTTTCATTTTGTTAGTTTATCTCCTCTGAGTTTCATTTGGCTAATTGTTTATGGTTTGTCTTCGTGGTGTTTCATTTTTTGGCACTTGTTGCTTGGGATAAGCATTTAAAATGTTCATAAGTATGACTTCTTGCACAAAATTGTATTTGCGTGGTTTGTCATATCATATACGAGGGGTTGATGTTATAGAGTTGTTGACATGTTTACTTGGTACATATCCCTCGGGGAATTGATTACAGGAAATGGGTATCCTGATCTCTGGGCTGGATATCTCTTTTAGGCACTTTTATGACTTTTTAGACTATGAGAATAGTTCAACAGCTTTAAGGCTAAATAAAGACTACAACAGCTTTAGGGTTATAAGATAAAAAAAAATCTCTTTGGCTACAAAAGTTAGGGCTATAAAATAAAAAAAACCTATTTAGAGAAAACTATTTCATATTTGTCAGAAATTCTAACGTATTGCTTCACGATTATCATTGAGGGATCTGTCTAGTAGGCACATCTACAATTTTGTTTTCTGCAGGTTTGATATGTATGTAGTTGTATTAATGCTCGAAACTCGTACCTCCCTTGATCACCCTCTTGAAAAGAGTTTATGACTAGGCTCTGTTTTCTATGTTCTCGATGTACATATATATTCCTAGAAAATTGTAGTTTAGCTTCACGTTTAAAAACACATCTATAATATTAAAAACGAAAATAACGTTGAGTCGTAACAAGTCCTAACTTATAATAATTATATGAGTACCTGGATTTGTACCTGGTTATTTGAATTATTGGGTTTCATATTTTGGGCGATTTTATTTTACTTGGAAAATTTCGGGGTCTTGAAAATTGATTCCATTGACTGGCAGTATCAATACAAGATACTAGGTTATATATAATTATTAGGAAATTCTGTTTCACAATCCCCCTCTACTGTGTTCATTATATTAATAAGTTAAAGTCAAAACTTTAGTGTGAAGAGTGGGGTATTGAGGAGGGTGTTGCCCCCCTCACACACAGGGCATAAAATGGCCCATAAGGTAACCTGGTATCTGCATGATGTTAAGACAGCTAACCTTATTGATTTTGCTATTGTAAACTGAAGACTGGCAGTATCAATACAAGATACTAGGTTATATATAATTATTAAGAAATTCTGTTTTACAATCCTCCCTCTACTGTGTTCATTATATTAATAAGTTAAAGTCAAAACTTTAGCGTAAAGAGTGGGGTATTGAGGAGGGTCTTGCCCCCCGACCCCCCCCCACCCCCCCCCCCCCCCCATTTAAAGAACACTCCCAACTTGACTTATTCCCAGATCACCAGGAAACCTTTCTCCCTTCCCTTGCACTTTATCCCCCCTGGCTACCCTACCAGTATGACTCTTGTTTAAGAGTAAGCAGGCAGAATGATCTTCTTTTAACACCTCCATGCAGAGTTTCTAAAACTTCAAATAGTTACCGCTGTTAGAGTCTCCGCTAGTACCTGCTCAATTAAATGCAATTGTATTTGAAAAAGATGGATTTGATCCCCTGTCCCTTGTTCTCACTATCCAAGTTTAGCCCCCGTCAAGAATTCCACTAGAACCCCTGACCGCATCTGTGATATAAAAAAAAGTAAAGTGTAAAAACTGTACCTTCACAAGTCGCTTTCGATTCCCCAAACTTTTCTTGAGCAACGCTGAAAGCCTTAACTTTGAAAAACTCAATGAATTAGACACCCTTTCTAAAAATATAGATTAGATGTAATCGCTATTACTGAAGTTCAAGCTCAAAATTTGCACATGTTAAAGATTAACAATTTTTCTCAATTATTAAACTCAGACCAGAAAAACCATGCTATAAGACTTTAAGTGGTGGAATTCTGTTCTTTATCCTTTTGTTAAGATATTCTGCAGATTTTAATAAATCTTTTTATTTCTAAATGTTCATCCTATATCGCTATTACTGAAGTTCAAGCTCAAAATTTGCACATGTTAAAGATTAACAATTTTTCTCAATTTATTAAACTCAGACCAGAAAACCACCCTCTGGGTAAGATAGGTGGTGGAATTCTGTTCTTTATCCTTAATGATTTATATCCAAGTGAAATCCCAATTCCGTGTCTTAATCCCTTTGATGAAGTTATGTGGGTGTGTGTTCGACCTAAAGTCTTGCCGCGTCCTTTTAATTTAATTGTCCTTTGTTGTTTTTATTACTCCCCTAATCAGAGATCCGCTGAGAAAATAAATTTTATCGAAAAATTACATGCAAGTGCTGACTTTGTACTATCAAAATACCCAAATGCAGGAATTTTCCTGATGGGTGACGCAAACGATATAAGACTTGATTCTACATGTAACGCTTTTAATTTAAAACAGGTCGTTAATATCCCTATTACAAAAGGCAATACCACTCTTGATTTAATTTGCACTAATCTTTCGAAGTTTTACAAACTCGTCTCCACTCTGCCCCCTCTAGCGGGTAGTTACCACTTTAGCCTTTTCCTATCTCCGCTGGCTAAAGTTAAACAGTCGTTTCTATAACTGAAACCGCTTATAGACCTCTCACTGACTCAGGACTTTTCAATTTTGGCTCCTGGATTACTACTGAAAATTGGTCCTCTGTGTATCAAACAAATGACGTTGACTACATGGCTTTGTCCCTTCAAAATCTATTGAGGAGTAATTATGAATTCCACTTCCCTGAGAAAAAATTTAAAACGTTCTACAGATAAGCCTTATGTTACTGAGTCTTTTAAAAAAAGTTATAAGAAAGAAAATCAATTTTTTCAAAGCAGGTCGCATTACTGAGGCTAATAGTCTAAGGAAGTTCCTAAAGAAAAAATTAAGAAAAGCAGCTTGTAATTATTATAATAATAAAGTCAAAGATCTATATTCTAACAAGCCCAAGCAATGGTACAAAAAAATTAAAGAAATATGCGGAAAAAGTTCTTCCGAAATTGATTTTCATCTCCCTGAACCCCCTAATAAGACTGCCAACGATCTGAACTTGTACCTTGCTTCCATCGTGCAAAGTCCCCCCTTTCACTGGCTCAAGTCCAACTATTCCTCCCAATACTTCCTTCCCCTTTATTTCTCCCTCTGATGTTATAAATAAAATTCTTAAGCTAAGAAAATCAAGTATTTGTCCCTTGGACATCCCAGTTGACTTAATTAAAGCCTTTTCGGACAAAATTGCTGAGCCTTTATCAAATATTTTCAACCACATCACAAAATTTGGTAAATTCCCAAGTTGCTGGAAACAAGGTTTTATAACACCTGCCCCTAAAAAATGCGCCAGTCTGACTTTCACCAACATTCGCCCCATTACGCTCACTTCTGTTTTTTCCAAACTTTATGAAGGTTTCCTCTGTGACTGGCTTAAGAATAAAATTTGTCCGCGTATTGACACCCGGCAGTTTGGTAACTTAAAGAAAACTTCCACCACCCATTACCTTGTGCACTTAATGCACACCATCGTTAGTAACCTTGATAAACCAAGTGTCTGGCTGAACCTTGTCTTAGTTGATTTCCAAAAAGCTTTTGAGCTGGTTGACCACACCACCACCCTAATTCGTTCACTACTGGTTAACTTTAAACTTGATCCTCTGTTAGTAAATATTGCTATATCGTTTCTTTCAAATAGATCCCAAGTTGTTAAATACAAAAATATTTTCTCTAACCCCCTCCCTATATATTGTGGAATTCCTCAAGGAACCTTATTGGGACCACTTATTTCTAGTCATGATTAACGACATATTTATCTGTAAAACTATAGCATGATATATAGCAATTATTTTTCATGAAACAAATCTTGAAAGAGAACCATCAGTCCTCATCAATAGTATGCACAAGAATAAGTTTTTTAAAATTTAAATTAAAAGTGTTATTCTGTTTTTCGATATGATTTAGAGATGTAAAAAAAAGTTAAAAAAAAAAAATGCCAGAAAAAAAGTTAAAAAAAAACTGTCAAAAAAAAAACTGTCAGAAAAAAAAAGTTAAAAAAAAGCTGCCAGGAAAAAAATGTTGGGGGGGGGTGAGGGGTTCGAGGGGGGGGGGGGGTAGAGGGAGGGGGCGGTGGACGATTGTGGCACTTTGGGGCGGTGGGAAACGAATGTGGGAACTTTTGGTCCGGAATAAAAATAGGTATGATTTAACTCATGTGCTAAGCTCATGAAAAAATGTTTGCTCAAGGAAAAAAAATGTTGGGGGGGGGCGTGAGGGGTTCGAGGGGGGGGGGGTTTAGAGAGAGGGAGGGGGGGTTGGAGAGGAGGGGGCGGTGGACGATTGTGGCACTTTGGGGCGGTGGGAAACGAATGTGGGGCCGGTGGGGAACGAATGTGGGAACTTTTGGTCCGGAATAAAAATAGGTATGATTTAACTCATGTGCTAAGCTCGCAAGCCATTTAAATACAGTGTTTATATACTTTTTTTCTTGTTTTGATATTGCTCTTTACTGACCTCTGGAGATCCAGGTTCAAAAAATATTTAACAATCTGTTAACTATAATAAGGTCTGTATAAATTTTAATAGAATTAATTTCTTTACCGACTATGAATATAAAAGAATAACTTACTTCTTGCGTGTAGCTTTCGACAATATTCCTTTTATTTGAATGCATCATTATATTTCAAATGCCATTTCTGAACTGAGAAGATTACAAATTGTCAGAGTTTTTATATACGCGTTCAAGGTCAAACAAAAGTCAATCACATCTAACAATTAAAAGGTAGCAGACAGATAGGAAGTTACAATAGTATAAAGGAATCATCAAATTGTTCGAACGTGGCTGTATTTATCTTGGACGATAGTTTGGTCTTTAACTTATCAAACGGGTATCGATACTTCCATCTACAGTTGTGTTGAAATTTAATTTCAGAGTTCATTTTCACCTGCTATTTTTGGATAGTTCATAATGTATGTTATCGTTGAGGTGTTAATGACTGTGATTGTATTGTTAATAGATAGATTGGTTTTCCTCTCAGCATTTCATTCTTGGGATATTTTAAAACGGATGGGGATTACGTTTTTCGAAAAAAAATTGTTCTTGGGTGGCTTGTCTCTATTGAAGTTGCACTTGTTTCTTGATTAATCATAGGGGAATTGACGTCTATATTCAGCATGGATAAAACAAAATTTTAGTGGCTCCTTCGACATATTGTCTTTAACTTACGGAGCATATAGTCTTTCAGAGGTTAGTCACTGGGGGTTACTTTTGGTTTCTATAATTCAATAGTTGGTCTTCAGGATCTTTCTTGAGAAAAACTGCCTTTAATATTTACAGGATAGTAGAGATAGGGGCTTTTCGACGATTGTTCCTTTGGGATTCAATACGTGAATCTATGAAATGTTGATTGATTGGGTTTACCGAATATCATAACCATGCAGTTATATGGTATATCGGTCCATAGGGTTTATCAAGGGTGATATTTACGCATTTACATCTTATGCTGGTTGATGGGGGTTCTCAGGATTGTTATTTTTTATACAATTCTGTAATAATCTGGTTACTAAGACTTATTAGGTAGTGTTACATGATTCATAATATGGTGTGTGTGATAGTTTGCTAATAAGGGGATTTCGTTTATTTCTTTTCTTATATTTTATACCATATTTCGAGGGGGAGCTTCGTGTAGCGGGGGATTAAAGCAGCGGTTCAAATGGGGAGCATATATTAATGGCCATACTGAGTCGAAATCAGATTACTTGGTTTCTGGTTCCCTTGAGAGTGGTTGGAGCCATAAGGACTAATTATCTTGAGAAATACTAACATGAAGAGACAAAATTAAGAAAATAATGTATTTATTTTTACTCACATTAGCGGTACAAAGCTGGTTCAGGAATATCAAAATTATCTGTATAACACTTCACTGTCATAGGCACTAGGACAATGTTACACACTGGGGCATACACAATGCAACATGGTTTTAACAATGTTCTGATAATAATTGTCAAGAATTATCAATAGTTAGATCACTTACATTAGACTGTTCTCAAACTCTACTCGAAGACTCATTGTAAACTCGGTCTAAACTCCTTCTAGACTACCGCAAAAATTGTTAAGTTCTGCCAACTATACTCTCCAATTTCGCCAGAATATACATTCAGGTGTTGCTAAGACACGCATTACATTGGTCCTATTGGTTCGTAGTATCTCCTATATTACTATTGGGCAGGGATACACCAATTGGCTACTTCAATTTTGATGCGATTTATAGCTCTAAGACTTCACGTTGGAATTTTTTCTCGACAAAACACAGTTTTACTTTTGTAATTTTATTGCTAACGACATGTCACTTAGTTTCCAGATGGCTTATAATTTATCACTGTGAAACTTGTTAAGGGACAATACAACTTAGTTGCATTGGAATACATAATCCTAAACTTAGTTTTCAGAACAATGCAACTAAATTACACGAAAATACTTTGTATCTCTAGTGACTATTTTTTTGTATGATAAATTCTACCTTCTCTTGATAGTTTGGGAATTCAAGCTCTTAAAATTAAAACTACATTGTTGGTCGCCTGTCATGTAACATTTGGTCACACTGATATTTATTGCATATTTTGGCGACACAGAGGCGGATTTATTTATTGCTATTACACTTTCCGTGGGAAAGATTTTTACAAAGTTTGTCCAATTAAGATACATTTGTTTTGCTACTTTTTAAATTGGACGCTTAAGCCTTACTCGATCTGTTGGTTACTGAATTTTTAGGTTCATATTTTGGGTGATTTTATTTTACTTGAGTAACTTTAATTGGAAAATTTTTAGGTTTTTGAATTTTGATCCCGTTACATATCATCCTTCCCATGGTTAACGATGTCCTCATCGTTGTGTTTACTACTTCTCTCTATTTTTTGAATTTGATTTCGTTTTATCATTGTTAATTTTTTTTTTAAATTGGCACTTATTATTTGAATTAACTCACATTTAATAAGATGTATTTTTTTTTATATTCCTCATTGCTTTGTGTGATTACATATATGAAAAAACATTACTTAAAAGTCCATCACCTATTCACTCTATTTGGCGAAAGGGCCAAAGAGTTTCTACTGACTAATGTATTGATTATATGATTGAGTATGTAAATATTACCTTCCTCCACATAATACCGAAAATACCTTCACCTGATATGCTAATAATTCTACATGGTTTTAACTTTCTAATTTCTGCCTTTGCAATCGTTTTACTACCCGACATGATATTGATTACTGAAAATACACGTTCCTTACTTAAATACTACACTATACTTTCACCTGACGCTATACTGATATGATAAGCTATTGAATTCTAATGTAGCTTCTTACATATAACTTATAAACACACAAACATATTAAAAACAAACTTGTAAAAGAAATGATTTATACACATATTACAAAATTTTAACTTGATATCTGGGAGTAGTAATGGAATAATGTCACTTGTTTCTTCTATTTTTTGAAAAGTTTCTCAATATTCATTAAAGTTACATGTTAGGTACATAAGATTTTACACTTACTTCATCATTCTACGTGTCTATAATACTCACTTACGTTGTCACTTTATTTTGAGCTTCCGTTCAATTAATTACTGGGTCGGCTAATTGTTGTAAATATATTTTCTATATATAGAAAGCCGACTCATAATGATCGATATCTGCATTTCTCTTCCCATCACCCTCCTTCTGTGAAAAGAGGGGCAATAATCTCTTTAGTCGACAGAGTTTTAAAAATTTGTTCCCGTAATCATATAAATTCTGAATTAAATTATGTCAAGGATATTCTTTTCTGCAATGGTTACCCAATCAAACATTGAAAATATAATAGATAGACGATTAAAAAAGATAAAATAACAAAATAGGGAGCTTGTCTCCCTTGATTCAGTTACATCGGCAATTGAGAAAAAAACTTTCATCGTTTTACCATACATCCCGAAACTTGGCGATAAACTTGGAAAAATTAAAAAAAAACAAAATCTCTGTTTCTTTCAAAACTGAACAAAAAGTTGAACACTTTTTCAACTCAGGAAAGGATAAAACGGACCCGGTACTGGGTAGTGGTGTCTACAGAATCCCGTGTTCTTGTGGAAAATTTGACATTGGTAGGACCCATCAACAACTAGGTGAACGTTTGCATGAGCACAAAATTTCAATAGATAAGTCCCTGAGATTAAAAAATAACAATGACAACTTTGATTCGGCATTGGCTTCGCATATTTTCGTAAATCCGACCCATCTAGTTCTGTTTGACGAGGCAACTTTAATATCAACTGTAAAGGGCGTACCACAAACTTTTAAAGAGGTAATTGAGATAAAAAAAAATATATGAACCAAAATTTAGCAATAAATAGAGATACTGGAGATATTTCATTAAGCCCAATTTACGACAGTTTAATCTTGAAGGACTTAATCAATATTTTCACCCGGTATAAATTAAAAGAACCTATTTGCATATCTAATGAAAACCGAAATTGTAGACCAGGTAAAACTATTGCAAGGCAAAAGATTCTTGCCCAATCATCTTGGTAAATTCATTTTCATTGATTCCTATCTGGTTTTTATTCAGTGTATGTTCTGTCTTTGTAAAGTAAACTTCGAAAGGTGAGATTTTCATTTTTTTCTCTTTGTCTTCTTTTTTGTTTAGCACTGAGGACGACTTGGGGGAGGTCCTTGTCGAAATATTTGCTTATATTTTGTCATCTTCATGGTTCGCCACTGGCTGAAAAAATCCTCGTTTTTCACCCTTTTGATTTTATTTTTCATTTTGTTAGTTTATCTCCTCTGAGTTTCATTTGGCTAATTGTTTATGGTTTGTCTTCGTGGTGTTTCATTTTTTGGCACTTGTTGCTTGGGATAAGCATTTAAAATGTTCATAAGTATGACTTCTTGCACAAAATTGTCCTTGCGTGATTTGTCATATCATAATACGAGGGGTTGATGTTATAGAGTTGTTGACATGTTTACTTGGTACATATCCCTCGGGGAATTGATTACAGGAAATGGGTATCCTGATCTCTGGGCTGGATATCTCTTTTTAGGCACTTTTATGACTTTTTTTAGACTATGAGAATAGTTCAACAGCTTTAAGGCTAAATAAAGACTACAACAGCTTTAGGGTTATAAGATAAAAAAAAAAATCTCTTTGGCTACAAAAGTTAGGGCTATAAAATAAAAAAAACCTATTTAGAGAAAACTATTAATTTCATATTTGTCAGAAATTCTAACGTATTGCTTCACGATTATTATTGAGGGATCTGTCTGGTAGGCACATCTACAATTTTGTTTTCTGCAGGTTTGATATGTATGTAGTTGTATTGATGCTCGAAACTCGTACCTCCCTTGATCACCCTCTTGAAAAGAGTTTATGACTAGGCTCTGTTTTCTATGTTCTCGATGTACATATTTATTCCTAGAAAATTGTAGTTTAGCTTCACGTTTATAAACAGATCTATAATATTAAAAACGAAAAATAACTTTGAGTCGTAACAAGTCCTAACTTATAATAATTATATGAGTACCTGGATTTGTACCTGGTTATTTGAATTATTGGGTTCATATTTTGGGCGATTTTATTTTACTTGGAAAATTTCGGGGTCTTGAAAATTGATTCCATTGACTGGCAGTATTAATACAAGATACTAGGTTATATATAATTATTAGGAAATTCTGTTTCACAATCCCCCTCTACTGTGTTCATTATATAATAATAAGTTAAAGTCAAAACTTTAGTGTAAAGAGTGGGGGTATTGAGGAGGGTGTTGCCCCCCCTCACACACAGGGCATAAAATGGCCCATAAGGTAACCTGGTATCTGCATGATGTTAAGACAGCTAACCTTATTGATTTTGTTATTGTAAATTGAAGACTGGCAGTATCAATACAAGATACTAGGTTATATATGATTATTAAGAAATTCTGTTTTACAATCCCCCCTCTACTGTGTTCGTTATATTAATAAGTTAAAGTCAAAACTTTAGCGTAAAGAGTGGGGTATTGAGGAGGGTCTTGCCCCCCGACCCCCCCCCCCCCATTTAAAGAACACTCCCAACTTGACTTATTCCCAGATCACCAGGAAACCTTTCTCCCTTCCCTTGCACTTTATCCCCCCTGGCTACCCTACCAGTATGACTCTGGTTTAAGAGTAAGCAGGCAGAATGATCTTCTTTTAACACCTCCATGCAGAGTTTCTAAAACTTCAAATAGTTACCGCTGTTTAGAGTGTCCGCTAGTACCTGCTCAATTAAATGCAATTGTATTTGAAAAGATGGATTTGATCCCCCTGTCCCTTGTTCTCACTATCCAAGTTTAGCCCCCGTCAAGAATTCCACTAGAACCCCTGACCGCATCTGTGATATAAAAAAAGTAAAGTGTAAAAACTGTACCTTCACAAGTCGCTTTCGATTCCCAAACTTTTGTTGAGCAACGCTGAAAGCCTTAACTTTGAAAAACTCAATGAATTAGACACCCAAGGGTTTATCAAGGGTGATATTTACGCATTTACATCTTATGCTGGTTGATGGGGGTTCTCAGGATTGTTATTTTTTATACAATTCTGTAATAATCTGGTTACTAAGACTTATTAGGTAGTGTTACATGATTCATAATATGGTGTGTGATAGTTTGCTAATAAGGGGATTTCGTTTATTTCTTTTCTTATATTTTTATACCATATTTCGAGGGGGAGCTTCGTGTAGCGGGGGATTAAAGCAGCGGTTCAAATGGGGAGCATATATTAATGGCCATACTGAGTCGAAATCAGATTACTTGGTTTCTGGTTCCCTTGAGAGTGGTTGGAGCCACAAGGACTAATTATCTTGAGAAATACTAACATGAAGAGACAAAATTAAGAAAATAATGTATTTATTTTTACTCACATTAGCGGTACAAAGCTGGTTCAGGAATATCAAAATTATCTGTATAACACTTCACTGTCATAGGCACTAGGACAATGTTACACACTGGGGCATACACAATGCAACATGGGTTTAACAATGTTCTGATAATAATTGTCAAGAATTATCAATAGTTAGATCACTTACATTAGACTGTTCTCAAACTCTACTACTCGAAGACTCATTGTAAACTCGATCTAAACTCCTTCTAGACTACCGCAAAAATTGTTAAGTTCTGCCAACTATACTCTCCAATTTCGCCAGAGGATACATTCAGGTGTTGCTAAGACACGCATTACATTGGTCCTATTGGTTCGTAGTATCTCCTATATTACTATTGGGCAGGGATACACCAATTGGCTACTTCAATTTTGATGCGATTTATAGCTCTAAGACTTCACTTAGGAATTTTTCTCGACAAAACACAGTTATACTTTTGTAATTTTATTGCTAACGACATGTCACTTAGTTTCCAGATGGCTTATAATTTATCACTGTGAAACTTGTTAAGGGACAATACAACTTAGTTGCATTGGAATACATAATCCTAAACTTAGTTTTCAGAACAATGCAACTAAATTACACGAAAATACTTTGTATCTCTAGTGACTATTTTTTTGTATGATAAATTCTACCTTCTCTTGATAGTTTGGGAATTCAAGCTCTTAAAATTAAAACTACATTGTTGGTCGCCTGTCATGTAACATTTGGTCACACTGATATTTATTGCATATTTTGGCGACACAGAGGCGGATTTATTTATTGCTATTAAACTTTCTATGGGAAAGATTTTTACAAAGTTTGTCCAATTAAGATACATTTGTTTTGCTAATTTTTAAATTGAACGCTTAAGCCTTACTCGATCTGTTGGTTACTTGAATTTTTAGGTTCATATTTTGGGTGATTTTATTTTACTTGAGTAACTTTATTGGAAAATTTTGAGGTTTTTGAATTTTGATCCCGTTACATATCATCCTTCCCATGGTTAACGATGTCCTCATCGTTGTATTTACTACTTCTCTATTTTTTTGAATTTTGATTTCGTTTTATCATTGTTAATTTTTTTTTTAAATTGGCACTTATTATTTGAATTAACTCACATTTAATAAGATGTATTTTTTTTATATTCCTCATTTCTTTGTGTGATTACATATATGAAAACATTACTTAAAAGTCCATCACCTATTCACTCTATTTGGCGAAAGGGCCAAAGAGTTTCTACTGACTAATGTATTGATTATATGATTGAGTATGTAAATATTACCTTCCTCCACATAATACCGAAAATACCTTCACCTGATATGCTAATAATTCTACATGGTTTTAACTTTCTAATTTCTGCCTTTGCAATTGTTTTACTACCCGACATGATATTGATTACTGAAAATACACGTTCCTTACTTAAATACTACACTATACTTTCACCTGACGCTATACTGATATGATAAGCTATTGAATTCTAATGTAGCTTCTTACATATAACTTATAAACACACAAACATATTAAAAAAAAACTTGTAAAAGAAATGATTTTATACACATATTACAAAATTTTAACTTGATATCTGGGAGTAGCACTGGAATAATGTCACTTGTTTCTTCTATTTTTTGAAAAGTTTCTCAATATTCATTAAAGTTACATGTTAGGTACATAAGATTTTACACTTAGTTCATCATTCTACGTGTCTATAATACTCACTTACGTTGTCACTTTATTTTGAGCTTCCGTTCAATTAATTACTGGGTCGGCTAATTGTTGCAAATATATTTTCTATATATAGAAAGCCGACTCATAATGATCGATATCTACATTTCTCTTCCCATCACCCTCCTTCTGTGAAAAGAGGGGTAATAATCTCTTTAGTCGACAGAGTTTTAAAAATTTGTTCCCGTAATCATATAAATTCTGAATTAAATTATGTCAAGGATATTCTTTTCTGCAATGGTTACCCAATCAAACATTGAAAATATAATAGATAGACGATTAAAAAAGATAAAAGAACAAAATAGGGAGCTTGTCTCCTTGATTCAGTTACATCGGCAATTGAGAAAAAAACTTTCATCGTTTTACCATACATCCCGAAACTTGGCGATAAACTTGGAAAAATTTAAAAAAAAACAAAATCTCTCTGTTTCTTTCAAAACCGAACAAAAAGTTGAACACTTTCAACTCAGGAAAGGATAAAACGGACCCGGTACTGGGTAGTGGTGTCTACAGAATCCCGTGTTCTTGTGGAAAAATTTGACATTGGTAGGACCCATCAACAACTAGGTGAACGTTTGCATGAGCACAAAATTTCAATAGATAAGTCCCTGAGATTAAAAAATAACAATGACAACTTTGATTCGGCATTGGCTTCGCATATTTTCGTAAATCCGACCCATCTAGTTCTGTTTGACGAGGCAACTTTAATATCAACTGTAAAGGGCGTACCACAAACTTTTAAAGATGTAATTGAGATAAAAAAAATATATGAACCAAAATTTAGCAATAAATAGAGATACTGGAGATATTTTATTAAGCCCAATTTACGACAGTTTAATCTTGACCAGCTAATTGTAGACCAGCTAAAACTATTGCAAGGCAAAAGATCCTTGCCCATCATCTTGGTAAATTCATGTTCATTGATTCCTGTCTGGTTTTTATTCAGTGTATGTTCTGTCTTTGTAAAGTAAAATTCGAAAGGTTAGATTTTCGTTTTTTTTCTCTTTGTCTTCTTTTTGTTTAGCACTGAGGACGACTTGCGGAGGTCCTTGTCGAAATATTTGCTTATATTTTGTCATCTTCATGGTTCGCCACTGGCTGAAAAAATCCTCGTTTTTTCACCCTTTTTGATTTTATTTTTCATTTTGTTAGTTTCTCTCCTCTCTGAGTTTCATTTGGCTAATTGTTTATGGTTTGTCTTCGTGGTGTTTCATTTTTTGGCACTTGTTGCTTGGGGATAAGCATTTAAAATGTTCATAAGTATGACTTCTTGCACAAAATTGTCCGTGCGTTGGTTTGTCACATCATATACGAGGGGGTCGATGTTATAGAGTTGTTGACTTGTTTACTTGGTACATATCCCTTGGGGAATTGATTACAGGAAATGGGTATCCTGATCGCTGGGCTGGGTATCTCTTTTTAGGCGCTTTTATCCTCGGGAAATCTAATACTCGTACAGTCTGTGTTTCCCGGAAATTGTTCACGTTCAGTTCTTCTTTTATTTGAACAAAGGGCCGTGATGCGACATGTAAAGGTAATTATGGTTGGATCAAGATTTGATCGTAGTGCCTGGGTTCGACGCATTGTCTTTGATTCCTGGTTCAATGATACACATTCATCGAGGGTTTAATTATGGGGATTATAACTATGATAATTTGGTTGGATCTTTTCTCTGAACACTTTATTTTGGGAAATTTTAGCACGTACAGTTTATGTTTCCCACAAAATTGTTCATGTTTTGTTCTTCTTCTCATGGAGGATGATTTGTTTTTGCGACATCTAATAATGATTGGATAGGGTCAAGACTTAAACTTGGAGTCTGTTTTAACATATTGTCTTTGACTTGCGGTTTAAGATACTCTAATGGGGGGGGGGGGGGTTTCAATAAAAAGTTTTGTTTTTATCTTTTCAGTTGATTCTTTATATAGGAATTTTCAATTAATTGTTTCTATGGGGATTTTCAGTCAAATTCTTAGTTGGCGGTTCGCGAGTAGCATACCAGAGTAGAGGGGGAAACTTAAAGTAGCGGTTCAAATGGGGAGCATATATTAGTGGCCATACTGAGTCGAAATCAGATTGAAAGGATTCAGGTTCCCTTGAGAGCGATTGGAGCCACAAGGACTAACTATCTTGAGAAATACTAACATAGAGAAATAATTAAGAAAGTAATGTATTTATTTTTTACTCACATGATCGGTACAAAGCTTGTCAGGTATATCAAGAACACTTCGCAGTCAAAGACACTGAGATAAAATTGTTGACTGAGGCAATACAAGTAATGGTTAATTCACTGATAATAAATGTTTTTCAAAAGTTCATTCTAATTGCGAATAGACTCACATAAAACTCATCATAGACTCATAATAGACTCCCAAAAGATTAACTCCAACTTCCTAAGTTCGAAGGTACTATACCCTGAGATTTTGCCGAAGGTTACGTTCAGGCGTTACTAAAAAGTACATTACACTGTTTCTATTGGTTCAGATTACACGTCCCCTATTACTATTGGACAGGGATGCACCAATCGGCTAGTTGATTTTAATTGACTTTGATATCATTTTATGACTTTTAAAACTTCACTTTTGGAATTTTTCTTAGCGGAATAAAGTTTTTACCTTGTAATTAGAGTGGGATACATAGTTCTACTTTGTATCTCAAGAAACTATTTTTAAAGTCTTTTCTTGTAATTACAGCGGGATACATAGTTCTATTTTGTATCTCAAGAAACTATTTTTAGAGTTTTACCTTGTAATTACAGCGGAATACATAGTTCTATTTTGTATCTCAAGTGACCATTTTTTTTGTATAATAAATCAGATTTTTCTTCAACAGAATAAAAATTTTACAATTGTAATTGCAGCGGAATACATAGTTCTATTTTGTCTCTCAAGTGACCGTTTTTTGTATAATAATTTCTACTATCTCTTGATCGTTTGGAAATTCAAACTCAAGATTTAAATTACATGGTTGGTCGCCTGTCATGTACAATTGGTCACGCTGAATATTTATTGCTGTTACCTTCTTCGTGGGAACGATTTTTTATAGAGTTACAATTGCGATACAATTATTTCGCTACTTTTTAAGTTGACAATTAAGTGTTACTTGATCTGTGGGTTATTTGAATTATTGGGTTCATATTTTGGGCGATTTTATTTTACTTGGAAAATTTCGGGGTCTTGAAAATTGATTCCATTGACTGGCAGTATCAATACAAGATATTAGGTTATATATAATTATTAAGAAATTCTGTTTACAATCCCCCTCTACTGTGTTCATTATATTAATAAGTTAAAGTCAAAACTTTAGCGTAAAGAGTGGGGTATTGAGGAGGGTCTTGCCCCCGACCCCCCCCCCATTTAAAGAACACTCCCAACTTGACTTATTCCCAGATCACCAGGAAACCTTTCTCCCTTCCCTTGCACTTTATCCCCCCTGGCTACCCTACCAGTATGACTGGTTTTAGAGTAAGCAGGCAGAATGATCCTCTTTTAACACCTCCATGCAGAGTTTCTAAAAACTTCAAATAGTTACCGCTGTTTAGAGTCTCCGCTAGTACCTGCTCAATTAAATGCAATTGTATTTGAAAAAGATGGATTTGATCCCCCTGTCCCTTGTTCTCACTATCCAAGTTTAGCCCCGTCAAGAATTCCACTAGAACCCCTGACCGCATCTGTGATATAAAAAAAGTAAAATGTGTAAAAACGGTACCTTCACAAGTCGCTTTCGATTCCCCAAACTTTTGTTGAGCAACGCTGAAAGCCTTAACTTTGAAAAAACTCAATGAATGGGACACCTTTTCTAAAATATATAGATTAGATGTAATCGCTATTACTGAAGTTCAAGCTCAAAATTTGCACATGTTAAAGATTAACAATTTTTCTCAATTTATTAAACTCAGACCAGAAAACCACCCTCTGGGTAAGAAAGGTGGCGGAATTCTGTTCTTTATCCGTAATGATTTATATCCAAGTGAAATCCCAATTCCGTGTCTTAATCCCTTTGATGAAGTTATGTGGGGTGTGTGTTCGATCTAAAGTCTTGCCGCGTCCTTTTAATTTATTTTTCCTTTGTTGTTTTTATTACTCCCCTAATCAGAGATCCGCTGACAAAATAAATTTTATCGAAAAAATTACATGCAAGTGCTGACTTTGTACTATCAAAATACCGGAATTTTCCTGATGGGTGACGCAAACGATATAAGACTTGATTCTACATGTAACGCTTTTAATTTAAAACAGTCGTTAATGTCCCTACTACAAAAGGCAATACTACTTTTGATTTAATTTGCACTAATCTTTCGAAGTTTTACAAACCCGTCTCCACTCTGCCCCCTCGAGGGGGTAGTTACCACTTTAGCCTTTTCCTATCTCCGCTGGCTAAAGTTAAACAGTCGTTTTCTATAACTGAAACCGCTTATAGACCTCTCACTGACTCAGGACTTTTCAATTTTGGCTCCTGGATTACTACTGAAAATTGGTCCTCTGTGCATCAAACATATGACGTTGACTACATGGCTTTGTTCCTTCAAAATCTATTGAGGAGTAATTATGAATTCCACTTCCCTGAGAAAAAATTTAAAACGTGTTCTACAGATAAGCCTTATGTTACTGAGTCTTTTAAAAAACTTATAAGAAAAAAAATCAATTTTTTCCAAGCAGGTCGCATTACTGAGGCTAATAGTCTAAGGTAGTTCCTAAAGAAAAAATTAAGAAAAGCAGCTTCTAATTATTATAATAATAAAGTCAAAGATCTAAATTCTAACAAGCCCAAGCAATGGTACAGAAAAATTAAAGAAATATGCGGAAAAAGTCCTTCCGAAATTGATTTTCATCTCCCTGAACCCCCTAATAAGACTGCCAACGATCTGAACTTGTACCTTGCTTCCATCGTGCAAAGTCTCCCCCCTTTCACTGGCTCAAGTCCAACTATTCCTCCCAATACTTCCTTCCCCTTTTTTTCTCCCTCTGATGTTATAAATAAAATTCTTAAGCTTAGAAAATCAAGTATTTGTCCCTTGGACATCCCAGTTGACTTAATTAAAGCCTTTTCGGACAAAATTGCTGAGCCTTTATCAAATATTTTCAACCACATCACAAAATTTGGTAAATTCCCAAGTTGCTGGAAACAAGGTTTTATAACACCTGTCCCTAAAAAAATGCGCCAGTCTGACTTTCGCCAACATTCGCCCCATTACGCTCACTTGTGTTTTTTCCAAACTTTATGAAGGTTTCCTCTGTGACTGGCTTAAGAATAAAGTTTGTCCGCGTATTGACACCTGGCAGTTTGGTAACTTAAACAAAACTTCCACCACCCATTACCTTGTGCACTTAATGCATACCATCGTAAGTAAACCTTGATAAACCAAATGTCTGGCTGAACCTGTCTTAGTTGATTTCCAAAAAGCTTTTTACCTGGTTGACCACGCCACCCTAATTTGTTCACTACTGGTTAACTTTAAAACTTGATCCTCTGTTAGTAAATATTGTTATATCGTTTCTTTCAAATAGATCCCAAGTTGTTAAATACAAAAATATTTTTCTCTAACCCCCTCCCTATATATTGTGGAACTCCTCAAGGAACCTAATTGGGACCACTTTATTTCTAGTCATGATTAACGATATATTTATCTGTAAAACTATAGCATGATTCTAAAAGACACAATTACCTAAATATATAAAAAAGTGTTTTATTGAAATAAAGGATAAAGATCTATATATTGTATCGTTTTTAATATTTTGACATCTTCATTATCATCTTCATCATCAACTGCTGATCTCTCCATGTTAATATCTACTTTCCGTCTTTTAGCGGGTGGGGGACAAACTCTATGCTATCACCATCGATTAATAACTGTTCAATCATTCGTCTTTTTAGTGGGGTGGGGGGGGGGGGGTGTGAAACTCTATTCTATCTTCATCCACTGCCTGGTCTACTGGAGTTTTCAACTTTTTCCCCCTGGTCTACAGAATTTCCTACAGTTGATAATTTTTCATCCTTCTCCTCTTCACTTACTGGCATTTCTTTCCACTGACTACAATCAAATATTGACTATGCCTCCTGAAACTTAAAAAATAATAATATAAAAATAAAAATAATAATGTAATATATGGATATTGATCATCTAAAAACAGTTAAAATCTACTTTAGGGAAATTCGGACTCCCATTAACTGCATAATTGTCCAACAGTGTCTTAGTAGCTTCCTCTTGCAGAGGTTTGTGAGCATCCACAAGAAATGCATATTTGAAGCATTGAAGCCCTGTATCGAAACGAAATCGTTGTACACCTTGACACCCCTTTAAATCTTCATCATATTCTGGTCCCACCGCCCCCCTCCCGCCTCTTAAAATAAAATTATTTTTAAATTTACCCACATTAATATCCAAACTCCCAATAAATAAAACCACCGACCCACTACCCAACTCAGTATAATTATCCGATTTTGTTACTATATTGTCAACCCCAACTCTAAAAAACACCCTCAAAATTATTCAGGTCCGGATGAAGTGATAGCATTTCAGTACGTAAATAACGCTCATACACCTCATCCGCCTTTTCATTGAAATAAATTATTTTTTGTGCGATGGCAGCCTTAATCCCATCCCTTCCACCACCCTGCCGAATCACTCTTTCAAGAAGGGCTCGAATCTTGCCCACATAGGAGTGTACTATGTCTACCGGATCCGTTATGATGCTACCTGATGTTAGTGAATTAAATGAATCCTCAAACTCAGCCCTATAAACAAATACATTGTGCAAGGCAGAGTCAACTAAATTAAAATCGGGCATGACAGGGGGAGTTACTTGGTTTTCATCTCCTCCACCAATTTGCTCAATGATGGGGTGTGTTGCGTGGTGTGAAATCCCCCAACTCACTCAACAACCCCTCGAGTGTATCAGGACTAAGACGATCAGCCCATTCGAGGGTAGCTGGTTGTGCCATAACCCCTGTAGATGTACTTGGTACATTAATATAACTATCCCCTGTATTCGGAGGAAGCATATAACAACTATCATCACCAAACCAATCGATTAATAACTTCAATTCATTCCTCTGACTCGACATGGATATTGTCTTCGAGTTGTGATGGTGATGGTAATAAAGGTATTTCCATAGTTGACCAGCTGACAATTGGCTGGTGTATGATGGGTAGGGTGGTTGTGTTATCTTGTTGTGAGTGTTGGATGTAGGAATTGACCAGTTGACAGTTGGTTGGTGTATGATGGGTCCGGATGGTTGTGTCATATTGCTGTGGATGCTGGCTGTGATAGCTGGATATTTTTTCTCTTTGGTTTTTTTTCTCTTTGTCTTCTTTTTTTTTTAGCACTGAGGACGACTTGGCGGAGGTCCTTGTCGGAATATTTGCTTATATTTTGTCATTTTTCATGGTTCGCCACTGGCTGAAAAAAAAATCCTCGTTTTTTCACCCTTTTGATTTTATTTTTCATTTTGTTAGTTTTTTATCTCCTCTGAGTTTCATTTGGCTAATTGTTTATGGTTTGTCTTCGTGGTGTTTCATTTTTTGGCACTTGTTGCTTGGGATAAGCATTTAAAATGTTCATAAGTATGACTTCTTCATAAGTATGTCATGTATAGTCTTATTTGTATGTCCAATAAGAGAGTCAAAGTTTGTTTACAGAAAACACTTTGTAGCAGTAAAAAAATACTTAAAAAATATCGGTTTCATGGTTTATATCGGTCTCTTATTGGACACATACTTGTCAGGTCAGTTTTTTGGAAAGGCATGCCTGCCTAGAGTCTTAGGCATGCGAGGGGGGGGGGTTAGAGGGAGGGGGTTGGAGGGAGGGGGCGGTGGACGATTGTGGCACTTTGGGGCGGTGGGAAACGAATGTGGGGCCGGTGGGGAACGAATGTGGGAACTTTTTGGTCCGGAATAAAAATAGGTATGATTTAACTCATGTGCTAAGCTCGCAAGCCATTTAAATACAGTGTTTATATACTTTTTTTCTTGTTTTGATATTGCTCTTTACCGACCTCTGGAGATCCAGGTTCAAAAAATATTTAACAATCTGTTAACTATAATAAGGTCTGTATAAATTTTAATAGAATTAATTTCTTTACACGACTATGAATATAAAAGAATAACTTACTTCTTGCGTGTAGCTTTCGACAATATTCCTTTTATTTGAATGCATCATTATATTTCAAATGCCATTTCTGAACTGAGAAGATTACAAATTGTCAGAGTTTTTATATACGCGTTCAAGGTCAAACAAAAGTCAATCACATCTAACAATTAAAAGGTAGCAGACAGATAGGAAGTTACAATAGTATAAAGGAATCATCAAATTGTTCGAACGTGGCTGTATTTATCTTGGACGATAGTTTGGTCTTTAACTTATCAAACGGGTATCGATACTTCCATCTACAGTTGTGTTGAAATTTAATTTCAGAGTTCATTTTCACCTGCTATTTTTGGATAGTTCATAATGTATGTTATCGTTGAGGTGTTAATGACTGTGATTGTATTGTTAATAGATAGATTGGTTTTCCTCTCAGCATTTCATTCATTGGGATATTTTAAAAACGGATGGGGATTACGTTTTTCGAAAAAAATTGTTCTTGGGTGGCTTGTCTCTATTGAAGTTGCACTTGTTTCTTGATTAATCATAGGGGAATTGACGTCTATATTCAGCATGGATAAAACAAAATTTTAGTGGCTCCTTCGACATATTGTCTTTAACTTACGGAGCATATAGTCTTTCAGAGGTTAGTCACTGGTGGTTACTTTTGGTTTCTATAATTCAATAGTTGGTCTTCAGGATCTTTCTTGAGAAACTGCCTTTAATATTTACAGGATAGTAGAGATAGGGGCTTTTCGACGATTGTTTCTTTTTCTTTGGGATTCAATACGTGAATCTATGAAATGTTGATTGATTGGGTTTACCGAATATCATAACCATGCAGTTTATAGGGTATATCGGTCCATAGGGTTTATCAAGGGTGATATTTACGCATTTACATCTTATGCTGGTTGATGGGGGTTCTCAGGATTGTTATTTTTTATACAATTCTGTAATAATCTGGTTACTAAGACTTATTAGGTAGTGTTAACATGATTCATAATATGGTGTGTGATAGTTTGCTAATAAGGGGATTTCGTTTATTTCTTTTCTTATATTTTATACCATATTTCGAGGGGGAGCTTTGTGTAGCGGGGGATTTAAAGCAGCGGTTCAAATGGGGAGCATATATTAATGGCCATACTGAGTCGAAATCAGATTACTTGGTTTCTGGTTCCCTTGAGAGTGTTGGAGCCATAAGGACTAATTATCTTGAGAAATACTAACATGAAGAGACAAAATTAAGAAAATAATGTATTTATTTTTACTCACATTAGCGGTACAAAGCTGGTTCAGGAATATCAAAATTATCTGTATAACACTTCACTGTCATAGGCACTAGGACAATGTTACACACTGGGGCATACACAATGCAACATGGTTTTAACAATGTTCTGATAATAATTGTCAAGAATTATCAATAGTTAGATCACTTACATTAGACTGTTCTCAAACTCTACTCGAAGACTCATTGTAAACTCGGTCTAAACTCCTTCTAGACTACCGCAAAAATTGTTAAGTTCCGCCAACTATACTCTTCAATTTCGCCAGAGGATACATTCAGGTGTTGCTAAGACACGCATTACATTGGTCCTATTGGTTCGTAGTATCTCCTATATTACTATTGGGCAGGGATACACCAATTGGCTACTTCAATTTTGATGCGATTTATAGCTCTAAGACTTCACTTTGGAATTTTTCTCGACAAAACACAGTTTTACTTTTGTAATTTTATTGCTAAACGACATGTCACTTAGTTTCCAGATGGCTTATAATTTATCACTGTGAAACTTGTTAAGGGACAATACAACTTAGTTGCATTGGAATACATAATCCTAAACTTAGTTTTCAGAACAATGCAACTAAATTACACGAAAATACTTTGTATCTCTAGTGACTATTTTTTTGTATGATAAATTCTACCTTCTCTTGATAGTTTGGGAATTCAAGCTCTTAAAATTAAAACTACATTGTTGGTCGCCTGTCATGTAACATTTGGTCACACTGATATTTATTGCATATTTTGGCGACACAGAGGCGGATTTATTTATTGCTATTACACTTTCTGTGGGAAAGATTTTTACAAAGTTTGTCCAATTAAGATACATTGTGTTTTGCTACTTTTTAAATTGGACGCTTAAGCCTTACTCGATCTGTTGGTTACTGAATTTTTTAGGTTCATATTTTGGGTGATTTTATTTTACTTGAGTAACTTTAATTGGAAAATTTTTAGGTTTTTGAATTTTGATCCGTTACATATCATCCTTCCCATGGTTAACGATGTCCTCATCGTTGTGTTTTACTACTTCTCTCTATTTTTTGAATTTTGATTTCGTTTTATCATTGTTAATTTTTTTTTAAATTGGCACTTATTATTTGAATTAACTCACATTTAATAAGATGTATTTTTTTTTATATTCCTCATTGCTTTGTGTGATTCATATATGAAAACATTACTTAAAAGTCCATCACCTATTCACTCTATTTGGCGAAAGGGCCAAAGAGTTTCTACTGACTAATGTATTGATTATATGATTGAGTATGTAAAATATTACCTTCCTCCACATAATACCGAAAATACCTTCACCTGATATGCTAATAATTCTACATGGTTTTAACTTTCTAATTTCTGCCTTTGCGATTGTTTTACTACCCGACATGATACTGATTACTGAAAATACACGTTCCTTACTATTAAATACTACACTATACTTTCACCTGACGCTATACTGATATGATAAGCTATTGAATTCTAATGTAGCTTCTTACATATAACTTATAAACACACAAACACATATTAAAAACAAACTTGTAAAAGAAATGATTTTATACACATATTACAAAATTTTAACTTGATATCTGGGAGTAGCACTGGAATAATGTCACTTGTTTTCTATTTTTTGAAAAGTTTCTCAATATTCATTAAAGTTACATGTTAGGTACATAAGATTTTACACTTACTTCATCATTCTACGTGTCTGTAATACTCACTTACGTTGTCACTTTATTTTGAGCTTCCGTTCAATTAATTACTGGGTCGGCTAATTGTTGCAAATATATTTTCTATATATAGAAAGCCGACTCATAATGATCGATATCTACATTTCTCTTCCCATCACCCTCCTTCTGTGAAAAAGAGGGGTAATAATCTCTTTAGTCGACAGAGTTTTAAAAATTTGTTCCCAGTAATCATATAAAATTCTGAATTAAATTATGTCAAGGATATTCTTTTCTGCAATGGTTACCCAATCAAACATTGAAAATATAATAGATAGACGATTAAAAAAGATAAAAGAACAAAATAGGGAGCTTGTCTCCCTTGATTCAGTTACATCGGCAATTGAGAAAAAAACTTTCATCGTTTTACCATACATCCCGAAACTTGGCGATAAACTTTGAAAAATTTAAAAAAAACAAAATCTCTGTTTCTTTCAAAACCGACAAAAAGTTGAACACTTTTTTCAACTCAGGAAAGGATAAAACGGACCCGGTACTGGGTAGTGGTGTCTACAGAATCCCGTGTTCTTGTGGAAAATTTGACATTGGTAGGACCCATCAACAACTAGGTGAACGTTTGCATGAGCACAAAATTTCAATTAGATAAGTCCCTGAGATTAAAAAAATAACAATGACAACTTGATTCGGCATTGGCTTCGCATATTTTCGTAAATCCGACCCATCTAGTTCTGTTTGACGAGGCAACTTTAATATCAACTGTAAAGGGCGTACCACAAACTTTTAAAGATGTAATTGAGATAAAAAAATATATGAACCAAAATTTAGCAATAAATAGAGATACTGGAGATATTTTATTAAGCCAATTTACGACAGTTTAATCTTGACCAGCTAATTGTAGACCAGCTAAAACTATTGCAAGGCAAAAGATCCTTGCCCAATCATCTTGGTAAATTCATGTTCATTGATTCCTGTCTGGTTTTTATTCAGTGTATGTTCTGTCTTTGTAAAGTAAACTTCGAAAGGTTAGATTTTTTCGTTTTTTTTTTCTCTTTGTCTTCTTTTTGTTTAGCACTGAGGACGACTTGGCGGAGGTCCTTGTCGAAATATTTGCTTATATTTTGTCCATCTTCATGGTTCGCCACTGGCTGAAAAAATCCTCGTTTTTTCACCCTTTTTGATTTTATTTTTCATTTTGTTAGTTTCTCTCCTCTCTGAGTTTCATTTGGCTAATTGTTTATGGTTTGTCTTCGTGGTGTTTCATTTTGTGGCACTTGTTGCTTGGGATAAGCATTTAAAATGTTCATAAGTATGACTTCTTGCACAAAATTGTCCGTGCGTGGTTTGTCACATCATATACGAGGGGTTGATGTTATAGAGTTGTTGACTTGTTTACTTGGTAATATCCCTTGGGGAATTGATTACAGGAAATGGGTATCCTGATCGCTGGGCTGGGTATCTCTTTTTAGGCGCTTTTATCCTCGGGAAATCTAATACTCGTACAGTTCTGTGTTTCCCGGAAATTGTTCACGTTCAGTTCTTCTTTTATTTGAACAAAGGGCCGTGATGCGACATGTAAAGGTAATTATGGTTGGATCAAGACGTTCAGTTTCTTTTTTGATCGTAGTGCCTGGGTTTCGACGCATTGTCTTTGATTCCTGGTTCAATGATACACATTCATCGAGGGTTTAATTATGGGGATTATAACTATGATAAATTTGGTTGGATCTTTTCTCTGAACACTTTATTTTGGGAAATTTTAGCACGTACAGTTTATGTTTCCCACAAAATTGTTCATGTTTGGTTCTTCTTCTCATGGAGGATGATTTGTTTTTTGCGACATCTAATAATGATTGGATAGGGTCAAGACTTAAACTTGGAGTCTTGTTTTAACATATTGTCTTTGACTTGCGGTTTAAGATACTCTAATGGGGGGGGGTTTTCAATAAAAAGTTTTGTTTTTATCTTTTCAGTTGATTCTTTATATAGGAATTTTCAATTAATTGTTTCTATGGGGATTTTCAATCAAATTCTTAGTTGTGGCGGTTCGCGAGTAGCATACTAGAGTAGAGGGGGAACTTAAAGTAGCGGTTCAAATGGGGAGCATATATTAGTGGCCATACTGAGTCGAAATCAGATTGAAAGGATTCAGGTTCCCTTGAGAGCGATTGGAGCCACAAGGACTAACTATCTTGAGAAATACTAACATAGAGAAATAATTAAGAAAGTAATGTATTTATTTTTACTCACATGATCGGTACAAAGCTTGTCAGGTATATCAAGAACACTTCGCAGTCAAAGACACTGAGATAAAATTGTTGACTGAGGCAATACAAGTAATGGTTAATTCACTGATAATAAATGTTTTCAAAAGTTCATTCTAATTGCGAATAGACTCACATAAGATTGCTTCTAGACTCACATAAAACTCATCATAGACTCATAATAGACTCCCAAAAGATTAACTCCAACTTCCTAAGTTCGAAGGTACTATACCCTGAGATTTTGCCGAAGGTTACGTTCAGGCGTTACTAAAAAGTACATTACACTGTTTCTATTGGTTCAGATTACACGTCCCCTATTACTATTGGACAGGGATGCACCAATCGGCTAGTTGATTTTAATTGACTTTGATATCATTTTATGACTTTTAAAACTTCACTTTTGGAATTTTTCTTAGCGGAATAAAGTTTTTACCTTGTAATTAGAGTGGGATACATAGTTTCTACTTTGTATCTCAAGAAACTATTTTTTAAAGTCTTTTCTTGTAATTACAGCGGGATACATAGTTCTATTTTGTATCTCAAGAAACTATTTTTTAGAGTTTTACCTTGTAATTACAGCGGAATACATAGTTTTCTATTTTGTATCTCAAGTGACCATTTTTTGTATAATAAATCAGATTTTTCTTCAACAGAATAAAATTTTTACATTGTAATTGCAGCGGAATACATAGTTCTATTTTTGTCTCTCAAGTGACCGTTTTTTTGTATAATAATTTCTACTATCTCTTGATCGTTTGGAAATTCAAACTCAAGATTTAAATTACATGGTTGGTCGCCTGTCATGTACAATTGGTCACGCTGAATATTTATTGCTGTTACCTTCTTCGTGGGAACGATTTTTTATAGAGTTACGATTGCGATACAATTATTTCGCTACTTTTTAAGTTTGACAATTAAGTGTTACTTGATCTGTGGGTTATTTGAATTATTGGGTTCATATTTTGGGCGATTTTATTTTACTTGGAAAATTTCGGGGTCTTGAAAATTGATTCCATTGACTGGCAGTATCAATACAAGATATTAGGTTATATATAATTATTAAGAAATTCTGTTTTACAATCCCCCTCTACTGTGTTCATTATATTAATAATTAAAGTCAAAACTTTAGCGTAAAGTTTAAAGAGTCAAAAGAGTGGGGTATTGAGGAGGGTGCTTGCCCCCGACCCCCCCCCCCACCCCCCATTTAAAGAACACTCCCAACTTGACTTATTCCCAGATCACCAGGAAACCTTTCTCCCTTCCCTTGCACTTTATCCCCCCTGGCTACCCTACCAGTATGACTGGTTTTAGAGTAAGCAGGCAGAATGATCCTCTTTTAACACCTCCATGCAGAGTTTCTAAAACTTCAAATAGTTACCGCTGTTTAGAGTCTCCGCTAGTACCTGCTCAATTAAATGCAATTGTATTTGAAAAAGATGGATTTGATTCCCCTGTCCCTTGTTCTCACTATCCAAGTTTAGCCCCCGTCAAGAATTCCACTAGAACCCCTGACCGCATCTGTGATATAAAAAAAGTAAAATGTAAAAAAACGGTACCTTCACAAGTCGCTTTCGATTCCCCAAACTTTTGTTGAGCAACGCTGAAAGCCTTAACTTTGAAAAACTCAATGAATGAGACACCTTTTCTAAAATATATAGATTAGATGTAATCGCTATTACTGAAGTTCAAGCTCAAAATTTGCACATGTTAAAGATTAACAATTTTTCTCAATTTATTAAACTCAGACCAGAAAACCACCCTCTGGGTAAGAAAGGTGGCGGAATTCTGTTCTTTATCCGTAATGATTTATATCCAAGTGAAATCCCAATTCCGTGTCTTAATCCCTTTGATGAAGTTATGTGGGTGTGTGTTCGATCTAAAGTCTTGCCGCGTCCTTTTAATTTATTTTTCCTTTGTTGTTTTTATTACTCCCCTAATCAGAGATCCGCTGACAAAATAAATTTTATCGAAAAATTACATGCAAGTGCTGACTTTGTACTATCAAAATACCCAAATGCAGGAATTTTCCTGATGGGTGATGCAAACGATATAAGACTTGATTCTACATGTAACGCTTTTAATTTAAAACAGGTCGTTAATGTCCCTACTACAAAAAGGCAATACTACTTTTGATTTAATTTGCGCTAATCTTTCGAAGTTTTACAAACGTCTCCACTCTGCCCCCTCGAGGGGGGGTAGTTACAACTTTAGCCTTTTCCTATCTTCGCTGGCTAAAGTTAAACCAGTCGTTTTCTATAACTGAAACCGCTTATAGACCTCTCACTGACTCAGGACTTTTCAATTTTGGCTCCTGGATTACTACTGAAAATTGGTCCTCTGTGCATCAAACATATGACGTTGACTACATGGCTTTGTTCCTTCAAAATCTATTGAGGAGTAATTATGAATTCCACTTCCCTGAGAAAAAATTTAAAACGTGTTCTACAGATAAGCCTTATGTTACTGAGTCTTTTAAAAAACTTATAAGAAAAAAAATCAATTTTTTCCAAGCAGGTCGCATTACTGAGGCTAATAGTCTAAGGTAGTTCCTAAAAAAAAAATTAAGAAAAGCAGCTTCTAATTATTATAATAATAAAGTCAAAGATCTAAATTCTAACAAGCCCAAGCAATGGTACAGAAAAATTAAAGAAATATGCGGAAAAAGTCCTTCCGAAAATTGATTTTCATCTCCCTGAACCCCCTATAAGACTGCCAACGATCTGAACTTGTACCTTGCTTCCATCGTGCAAAGTCTCCCCCCTTTCACTGGCTCAAGTCCAACTATTCCTCCCAATACTTCCTTCCCCTTTATTTCTCCTCTGATGTTAAAAATAAAATTCTTAAGCTTAGAAAATCAAGTATTTGTCCCTTGGACATCCCAGTTGACTTAATTAAAGCCTTTTCGGACAAAATTGCTGAGCCTTTATCAAATATTTCAACCACATCACAAAATTTGGTAATTCCCAAGTTGCTGGAAACAAGGTTTTATAACACCTGTCCCTAAAAAATGCGCCAGTCTGACTTTCGCCAACATTCTCCCCATTACGCTCACTTCTGTTTTTTCCAAACTTTATGAAGGTTTCCTCTGTGACTGGCTTAAGAATAAAGTTTGTCCGCGTATTGACACCTGGCAGTTTGGTAACTTAAACAAAACTTCCACCACCCATTACCTTGTGCACTTAATGCATACCATCGTAAGTAACCTTGATAAACCAAATGTCTGGCTGAACCTTGTCTTAGTTGATTTCCAAAAAGCTTTTTACCTGGTTGACCACGCCACCCTAATTTGTTCACTACTGGTTAACTTTAAACTTGATCCTCTGCTAGTAAATATTGTTATATCGTTTCTTTCAAATAGATCCCAAGTTGTTAAATACAAAAAATATTTTCTCTAACCCCCTCCCTATATATTGTGGAACTCCTCAAGGAACCTAATTGGGACCACTTTTATTTCTAGTCATGATTAACGATATATTTATCTGTAAAAACTATAGCATGATTCTAAAAGACACAATTACCTAAATATATAAAAAAAAGTGTTTTATTGAAATAAAGGATAAAGATCTATATATTGTATCGTTTTTAATATTTTGACATCTTCATTATCATCTTCATCATCAACTGCTGATCTCTCCATGTTAATATCTACTTTCCGTCTTTTAGCGGGTGGGGGGGACAAACTCTATGCTATCACCATCGATTAATAACTGTTCAATCATTCGTCTTTTAGTGGGGGGGGGTGAAACTCTATTCTATCTTCATCCACTGGCTGGTCTACTGGAGTTTTCAACTTTTTCCGCCTGGTCTACAGAATTTCCTACAGTTGATAATTTTTCATCCTTCTCCTCTTCACTTACTGGCATTTCTTTCCACTGACTACAATCAAATATTGACTATGCCTCCTGAAACTTAAAAAATAATAATATAAAAATAAAAATAATAATATAATATATGGATATTGATCATCTAAACAGTTAAAATCTACTTTAGGGTAATTCGGACTCCATTAACTGCATAATTGTCCAACAGTGTCTTAGTAGCTTCCTCCTGCAGAGGTTTGTGAGCATCCACAAGAAATGCATATTTGAAGCATTGAAGCCCTGTATCGAAACGAAATCGTTGTACACCTTGACACCCCCTTTAAATCTTCATCATATTCTGGTCCCACCGCCCCCCTCCCGCCTCTTAAAAATAAAATTATTTTTAAATTTACCCACATTAATATCCAAACTCCCAATAATCATAAAACCACCGACCCACTACCCAACTCAGTATAATTATCCAATTTTGTTACTATATTGTCAACCCAACTCTAAAAAACACCCTCAAAATTATTCAGGTCCGGATGAAGTGATAGCATTTCAGTACGTAAATAACGCTCATACACCTCATCCGCCTTTTCATTGAAATAAATATTTTTTGTGCGATGGCAGCCTTAATCCCATCCCTTCCACCACCCTGCCGAATCACTCTTTCAAGAAGGGCTCGAATCTTGCCCACATAGGAGTGTACTATGTCTACCGGATCCGTTATGATGCTACCTGATGTTAGTGAATTAAATGAATCCTCAAACTCAGCCCTATAAACAAATACATTGTGCAAGGCAGAGTCAACTAAATTAAAATCGGGCATGACAGGGGGAGTTACTGGGTTTTCATCTCCTCCACCAATTTGCTCAATGATGGGGGTGTTGCGTGGTGTGAAATCCCCCAACTCACTCAACAACCCCTCGAGTGTATCAGGACTAAGACGATCAGCCCATTCGAGGGTAGCTGGTTGTGCCATACCCCTGTAGATGTACTTGGTACATTAATATAACTATCCCTGTATTCGGAGGAATCATATAACAACTATCATCACCAAACCAATCGATTAATAACTTCAATTCATTCTTCTGACTCGACATTGATATTGTCTTCGAGTTGTGATGGTGATGGTAATAAAGGTTTCCATAGTTGACCAGCTGACAGTTGGCTGGTGTATGATGGGTCTGGGTGGTTGTGTTATCTTGTTGTGAGTGTTGGATGTAGGAATTGACCAGTTGACAGTTGGTTGGTGTATGATGGGTCCGGATGGTTGTGTCATATTGCTGTGGATGCTGGCTGTGATAGCTGGATATTTTTTTCTCTTTGGTTTTTTTCTCTTTGTCTCTTTTTTGTTTAGCACTGAGGACGACTTGGCGGAGGTCCTTGTCGAAATATTTGCTTATATTTTGTCATCTTCATGGTTCGCCACTGGCTGAAAAAATCCTCGTTTTTCACCCTTTTTGATTTTATTTTCATTTTGTTAGTTTATCTCCTCTGAGTTTCATTTGGCTAATTGTTTATGGTTTGTCTTCGTGGTGTTTCATTTTTTGGCACTTGTTGCTTGGGATAAGCATTTAAAATGTTCATAAGTATGACTTCTTGCACAAAATTGTCCTTGCGTGGTTTGTCATATCATATACGAGGGGTTGATGTTTTATAGAGTTGTTGACATGTTTACTTGGTACATATCCCTCGGGGAATTGATTACAGGAAATGGGTATCCTGATCTCTGGGCTGGATATCTCTTTTAGGCACTTTTATGACTTTTTAGACTATGAGAATAGTTCAACAGCTTTAAGGCTAAATAAACTACAACAGCTTTAGGGTTATAAGATAAAAAAAAATCTCTTTGGCTACAAAAGTTAGGGCTATAAAATAAAAAAAAAACCTATTTAGAGAAAACTATTTCATATTTGTCAGAAATTCTAACGTATTGCTTCACGATTATCATTGAGGGATCTGTCTGGTAGGCACATCTACAGTTTTGTTTTCTGCAGGTTTGATATGTATGTAGTTGTATTGATGCTCGAAACTCGTACCTCCCTTGATCTCCCTCTTGAAAAGAGTATATGACTATGCTCTGTTTTCTATGTTCTCGATGTACATATATATTCCTAGAAAATTGTAGTTTAGCTTCACGTTTTAAAAACACATCTATAATATTAAAAACGAAAATAACGTTGAGTCGTAACAAGTCCTAACTTATAATAATTATATGAGTACCTGGATTTGTACCTGGTTATTTGAATTATTGGTTCATATTTTGGGCGATTTTATTTTACTTGGAAAATTTCGGGGTCTTGAAAATTGATTCCATGACTGGCAGTATCAATACAAGATACTAGGTTATATATAATTATTAGGAAATTCTGTTTCACAATCCCCCTCTACTGTGTTCATTATATTAATAAGTTAAAGTCAAAACTTTAGTGTAAAGAGTGGGGTATTGAGGAGGGTGTTGCCCCCCTCACACAACAGGGCATAAAATGGCCCATAAGGTAACCTGGTATCTGCAAGATGTTAAGACAGCTAACCTTATTGATTTTGTTATTGTAAACTGAAGACTGGCAGTATCAATACAAGATACTAGGTTATATATAATTATTAAGAAAATTCTGTTTTACAATCCCCCCTCTACTGTGTTCATTATATTAATAAGTTAAAGTCAAAACTTTAGCGTAAAGAGTGGGGTATTGAGGAGGGTCTTGCCCCCCGACCACCCCCCCCCCCCCCCCCCCATTTAAAGAACACTCCCAACTTGACTTATTCCCAGATCACCAGCAAAACCTTTCTCCCTTCCTTGCACTTTATCCCCCCTGGCTACCCTACCAGTATGACTCTGGTTTAAGAGTAAGCAGGCAGAATGATCTTCTTTTAACACCTCCATGCAGAGTTTCTAAAACTTCAAATAGTTACGCTGTTTAGAGTCTCCGCTAGTACCTGCTCAATTAAATGCAATTGTATTTGAAAAAGATGGATTTGATCCCCCTGTCCTTGTTCTCACTATCCAAGTTTAGCCCCGTCAAGAATTCCACTAGAACCCCTGACCGCATCTGTGATATAAAAAAAGTAAAGTGTAAAAACTGTACCTTCACAAGTCGCTTTCGATTCCCCAAACTTTTCTTGAGCAACGCTGAAAGCCTTAACTTTGAAAAACTCAATGAATTAGACACCCTTTCTAAAATATATAGATTAGATGTAATCGCTATTACTGAAGTTCAAGCTCAAAATTTGCACATGTTAAAGATTAACAATTTTTCTTTATTTATTAAACTCAGACCAGAAAACCACTCTCTGGGTAAGAAAGGTGGCGGAATTCTGTTCTTTATCCTTAATGATTATATCCAAGTGAAATCCCAATTCCGTGTCTTAATCCCTTTGATAAAGTTATGTGGTTGTGTGTTCGACTAAAGTCTTGCCGCGTCCTTTTAATTTAATTGTCCTTTGTTGTTTTTATTACTCCCCTAATCAGAGATCCACTGAGAAAATAAATTTATCGAAAAATTACATGCAAGTGCTGACTTTGTACTATCAAAATACCCAAATGCAGGAATTTTCCTGATGGGTGACGCAAACGATATAAGACTTGATTCTACATGTAACGCTTTTAATTTAAAACAGGTCGTTAATATCCCTATTACAAAAGGCAATACCACTCTTGATTTAATTTGCACTAATCTTTCGAAGTTTTACAAACCCGTCTCCACTCTGCCCCCTCTAGCGGGTAGTTACCACTTTAGCCTTTTCCTATCTCCGCTGGCTAAAGTTAAACAGTCGTTTTCTATAACTGAAACCGCTTATAGACCTCTCACTGACTCAGGACTTTTCAATTTTGGCTCCTGGATTACTACTGAAAATTGGTCCTCTGTGTATCAAACAAATGACGCTGACTACATGGCTTTGTCCCTTCAAAATCTATTGAGGAGTAATTATGAATTCCCTGAGAAAAAATTTAAAACGTTCTACAGATAAGCCTTATGTTACTGAGTCTTTAAAAAAAACTTATAAGAAAGAAAATCAATTTTTTCAAAGCAGGTCGCATTACTGAGGCTAATAGTCTAAGGAAGTTCCTAAAGAAAAAATTAAGAAAAGCAGCTTCTAATTATTATAATAATAAAGTCAAAGATCTATACTCTAACAAGCCCAAGCAATGGTACAGAAAAATTAAGAAATATGCGGAAAAAGTTCTTCCGAAATTGATTTTCATCTCCCTGAACCCCCTAATAAGACTGCCAACGATCTGAACTTGTACCTTGCTTCCATCGTGCAAAGTCTCCTTCCTTTCACTGGCTCAAGTGCAACTATTCCTCCCAATACTTCCTTCCCCTTTATTTCTCCCTCTGATGTTATAAATAAAATTCTTAAGCTAAGAAAATCAAGTATTTGTCCCTTGGACATCCAAGTTGACTTAATTAAAGCCTTTTCGGACAAAATTGCTGAGCCTTTATCAAATATTTTCAACCACATCACAAAATTTGGTAAATTCCAAGTTGCTGGAAACAAGGTTTTATAACACCTGCCCCTAAAAAATGCGCCAGTCTGACTTTCGCCGACATTCGCCCCATTACGCTCACTTCTGTTTTTTCCAAACTTTATGAAGGTTTTCCTCTGTGACTGGCTTAAGAATAAAATTTGTCCGCGTATTGACACCCGGCAGTTTGGTAACTAAAGAAAACTTTCACCACCATTACCTTGTGCACTTAATGCACACCATCGTTAGTAACCTTGATAAACCAAATGTCTGGCTGAACCTTGTCTTAGTTGATTTCCAAAAAGCTTTTGACCTGGTTGACCACACCACCGTAATTCGTTCACTACTGGTTAACTTTAAACTTGATCCTCTGTTAGTAAATATTGCTATATCGTTTCTTTCAAATAGATCCCAAGTTGCTAAATACAAAAATATTTTTCTCTAACCCCCTCCCTATATATTGTGGAATTCCTCAAGGAACCTTATTGGGACCACTTATTTCTAGTCATGATTAACGATATATTTGTCTGTAAAACTATAGCATGATATATAGCAATTATTTTTCATGAAACAAATCTTGAAAGAGAACCATCAGTCCTCATCAATAGTATGCACAAGAATAAGTTTTTAAAATTTAAATTAAAAGTGTTATTCTGTTTTTCGATATGATTTAGAGATGTAAAAAAAAAGTTAAAAAAAAAAAAACTGCCAGAAAAAAAGTTAAAAAAAAACTGTCAAAAAAAAAACTGTCAGAAAAAAAAAAAAAGTTAAAAAAAAGCTGTCAGGAAAAAAAAAATGTTGGGGGGGGGGGTGAGGGGTTCGAGGGGGGGGGGTAGAGGGAGGGGGTTGGAGGGAGGGGGCGGTGGGACGATTGTGGCACTTTGGGCGGTGGGAAACGAATGTGGGAACTTTTGGTCCGGAATAAAAATAGGTATGATTTAACTCATGTGCTAAGCTCATGAAAAAATGTTGCTCAAGGAAAAAAAAATGTTGGAGGGAGGGCGTGAGGGGTTCGGGGGGGGGGGGTTAGAGGGAGGGGGCGGTGGACGATTGTGGCACTTTGGGGCGGTGGGAAACGAATGTGGGGCCGGTGGGGAACGAATGTGGGAACTTTTGGTCCGGAATTAAAAAATAGGTATGATTTAACTCATGTGCTAAGCTCGCAAGCCATTTAAATACAGTGTTTATATACTTTTTTTTTCTTGTTTTGATATTGCTCTTTACCGACCTCTAGAGATCCAGGTTCAAAAAATATTTAACAATCTGTTAACTATAATAAGGTCTGTATAAATTTTAATAGAATTAATTTCTTTACCGACTCTGAATATAAAAGAATAACTTACTTCTTGCGTGTAGCTTTCGACAATATTCCTTTTATTTGAATGCATCATTATATTTCAAATGCCATTTCTGAACTGAGAAGATTACAAATTGTCAGAGTTTTTTTATACGCGTTCAAGGTCAAACAAAAGTCAATCACATCTAACAATTAAAAGGTAGCAGACAGATAGGAAGTTACAATAGTATAAAGGAATCATCAAATTGTTCGAACGTGGCTGTATTTATCTTGGACGATAGTTTGGTCTTTAACTTATCAAACGGGTATCGATACTTCCATCTACAGTTGTGTTGAAATTTAATTTCAGAGTTCATTTTTCACCTGCTATTTTTGGATAGTTCATAATGTATGTTATCGTTGAGGTGTTAATGACTGTGATTGTATTGTTAATAGATAGATTGTTTTTCCTCTCAGCATTTCATTCTTGGGATATTTTAAAACGGATGGGGATTACGTTTTTCGAAAAAAATTGTTCTTGGGTGGCTTGTCTCTATTGAAGTTGCACTTGTTTCTTGATTAATCATAGGGGAATTGACGTCTATATTCAGCATGGATAAAACAAAATTTTAGTGGCTCCTTCGACATATTGTCTTTAACTTACGGAGCATATAGTCTATCAGAGGTTAGTCACTGGGGGTTACTTTTGGTTTCTATAATTCAAAAGTGGGTCTTCAGGATCTTTCTTGAGAAACTGCCTTTAATATTTACAGGATAGTAGAGATAGGGGCTTTTCGACGATTGTTTCTTTGGGATTCAATACGTGAATCTATGAAATGTTGATTGATTGGGTTTACCGAATATCATAACCATGCAGTTATATGGTATATCGGTCCATAGGGTTTATCAAGGGTGATATTTACGCATTTACATCTTATGCTGGTTGATGGGGGTTCTCAGGATTGTTATTTTTTATACAATTCTGTAATAATCTGGTTACTAAGACTTATTAGGTAGTGTTACATGATTCATAATATGGTGTTTGATAGTTTGCTAATAAGGGGATTTCGTTTATTTCTTTTCTTATATTTTATACCATATTTCGAGGGGGAGCTTCGTTGTAGCAGGGGGTTAAAGCAGCGGTTCAAATGGGGAGCATATATTAATGGCCATACTGAGTCGAAATCAGATTACTTGGTTTCTGGTTCCCTTGAGAGTGGTTGGAGCCATAAGGACTAATTATCTTGAGAAATACTAACATGAAGAGACAAAATTAAGAAAATAATGTATTTATTTTACTCACATTAGCGGTACAAAGCTGGTTCAGGAATATCAAAATTATCTGTATAACACTTCACTGTCATAGGCACTAGGACAATGTTACACACTGGGGCATACACAATGCAACATGGTTTTAACAATGTTCTGATAATAATTGTCAAGAATTATCAATAGTTAGATCACTTACATTAGACTGTTCTCAAACTCATACTCGAAGACTCATTGTAAACTCGGTCTAAACTCCTTCTAGACTACCGCAAAAATTGTTAAGTTCTGCCAACTATACTCTCCAATTTCGCCAGAGGATACATTCAGGTGTTGCTAAGACACGCATTACATTGGTCCTATTGGTTCGTAGTATCTCCTATATTACTATTGGGCAGGGATACACCAATGGCTACTTCAATTTTGATGCGATTTATAGCTCTAAGACTTCACTTTGGAATTTTTCTCGACAAAACACAGTTTTACTTTTGTAATTTTATTGCTAACGACATGTCACTTAGTTTCCAGATGGCTTATAATTTATCACTGTGAAACTTGTTGAGGGACAATACAACTTAGTTGCATTGGAATACATAATCCTAAACTTAGTTTTTCAGAACAATGCAACTAAATTACACGAAAATACTTTGTATCTCTAGTGACTATTTTTTTGTATGATAAATTCTACCTTCTCTTGATAGTTTGGGAATTCAAGCTCTTAAAATTAAAACTACATTGTTGGTCGCCTGTCATGTAACATTGGGTCACACTGATATTTATTGCATATTTTGGCGACACAGAGGCGGATTTATTTATTGCTATTACACTTTCTGTGGGAAAGATTTTTACAAAGTTTGTCCAATTAAGATACATTTGTTTTGCTACTTTTTAAATTGGACGCTTAAGCCTTACTCGATCTGTTGGTTACTGAATTTTTAGGTTCATATTTTGGGTGATTTTATTTTACTTGAGTAACTTTAATTGGAAAATTTTTAGGTTTTGAATTTTGATGCCGTTACATATCATCCTTCCCATGGTTAACGATGTCCTCATCGTTGTGTTTACTACTTCTCTCTATTTTTTGAATTTTGATTTCGTTTTAGCATTTGTTAATTGTTTTTTTTTTTTTAATTGGCACTTATTATTTGAATAAACTCACATTTAATAAGGTGTATTTTTTTTTATATTCCTCATTGCTTTGTGTGATTACATATATGAAAACATTACTTAAAAGTCCATCACCTATTCACTCTATTTGGCGAAAGGGCCAAAGAGTTTCTACTGACTAATGTATTGATTATATGATTGAGTATGTAAATATTACCTTCCTCCACATAATACCGAAATACCTTCACCTGATATGCTAATAATAATTCTACATGGGGTTTTAACTTCTAATTTCTGCCTTTGCTATTGTTTTACTACCCGACATGATATTGATTACTGAAAATACACGTTCCTTACTTAAATACTACACTATACTTTCACCTGACGCTATACTGATATGATAAGCTATTGAATTCTAATGTAGCTTCTTACATATAACTTATAAACACACAAACATATTAAAAAAAAAACTTGTAAAAGAAATGATTTTATACACATATTACAAAATTTTAACTTGATATCTGGGAGTAGCACTGGAATAATGTCACTTGTTTCTTCTATTTTTGAAAAGTTTCTCAATATTCATTAAAGTTACATGTTAGGTACATAAGATTTTACACTTACTTCATCATTCTACGTGTCTATAATACTCACTTACGTTGTCACTTTATTTTGAGCTTCCGTTCAATTAATTACTGGGTCGGCTAATTGTTGCAAATATATTTTCTATATATATAGAAAGCCGACTCATAATGATCGATATCTACATTTCTCTTCCCATCATTCTCCTTCTGTGAAAAGAGGGGCAATAATCTCTTTAGTCGACAGAGTTTTAAAAATTTGTTCCCGTAATCATATAAATTCTGAATAAATTATGTCAAGGATATTCTTTTCTGCAATGGTTACCCAATCAAACATTGAAAATATAATAGATAGACGATTAAAAAAGATAAAATAACAAAATAGGGAGCTTGTCTCCCTTGATTCAGTTACATCGGCAATTGAGAAAAAAACTTTCATCGTTTTACCATACATCCCGAAAACTTGGCGATAAACTTGGAAAAATTTAAAAAAAACAAAATCTCTGTTTCTTTCAAAAACGAAACAAAAGTTGAACACTTTTTCAACTCAGGAAAAGGACAAAACGGACCCGGTACTGGGTAGTGGTGTCTACAGAATCCCGTGTTCTTGTGGAAAATTTGACATTGGTAGGACCCATCAACAACTAGGTGAACGTTTGCATGAGCACAAAATTTCAATTGATAAGTCCCTGAGATTAAAAAAAATAACAATGACAACTTTGATTCGGCATTGGCTTTCGCATATTTTCGTAAATCCGACCCATCTAGTTCTGTTTGACGAGGCAACTTTAATATCAACAATTCAGTTGGTGGAGTGTGACTTTTGGGTTAGCGATGGTTAGCGAATGAAGCTGTGGACATTGGACCCCATTTGAAAAAAAAATTGGGTTAGCGATGGAAGCGGTGGACCGCCGCTGAGTATTTCAGTCTAAAGGTCCACCCTGTTATCGAGCATATTGCAATTGATATTGTCATCGAGAATTCTTTTGCATATAGTCAATGAAATGGCTGATGAATATACTATTGTCTCTCTGGGAAAGAATGCTTGAACAAGATTCCCACACCAATCCATATGTTGACAAAACTTGGGTTTTTCAAATTTAGACTTGATTCACGACAATTAAATTCATAGTATTAAAAATAATAGTAATATTTCTTTTTTTTAAGAGTGAATTGTAAACACGAATCCAATTTCTTTGTGTTTGTTTGTTGTTTTTTTCTTTGGGGGGTGGGGGGAAGGATGTAAATAAATAAATAGATAGCTTATTATGGCCTCTTGAGGTATGATTTTGGTAGTAATGTAGAATTTGCATTGTTGTTGTAAGGTTTATGGTGCTGAATAGGTTGTGCAATCTGTATTAGTTGTTTTATAATTTATTTAGTCCTGTGTTTTACTTCTTAGTATATTAGTCCAAGTTTTTACTTCTTGGGGTGGCTGTTAATACTGATGTTGTTTTTTATGGTTTAATATATATCTCTTCATTTATAAATTTCTGACTTTTTTGTTATTTCAGTTGTTGTCGGTATGGGCTGCTTTTTGCTTGCAGTTCATACCCTCGAACTGGTTTTAGTGAGGTTATGAGGATAGTAATATCGAATTTCTTTTCATCACAACGACTTGACTTTACATAGATCCGATGATAAAGGGGGAAGGGTAAATGTATCGCAACCAAGGTCGCAAAATAAGATTTTTATTGTCTTGATTTTTTCAGTGGGGTGAGTGAGAAGCAAGCTTGTTTTCTCTTGTTTATGGGATTTTCTTAAGTTAGAAAAGATGATGGCCATTGATGATGGCTTTTTGACCATTTTGACAGCCCAAGTCCATGTGATGTCCTTTGATTTAGTTCATCATCCCATTGACATTTCCGAAAATTTTCAACTTAATAATTTCAGCTGTTTCTGAGACATTGCACCAACGCCACTAGCAAATGGGATGCACATAACGTCTTTTAGTTCAACGTTCCCATAAAATAATCTTAATTTTTCAACTTGATACTCTTCCCTAAATGTTCTTGCAACATTGAAGAAATGCCGTTTGACAGCCTGGATGTATATACTATGTTTTTATTTTGTTTTAACATCCTCTTTTGCATTTTATGAAAGTTTCAAATTAATGCCTGTAGCCGTTCCTGAGATCAATACAAATACACCGAGATACTCCTTTTTGACAACTTGGATGTACCTAGCGTCTTTTGATCTGGTGCAATATACCCCTCAATATTCCCTGAAACGTTCATATTAATAACCTTGGTCATTCGTGATATTTTCCAGATAGGCCCTTTTAACAACAACCTCGATGTACTATACCATTTTGACAGGCAGGGTGCAATAAAACTCTGTAGATTTACTTTAAATGTTCTAGAGGTAATAATAGAAGTCGCAGTAGTAATTGCAGTCACAGTCGCAATCATAGTATAGTAGCAGAAATAACAGTAGTAGTCCCAGACATCCCAGTCACAAATGGTAGTAGCTGCAGTGACGAGTTGTCGCACTCGCAGTTGCAAGCAGTCACACTTACAAGTAGCAGCACGAGTTGGTGCAGTTACATTCATATTTGCAGTTGTAAGTAGTTGCAGTCACAGTGATAGGCTGCCATAGTGCTAAGTGTTGGCAATCACAAGTACTCGAAGTCTTAAGTAGTCTCAGTCCCCAAGTAGTCATGGTTGCAAGGTGTCGCAATCCTGGTCGCAACTGGGTGTAGTCAAAGTCACAAGTAGTCAGAATTGCAAGTAGTCAAAAGTATTTATTGTCGTAGATGCAAATAGTAGCAATCGCAGTTACAGTCAGAGTAGCATTAGCAATAGTGGTTCTGAAAGTTTCAAGGTAATCCCATTAGCCACTCCTAAGATATTGCAGATACTTCCTTTTGATAACTTGGATATACATAGTATAGTAGCAGCACTAAGAGTAGTAGTCCCAGTCGCAAATGGTAGCAGTTGCAGTGACGAGTTGTCGCAGTCGCAGTTGCAAGTAGTCACAGTCGTAAGTAGCAGCACAAGTTGTAGAGTTACATTCGTATTTGCAGTTGTAAGTAGTTGCAGTCGCAGTGATAGGTTGTCATAGTGCTAAAGTATTGGCAATCGCAAGTACTCGAAGTCTTAAGTATTCTCAGTCCCAAGTAGTCACGGTTTGCAAGGTTTCGCAATCCTAGTCACAACTGGTCATAGTCAAAATCAAAAGTAGTCATAATTGCAAGTAGTCAAAAGTAGTCATTGTCGCAGTCGCAAATAGTAGCAATCGCAGTTACAGTCAGAGTAGCATTAACAATAGTGGTTCTGAAAGTTTCAAGTTAATACCCTTACCCACTCCAAGATATTGCAAATACTTACTTTTTGATAACATGGATGTACATAGTGTCCTTTGACCTAACTTAGCACCCATCTCCCCCCGCAGCACAGCCTGGAATTTCACCTTAAAATTCCCTGACACACCCAGGATCTAACATTCCCCCATCCTTTCCCAAGATTAATCCTTTGTGTAAACAATGGACATATTGCATAATTTGCAAATATTTGCCTGGGACTGTTGGGGCATAGCATCCCCTGACACATAGTCTTTAGACCTTTAAACCATTTTGAACTAAGTCGCTATTTATGAATTTTATAAGTGTTGAGGGGGACCTCTAAAACGAACAAGGGGAGGGGAATCCATTGCCCTGCAAGCACTGCTCAACCTACCATGAAATTTTCAACTGAATACTCTCAGCCGCCACATTTGACTGTCAGCCATTGATAGTCAAGATATCTATAGTATGTATTAATTTTGAACAACATCTTCCTTTAAATTTCCCGATATTAATGAGAAGGAGAAATAGTCGTAGTTGCAAGTAGTCAAAATCGCTGTTTCAACCAGTTGCAGTTGCCGCCACAGTAGCTAGCAGTTGCCCCTGAAAGTTTCCAGTTAATAAACTTAACCGTTCCTATGATATTGCAATTTACCCCTGTTGCTAGCCTGAATTCACACGGTGTCTTTAATTTAGTTCCGCATCTCCCTCGACATTCCCTGAAATTTTCCCAGTGATAGATTCTGCCTGTAAAAGAATAGTCAAGTTGCAAGTGGCATACCCGGAGGCATAGTTATTGGGCCTTTTGAATATTTTGAACAAGATTTTTTATTCAAAGTTTTGATCAGTGTAGAGGAGGGGGCATCCAAATAGGGCGATTGGGGATGTCAAGGTTATACCTTATCCGTTCCTAAGATATTGCCGATACGAATTTTTTTGATAACTTGGACGCACGTAATGCCTTCTGATTTAACTCAACATCCCACAAATTGCACCTAAATATCCTTAGTTTTCTTAAACAATACCAGGACTAAACATCACCCCTTTCTTCCAATGATAAATCCTGCATGAAAAAATAGACATAGTGCATAATAATCCTCGTCCGGGGGGGGGAGGGGAGATTTCGAGGCATGCATCCTAAGGGGTATTATTGTTACATCTTTTAAATATTTTGAACCAAATACTTTAAAATTTCTATCACAATTGTGAGGGTATTTGAAAGGGGAAGAGGGAGGGGGCGGATTGCCCTCGGATCACTCTCCAGCATCCCCCCTCAACTTGCCATGAAAATTTCAATTTAACACCCTCAGCCGTTTGTCAAATACTCCTGATACACCCTTTTGACGACCATCTTCCTTATAATGTGTTTTTGTTTTTATTCGGTATCCCCTCAACATTTTATGAAAGTTTCATCTCAATGCCTTAAATCATTTTTGGAGACCCAGGATCAAACAAGCCCCTTTTTCCCAACAACCAGCCTTATATATGAACAATGAACAACTTGCATAACCTACAACCCTTGCCCTAGGGGTTATTGGGGATAACCCCTCCAAGGTCCTCCAAGGCATAGTTATTTGACCTTTAGACTTTTAAAAAGGCAAGGGGGGAAGCTGGTTGCCCTTTGATCATCCTTCGACATATTTGTGAAGATTTCAACTTAATACCCTCAGCCATTCCTTAGATATTACTGATACACCATTTTGACAATGAGCATACAAATAAAGTTTTGATTGTCTTCAACATTACTTCCGACATTTCCTTAAATTATAATCTTAACACCCTAGCCCTTTTTTTAAACCAAGGATCAAAAATAACCTCTTTCTCCAATAAAAACTTCTACGTTAACATTGGGCACCTCGAATAACTTACAACCCCTGCTGCAGGGGCTGTTGGTGGTTATATCACCCCTGGAGGCATAATTCTTTGATATTCAGACTATTTTTCAACAAGATAGCTATTTAAAAAATTTCATTAGATTTTTTTTGCGAGGAAGGCAACCAAAAAGGGGATGGAAGGAAGTTGGTTGCCATCCGGCCACTTTTCAACATCACCCTGAATACACCTGAAAGTTTCAGGTTAATACTCTTTGCTTTCTTAGGATATTACAAATAGACTTTTTTTGATAAACTGGATGCACAGTGTCATTGATGAAGATATACCTATCCCTCAACATTTACCGAAGTTTCGCCTTTATACCCTTAACCTTTTCAAAACACACAATATTTCTGTCCCATTAAAGCGAATCCGAAAGAATACTCAAAAGCCCCTTTGTTCACTTGACCCTAACCTTAAGGCCTGTAAAAATAAAGCGAAATTTTGGCTAAAAGTTTGGACAGAATGTGGTCGGCCTAGGTCTGGTAATGTGTTTTCTTATTAAGCAAAAAAACTAAATTCAAATTCAAGAAGTATCTAATTAGTGTCTGATACCGTTGGCTTGATTTTCCATCTTCGCCTAAAGAATGGAAGAAAGTAATTAATTCAAGTAAAACAGACAATTCCGATGTGAGTAGTGATGCTATTCCACCAATTTCTTGGCATGCACATTATTCGAAGATATTCTCCGTTTTGATTTATTCTGTTCATAGAAAATTTGGTGAAGTGTTTGTTAAAATTGTCCCTAGATTTCTAAGTCAGCACTTTGTTCTGCCTATATCGCGTTTTGAAGTTACAAATGCCTTGAATCATCTTAAGTCGAAATTTATTGATGCTGAATGTATCTCTTAAAAGCATCTAACTCCCCAATGTGCTGAACTTGTATCTCATCTTGCGCTTTTGTTTTCAAATGTGCTTGGCGTCATCTGTCGTCCCGGAAAGCCTTTTGTGTGGCAGCGTGACTTTAATTTTAAAAAGGGGTAAACTGCCAACAGATTGCTCTTATTACCGTCCAATTTCTGTTTCTTGCAATATTATCAAGGTCTTCGAAGTATATTCTTTTACCTAGTCTAACTAAAAATATTTCTTTCTTTGGTGAAAAATCAACATGGTTTCAGACCTGGTGTGGGGTGCCAACATGCTCGTCGTGTCCTTTCTTCTATTCTACTGTCTAATTCTTCTAAGGGTAAAGTCGTATATCTCTGTACACTTGATCTTTCAAAGGCTTTTGATTCTGTTGTTCATAACCATCTTTTCTTTTCTTTGGCTTCTTCTGGTGTTAGTTTTTCTGTTATTTACCTTCTACGGTTTAGGTAGTCTAATTCTTACCTCCGCCTGAAATCTTCTCCAGAAACAACTATTAAAGTGCTTCGAAGAGTAAGGCAGGGAGGTGTTTTATCACCAACCCTTTCAAAATTTGTATTTCTACTGTTCTGGGAAAGATCTCAGGCACTTATTTTTCTGGTTCTACTGATATTTCATCATTACTATGCTGATGATATTCTGTTGATTATTCGTTCTAAATCTGCTCTTTCTGCGATACTTTCTTTAGTTTCTCAGTCTTTCCTAAATATTGGTCTATCCCTGAATCTTGACAAGTGTGAATTCTTATCTTATAATCTGTCTTCGTCTACTCCTCTGGTATGTAATGCGTTTTCCGTCTCTTCCTTTCGGTGGCTTGGTACTACTGTTTCCAATTCTCTAGCTCTTTTCCGTAAACAGATTATTGCTGATGCAGTAAGAAAAGTTCAGTTCAGTTATTCAAAAATTGTAGCAAACCGTGGAAAATATAGCAGAAGAGCTCTTGGGCGCTTATTCTCGACTTTTTCAGATCATTCTGTACTTTATTTTTCGGTTGTTCATTCCTTTCTTAAGCTAAAGGATTTGAAAAAGATTAAAGTTACATATTTCAAATTTTGCAAATTTCTTCTTTCTCTGCCGCCATGGTTTTCCGCTTCCGTGGAAAAATTAAGAAATCTTTTTTTTCTCTACTATGGAAAAATTTAGAATTTTAAGAAATTTTGTTTTACTTCTACGAAAACCCAAAAAAAAAATGGGAAAATTCAGGACAGAAGTAAGAAAATTTATGGAAGAAGGGACAAAATTTTCATTTTATATTTACAACAAATCTTTTTTTTTTCCTCTTAATCTTTGTTTTAGATCATTTCTTAGATTTTAAGTGTCCTGTGTCTTCATGATTCATATAAATATGAACTAGTATTGATCCGAAATGTCACTGTCCAAAGAATACTGCAACCTAATAACTGACATATGGTGTAAAGCTAGAGAGCGAAAAAGTATATATTAATGTTACTAACGAAGAAAAAATAATGTTCCATTAACATGAAAAAAAGCTCTAAAAATTAAATAATCATAATATCATAATGTATAGAAATATTTTTAATGTAACGACGTCACATAGAACATTATATTTTAATATCATTGAATATGGAAAAAAAAAATCAATCGAATGTTTCCACATCACTAATATTCCGTCCATCGACTAGAATCTAAACTAATTATATTCTTTCTGGAGTTCCTAATGGATACCTTGCCATTAATATCTATTTTGTTATTCATCATCCATTGCGAAAAAAATCTGACTTCGTTCGCAGGATTATGTTTTTATTGGGATACTTAGGACATTCGAAGTCTTCCAAATTTATAAGACGCATATCTTCCTTACACTTCTTGCTTGTTAAAGAATTTCATTGTTGCATACCATCGGTTAGTTGAGTACTTATGTAAATTATAGTTTACATTCCAGTGGTGAATATCTACTTCTTCAAATTTTTCATTCATCACTAAGAGAGCACATTCAAATATTAATCCGCAATGAACTTTGGCTATATTGACAAATTCGCTGTCAATAATTCCGAACATCATTCACTGATATTTTTCTGGGAACTAAAAAAAAATCAATACTTTAAGGATTGATCTTGGTTAGTGAAGGAGGTACTCACTCTTTGAAAAGGTGGTTTTTTTTCGATTCATTAAGTTTAAACTAACTATTGTGCTGCTGATTACAAAGAAATTAACACTGAAAAAATTCTTTTCATGTTTAACTACAACAACAACACAAAAAATCACAGTTTGCATCCTCATATCATTTTCCTTTCTTATTCCAAAAATATAAAAAATAGTTAAATAAAACTCAAATTGAGAGGATTTTCTAGAGACTATTTGTTACAGGGAAAGTATAAACATTGATTACAAAAATATATTGTAAGTCCTTTGAATTGAATTTTTATTCATAAATAACGAATAGATTTAAAATATTAAATAAATAAAAACCAAAATTAGTTAATCGCGTTAAAACAAGTCGCGATAACAAAAATCCATTTCATGAAAGAATTCTTTTTCTCTGTCTTTCAAATGAATAATCATATTTTCTAAAGCGTTCATCAAACTGGTTTTCTCTCTGACTTCTTGTTCAAGACGTTCTGAACCTGTTTCTAATGTCCTGGTTTTTATTTGGAGATATGCTACAAAAGACCTGAGGCAGGAAATTTCTTCTTCATCTTTTACAGCAGATTCTTCTTTTTTCTTTTAAAATTTGATTGTATTCCATATTAGACTTAGCAATTTTCTCTTTTAAAGACTTTTTTGAGTTTAAAAGGCAAGATATATATAATAATGCTTGTGCTAAGTGAGATTTCAAATAAATTTTTCTTGAGTCAAGTCTTTCATTTTCACTTACAAATGTGCTGTTTTCAATTTTTAACTTAGTAATTTCTTTTTTTCAATAGTGAATTTTCAGATAGAGCAGTTGCAAGTTGGGTTTCAACTCTGATTGAAGAAATTTGAGTTTCTTCCGGAGTTTTTCTTCTGGTGATCTCTGAAATTTGATGAAAGTGATCAAGTTCCTCTTTTAATTGAATTACTTCACGACATTTGAGTTGAAAGTTCGTTTTAAGATTTTCTCTGGCTGCTTTTAGGTCTTCCAGTAGGTTATCATTGTCTTGTAAATTTATTTTCTTTGAAGAAGTTTGACTCTGAAAAAGTATAAGAGAGTTTGAAATACTGAAAAGAAACTTCAGATTGGTTATAGACACAACCTTTTTTTCAACAGACTAAAACATAGGTGGAATCGTATTTCATTGATCTTTTTCAGATTGTTATCTGTTAAACCGCTCACGCTTGTAGTGCCAAAATAGGCTAAAATTAATATATCACTATGGATCTGAAGTAATATTTTACAGAACAAGGAAAAGCATCTAATTGTTACAAGCTATTGAACACATTTAATATCCTAAAGGTTTGGTTCTATTTAAATGGATAAAATTGAAAAAGTAAAATTCCTTTTGTTTTCATAATAAATAAAATTTGAATAGTGTAATTTTTATTTTCAGAAAATTATGGAAGAAGGGACAATTTTCATTTTATACTTACAACAAATCTTTTTTTTTTCCCTCTTAATCTTTTGTTTTTAGAACATTTCTTAGATTTTAAGTGTCCTGTGTCTTCATGATTCATGGAATATGAACTAGTATTGATCTGGAAATGTCACTGTCAAAGAATAGTGCAACCTAATAACTGACATATGGTATAAAGCTAGAAAGTGAAAAAAGTATATATTAATGTTACTAACGAAGAAAAAATTATGTTCCATTGACATGAAAAAAAGATTTTAAAATTAAAGAATCATAATATCATAATGTATAGAAATATTTTTAATGTAACGACGTCACATAGAACATTGTATGTTGTTAATATCATTGAACACGGAAAAAAAATCAATCGAATGTTTCCAAATCACTAATATTCCATCCATCGACTAGAATCTAAATTAATTATATTCTTTCTGGAATTCCAAATGGATACCTTTTCCATATCTTTCCATTCCATCTGGGACAACCTGTTTTTTTTTTCGTTTTTTTCCCGGTATTTCTCAACAATTAGTTTTGCAGAATTGCTCAAAATACATTTTGGATGTCTGGTAATACATTATTTATGCATAAAATAGGGTATATCCAGTTACTTAAAAAAAACCTTCAGTGCCGTAGACGGTACTTCCGTATTATCCAGTACACACTCGAGAAGTTTGCTAAATTTAAGATCTAAGAAAGCCAGTTTCATAGTCACAATGACAAATGACGGGTGACAGAATGCACTGGTAATCTGACATTCTTCGTCTGAAGAACGTACACTAGACATCTCAACCTTTCTCTCATCAAGGTCTTAGAAATTAGAATTGAATCCTATTTTTTGTAAAACCTTCTATTTGGATATCTAAATGAACAAGCTTGACAAAGTAAAATTCTTTTTTTATAATAAATAAAATTTAAATAGTGAATTTTTTTTTTCAATCTTGATTTGCATATTTAATTAAAGCTTTGTTCGTTTTAAGATTCATTCATGTACGCTTCTCCTCCATCCCAATCTATTTAAAGCCTCACCCTTTACCCCCTCCCATAAAGTTCCCCTTTCTTTTAAATATTTCCTTATGAATCTTCCCATTCCATCTGGGGTTCCCATTCCATCTGGGGTCAACCTTTTTTCATTTTTCCGGTATTTCTCAACAATTTGTTTTGCAGAATTGCTCAAATTACATTTTGGATGTCTGGTAATACATTATTTATGCATAAAATAGGGTATATCCAGTTACTTAAAAAAAAAAACCTTCAGTGCCGTAGACGGTACTTCCGTATTATCCAGTACACACTCGAGAAGTTTGTGCTAAATTTAAGATCTAAGAAAGCCAGTTTCATAGTCACAAAAACAAATGACGTGCGACAGAATGCATTGGTAATTTGACATTCTTCGTCTGAAGAACTTATCCTAGCCATCTCAACCTTTCTCTCATTATTGTCCTAGAAAGTGGAATTGAATCGTATTTTTTTTGTAAACCTTCTATTTGGATATCTAACTAAATAAGATTGACAAAGTAAAATTCTTTTTTATAATAAATAATGAATTTTTTTTTCAATCTTGATTCACATATTTAATTAAAGCTTTGTTCGTTTTAAGATTCATTCATGTACACTTCTCTTCCATCCTGATCTATTTAAAGCCTAACCCTTTACCCCCTCCCATAAAGTTGCCCTTTCTTTTAAATATTTCCTTATAAATCTTTCCATTCCATCTGGGGTTCTCATTCCATCTGGGGACAACCTGTTTTTCGTTTTTTCCCGGTATTTCTCAGCAATTTGTTTTGCAGAATTGCTCAAATTACATTTTGGATGTCTGGTAATACATTATTTATGCATAAAATAGGGTATATCCAGTTACTTAAAAAAACCTTCAGTGCCGTAGACGTACTTCCGTATTATCCAGTACACACTCGAGAAGTTTGCTAAATTTAAGATCTAAGAAAGCCAGTTTCATAGTCACAAAGACAAATGACGGGCGACAGAATGCATTGGTAATTTGACATTCTTCGTCTGAAGAACGTATCCTAGCCATCTCAACCTTTCTCTCATTATTGTCCTAGAAAGTGGAATTGAATCCTATTTTTTGTAAAACCTTCTATTTGGATATCTAAATAAATAAGATTGACAAAGTAAAATTCTTTTTATAATAAATAATGAATTATTTTCAATCTTGATTTTTATATTTAATTATAACTTTGTTCGTTTTAAGATTCATTAATGTACGCTTCTCCTCCATCCCGATCTATTTAAAGCCTAACCCTTTACCCCCTCCCATAAAGTTCTCCTCCCCTCCCCTCCCCCTACTATAGTGTTGCACAAGACTCAGGTACGTATAATAGTCTTTAGGGACTAGTAGTTCCAATAGTTTGCCCCCCCCCTCTATGGGTCTTGTGGAATCTAGTGAGTCTCAACTACTTTTCCTCATTTATTTTACATTTATGGGGGCGCCTGGTTCTAATTTAGAGTTTGGTTCCCTGTTATTTAAATGAAATTAAAAAAAAGAGAAACATTGAAGGTATTTTAGACCGGAAAATCTTCCCTCCCCTAGTACAAAATTCACTCTCTTTTTCTTCTCTGTTAATAATATACGATTAATTTTCTATGTTTTATTGACTTCGGTGGTTCTTAATGAATTTACATTGGTCTATAAAAAAAAAGTCTTCAAACACGGGCTCTTCAGAAAGAAAAAAATCATTGACGTGGTATAAATTTGATCTCAAATAACGAGAACGAGTATTTTCATTCTACTTCAAAAAAGCTCATTGATATGCCTTAAGTTTTAACTCAAATGACTATAATTCTATTTCTAATATTAGACTCAATAAAATAAAATAACTACTTTTCTTAAAATAAATACTTGATTATTTCTATTCAATCTTTCCCTCTCCTTGTCTTAAAAAAAAAATATCATTTCTTTTCAATAGTGTTAATTACGCCATCTTATATTGGTCTCAAGTGAAAATAATCCTTTGAACGCCCATAGTCTTCAAAACGTATTGTTTACGTCTTTATGCTTCAAGCCGCTAAATTTCTCGAGATACGGGCTTAGTATTACGCAAAATGTTAGCATGTTAAAATGGAATTTTATTGAAGGAATATTTCTTAAAAAGTGAAAACATGAAATAGATTTGATTGTTCATTTTAGTATATACTTGGAACAATTTATTACGAAAATGGTAAGAAGTAAATATATATATATATATATATATATTATTAGTTTATAAATTATAATGCCCCACTAGATATTTACTTGATAATCAATAGCTATGAAATTTATAAATTATATATTTTAATATGACTATCTCTCTTCCACTTCCATTCACTAAGAATATTAAAAAAAAAGAAAGACTTACCTTTCCACAGAATCACTAAAATCCAAATTTCTTTTCTCAGACATAATTTATTCACTTAGCTATTCTGCACCAGTTCGAGTATTGTCAAACTAATGATAATATTATCAATGATTTCTTACCTTATATGTACATTTCAGAAGGTCATGGGTTTTCCCCCAATGTCCTGATTTCATCCAATCACAATACCTATTGCCCAAGTGAATTGGATTTTCCCAACACCAGCAAACAAGTTAAGCAATTGGGTTTTTCCCCTTGTTACATAGTACTTCAGTGGTGACCCCATATTGAAGGTATATTTTTCCCCAAGATCTTCCCCTGTTGAGAAACTAATTAGGTTTTTCCCAAAATTGTTCACAAAAACATGTTATGTAACTAGGGGTTTTCCCAAGGTCTCTTTTGACAAAACATTTCTGGGTTTTCCCCAGTGACCTTGACCTCAGGGCTCAGGACTTCGGACTCCCTAGCAAACGTGTATAGCGCCACTTATTTTCCAAGGGCACATACTACTTACTATATGTTAAACATTGGGTAAAGTTTCATAACTTTTAGCCTTCCCCCCGGGGACTTCGGGGGATTAAGTCATCCTAAAAGACATATTTATCATATTTTTTCGACCATGCTGAACAAAATGGTTATCTCAAAATTTTGATCGGATGACTTTGGGAAAAAAATGAGCGTGGAGGGGGCCTAGTTGCCCTCCTTTTTTTGGTCACTTAAAAAGGGCACTAGAACTTTTAATTTCCGTTTCAATGAACCCTCCCACGATATTCTAGGACCACTGGGTCAAAACGATCACCCCTGGGAAAAAAAAACAAATAAACAAATAAACACGCATCCGTTATCTTTCTTCTGGCAAAAAAATGCAAAATTACACATTTTTTTAGATAGGAGCTTGAAACCTCTATAGTAGGGTTCTCTGATACGCTGAATATGATGGTGCTATTTCATTAAGGTTTGTTTACTTTTAGAGGTCTTTTTCCCTTTTTTGAAAATCAGCCAAATATTCTCAGGCGCGTAACTTTTGATGGGTAGCACTAAACTTGATGAAAGTTATATATTTGAAATCAGTATTGAAATCTGATTCTTTTGATGTATCTATTGTTATCAAAAACCCGTTTTTTTCTAGAGTTTCGGTTACCATTAAGCCGGGTCGCTCCTTACTTACAGTTCGTTACCACGAACTGTTTGATTCTTTTCTAAGTTAAGCCTGGTTTAAAACCCTATTTAAAATCAATAATGGGTGACGAAAGGCTCAGTGATCTGATGTTTGTGTTTAGTGAAAAAAAATTGTGTGAAATCATTGGATTTTGAGGCTTTGGTTGGTATTTTTTGGAAAATGAGACCTCGTTGGTTCCCAGTTCTGCAATAAAACTATGAATTAGTTTCCAACTTAAGTTCTCTGTATTTATTAAAAACTTTTAAATTGCTTCTTACTATTATTAGTTTATTTTGGGAAAGGCCTGTGCTAACCACTGTGAAGGAACGTTGCTCTTAAACAACTACGAGCCGGCCCCGTGGGGGGGCTCACAGAGGTTGCTTAATCCCCCCCCTTAGTTCAGAAATAAATGACGCCGCTGGACAAGTACCTCATAATCCCACACAAACAAGTCAGTTTTGCTTATAACCTGATATTACGTCCCAACCATTAGGATCGAGGTTTGGGTTGCTACCCAAGAGAACACATTTATCATCTTATAATCACATATTAAAAAATAAATTATAAAGAAAATAGGTTCTTTTAAGAGTCTACCTATGTTTTTTATTATTAATTTTTCTTGCTCATGTCAGTGTAATTAAACTGGGAACAGTGAGATTTTTTTCACGGGGGGAAAACATAAATTACTCAGAAAATGTGAAACTTATTCATTGCTCAAAAGTGTAATATAAATTCTAAAGCGTAACAAAAATGTAACACTTTTAGGACCGTAATGTTTTACATAAACGAACCAAAAATGGTACAAAGGTAACCTCGGTGACAAGCCTGAGTGGAAGGGAATATCTTTACAAGTTTGAAATAATAAATCCCCTATGAAAGGCCGAGAAGGTTTATATAAATTTAAGTGATACAGTTCACTCGTAGACAACGCGGCAAACCAACACATCATTTTAAAAGGTATTCCCTAATTTCGAAGCACGCTTTCAATTTTTCATTGATACAAATAAACAGTTTAGACAGGCTTTGTATGAATTAAATAAAAAAAAACAAGTTTTTTAAACTGAAAGTAAGGAGCGACATTAAAACTTAAAACGAACAGAAATTATTCCGTATATGAAAGGGCTGTCCCCTCCTCAACGCCTCGCTCTTTACGCTAAAGTTTTTTATTGTTTTAAAAAATAAAGTTGTGAGACAGAGTCAAACTTTAGCGTAAAGAGCGAGGCGTTGAGGAGGGGACAGCCCTTTCATATACGGAATAATTTCTGTTCGTTTTAAGTTTTAATGTCGCTCCTTACTTTCAGTTTAAAAAACTAGTTTTTTTTATTTAATTTCTGATCGTTTTTTTAGTTAATGCAGCTTTTATTTGCATAAAAATTTTACTTTTCTTTTGCTAAATGGATGTCTTTACAAATTAACTTGCGTAACTAACTTCTATATTCGTATATTTTTCTTCTGGCAAAAAATACAAAGTTGCAGATTTTTGCAGATATGAGCTTGAAAAACCTATGTAATAGGGTTTTCTGATACGCTGAATCTGACGGTGGTGATTTTCATTAAAATTCTTTCACTTGTAGGGATGTTTTCCCCCTCTTTAAAAAATCGAGTAAATTTTCTCAGGCTCGTAGCCTTTGATGAGTAATACTAAACTTAATAAAATTTATATATTTAGGATCAGCATTATAAGCCACATTCGTTTGATACATTTATTGACATCAAAATTCCGTTTTTAAAAGTTTCGATTACTATTGAGCCGTATCGCTTGTTTTTTTTATTGTTTTTTTTTACGTATATGTTATTACGTATATGAAGGGGTTCTCTCCCTTAATCAATACCACGCTCTTTACGTTAAAAGTTAAAAAAAAATTTTATTCACAACCCCTGAATCACAAAGGCCGTTTAATTAGAATAGATAGCTCTTTTGAAAGCACTAAAAAAACTGTAGCGTAAAGAGCGAGGTATTGACTTGGGGGAGAACCCCCTCACATACGTTATAATTTCTTTTCGTTTTAAGTTCTAATATTCCTTCTTACATTTCAGTTGAAAAAACTTGTTTTTTTTATTTAATTTCTGATCGTTTTTAAATAATGCTTGGAAATCCGGCGCCCCCCTCATAGAAATGTCCCTTACCCCAAAGAAACATCCTCCACGGAAATATTCTCCAGAGTAACCCCCTCCTCTAGCCCCCCCCCCCTCTAGAAAAAAATCCTTCCTGAAAATGGTTGTATACTTCCCAATAACCAATTAAATAATGCTGGCAAGTCCGGCGCCCCCTTCATGGCAATTTCCCTTCCCCCATGAAACTTCCTTCATGAACAGATCCTCCAACATAACCACCGACCCACCCTTCCCTCCCACTACCAGAAAAAAAACCTCCTGAAAACTTCTGTATACTTCCCAATAACCAATACTATATGTTAACATTGGGTAAAGTTCATAACTTTTAGCCCTCCCTTTGGGAACTTCGGGGGATTAAGTCATCCTAAAAAGACATATTTATCATGTTTTCGACCATGCTGAACAAAATGGCTATCTCAAAATTTTGATCGGGTGACTTTGGGAAAAAAATAAGCGTGGGAGGGGGCCTAGTTGCCCTCCATTTTTTTTTGGTCACTTAAAAAAAGGGCACTAGAACTTTTAATTTCCGTTCCAATGAGCCCTCCCACGATATTCTAGGACCACTGGGTCGATACGATCACCCCTGGAAAAAAAAAAAAAAAAAAACAAAAACACGCATCCGTGATCTTCTCTTCTGGCAAAAAAATGTAAAATTCCACATTTTTGTAGATAGGAGCTTGAAACCTCTACAGTAGGGTTCTCTTATACGCTGAATATGATGGTGTGATTTTCATTAGGTTCTATGACTTTTAGGGGGTATTTCCCCCCCTTTTTTTTGAAAATCAGCCAAATATTCTCCAGGCCCGTAACTTTTGATGGGTAGCACTAAACTTGATGAAAGTTATATATTTGAAATCAGCATTGAAATCTGATTCTTTTGATATATCTATTTGTATCAAAAACCCGTTTTCTAGAGTTTCGTTGCCACGAACTGTTTTGAAACATCTTCGCGTCAGACTCTGGCATCTTTCCAAATCCAACATGAAATCAACACTTGGCAATACTTAGCTCTGATGTGATAACGTTGATTCACTTATTCCGGATAAAAAAATCAGTCAGTTTGGAATGATTTTCTGAATTTTTTAAAATGTGAGTCTCTGTTTTGTTTGTTTTCTACGCAGTATTGAAATAGGAATATAAAGTAGTTTTTATTCGCAGTGAAAGGACTGATATTGGTAATAATGGATTTGCGGCTCTTCAGCATTTTTATATTATCGTTTTTTTATGCTTAAACTTGCGGTAAATATCTACCAAATCATATTATTGAGGTAAGAATAAAAGTGAATACACCATTCGATGCTTTTTTTTATGCTGATTACGAATATAATAAGCATTTCTATCGAAATGAATTTCAGCCCCCCCCCCCTCTATATATACCTAACCTAACCTAACCCTGAATTCGCATATATAGGGGGGGGCTGAAATTCATTTCCGATAGAAATGCTTATTATATTCGTAATCAGCATAAAAAAGGCATCGAATGGTGTATTCACTAGTCCTAACTCAATAATGTGATTTGGTAGATATTTACCAAACTTGATTTTTGTGACAATTTATTCCCCTCTAAATGACATGGAAGAAAGGTATGGGTAAATTTTTCGCAATTCATATTATTGACTTACGAACAAAGTAACCATACCACTCGATACCTTTTTTTATGCTCTTTCCAAATATAATAATCATTTTTGCCGCAAATGAATTTCACCCCCATCCCAATATATGCCAATTCAGGGTATATTAGGGTATATTATCTTCTTTTATGTTTAAATTTGCTTTTGTGACAATTTATTCCCCTCTAAATGACATGGAAGAAAAGGTATGGGTAAATTTTTTCGGAATTCATATTATTGACTTACGAACAAAGTAAACATACCACTCGATACCTTTTTTTATGCTCTTTTCAAATGTATAATCATCTTTGCCGCAAATGAATTTTACCCTCATCCCTATATATGCCAATTCAGGGTATATTAGGTATATTATCTTCTTTTATGTTTAAATTTGCTTTTGTGACAATTTATTCCCCTCTAAATGACATGGAAGAAAGGGATAAATTTTTCACAATTCATATTTTTGACTTACGAACAAAGTAAACATACCACTCGATACCTTTTTTTTTTGCTCTTTCCAAATATAATAATCATCTTTGCCGCAAATGAATTTTACCCCCACCCCTATATATGCCAATTCAGGGTATATTAGGGAGGTGGGGGTAATTTTTTTTTGTGATGCAAATGAGCAGTAAGTTGAAACTTTACACCGCCCCATGCATCGAGTGATATATTTACTTTATTCGTAAGTCAATAAAATGAACTGCGAAAATTTACCCAAAAAAGTAAAATACATTATAAACAAATTTGGGCTATATATTTGCACATTAGGGTGTGGTGGTGGTGGTGATAAACTATAGCTGGTCTGCATGCAAAATGTGTAAGGTACAATTATTCTGAATATTATGAAGTAAGAATTGTTTTCTAACTTCAAACTTTCCAAATACTTTAGCCCCCCTTTAATATGCAAATTTATAGCCCAAATTATATATTTCCCATTTATTTTGTCACTTGTCTTTGTCTTGTTCTCACGTTAAGCTGAAAGAAAACTAACGAAGAAACCGGTTTGTTGTTGAGTTTTATACAGAGTATACTGGAGTGAGTGGCGTATAATACACAAGTACCTTGATTTGTTTCTAAAACGGTCCATTTGTTTCGTTTTAAAATTTAATCAATAAATCCTCGTATTTAAGATTTTATGTTTTTTTAAGATTAAAACATAATCAATGTGATTTTTTCTAAAACGGTCAATTTGTTTTGTTTATTTTTTTTAATCAAAAATATCTTTCTTTCATCTGAAAGTAAGGAGTGACATTAAGAACTGGGTACTTAATTCAGAAAACGCCAAGAATTTGGATCTGCAATATAAGGCAATAACCGGTTTTATTGCTGTCTGTATTCGGAGGGAATTAGCTTTGGCTAAGTGGAAAACTACATTTTTAGCTATATTTCAATTAAATATTTAGTATTTATTGGTTTTTTGGCTAGGTTAGGTTGCATTTTGCATGCAGGCCCGCTATACTTACCCCCCTCCCAATGTGCAAATAAACAGCCCAAATTATATATATCTTATCTATCGCCCAAGCGTCTCAGTTGTTTCAACGGAATTCAACCCTTGAACATATAAGGTTGAATCAACTTGAGGTTTCTCAATAATGGACAAAGACCAAGAACTGTTTCGAAGAGAAGGAATGCTACTTTATTCTCGTTGCATTATATTATTAAATAAAAAAACAGTTTTTTCTGAGGGAATTAAAGAGCGAAGTTGGAATCTAAAAGGAACAAAAATTATTACTTTACGGTCTATCTAACATATATCAGTACAACTAGTACAAATAAACCAGCTGATGCCATTTCCCTATGTTTGTAGGATTTTAGAAATGTAGCACTTTATTGAAAACACAAAACAATATATAAGTTTTGGTACAGTAAAAGTAAACCATTTAAGGACACTTTTTAAAGTTAGAAGAAAAAATTTTTTTAGGGACATTTCATGGTTATTTTGAAGCAAATTTCAAAGTGAAGCGATCTGGATAGTATTAGGACGATAGACTAGCTTTAGAATTTGTATCATAACTTGAAATTCTCCATTGTATAGAGAGAATAATCGGATTTCCAGAGTTCATATAATGGTTTTATTTGTTCTTCATTTCGAGTAATACTAAAGCGTGTTGTATACTCACTTTTGACTCCTAAATCAAAATTCCTTTTTTTATTGGCTTTTGTGTTTTAAGTAAAGCGCTAGTTTTCTGTATCCCTTTGTTTTCATTAAAGTTAATTAAGAAAAAAAAGTTTAATTGGCTTTTGTGTTTTCAGTAAAGCGCTAGTTTTTTTAATCCTTTGTTAGTTTTCTAAATCCATTGTATGTTGAAATATCATTGTAATAGAAAAATCAGTAGCCAATTACAAAATTCTGCCTTATTTTTTTTTTAATGCTCTTGTACTATCAGAAATATGAAACCATATTTATATGGAATTAGCTAAGTATTCCTGCAAAACGTCAAATTTACATCAACAAGTTTATTATCTACACTTTACAAACATTTCATGTTTAGGCACTGAAAACAGGAATGTAGTATAGAACGCAAAGTTAAGTATTCCAATATTGGAACTGAAATTGTTTTGGGTTTAAAATTTTAATAATTTAATGATTTAATAAATTTAATTTAATGAATTGAAGAGCAGGAAAGTAAACATGCGCTCTTCTATATTAAACATGAACTGCACACTAAAAAATAATTTCTAAGATTTTTATCACGCTTCGATTTCCTTTGCGTTCTAGAAGTAACTTTTTCAAAGAAGATTTTTAAAGGTTTTCAAAAAAATATGCAAAATTTCTGTATCTCCTAACTTATTTCATTAAACCTCCCCCCCCCTGCTAAACACCAACTTTTTCTTAGGTATACAGGTGTGGAATAGCAATAAACAAATAAAGTTGGAATGTAACCTGACAACTAAAAAAATATCACCGAAAAAAATAACAAATAGGTTTTTAGTACTGATTTCTCTATAGGTTATGTTACAGAAACTTTTATCCTGTCTATTAAACAGTCAAAAAGTAGTCCCCTTCCCCCGCCCTCTTTTTTCCCAGAGTCGTCCGATCAAATTTTTGAGTTAGCCGGAGAGGGAGCGTTATTTCCTGGCATTATTTAAATAACGATCAGAAATTAAATAAAAATACTATGTCTTTTCAACTGAAATTAAGAAGGGCAACATTAATACTTGAACAAGCAGAAATTATTACGTATATGAGGAGAGGTTTTCTCCTCCTCAATTGTGGTCTTTACGCAAATTTTTTTTAAAACATTTAAAATGGTTATTATTCTTATAAAAACAATAGTCATTCTTAAATAATTGGAACACAAAGTCAAACTTTAGTGCAAAGACGGCGCGGTATTGAGGAGGGGGCAACCCCATTCGTATGCAGAATAGATTTTGTTCATTTTGAGGTTTATGGTGCTCCGTACTTTTGAGTTTAAAAATTTTTTTTTTCTAATTTTTCATCCATATGGACGTATTTTGTTATGAAGTTTAATATGGACGACACAGGTCTATCTCATGTAGAATTATGAACGTATTATGGGGTGGGTGATGTCGGGGTTATTGGAAATGGAGGGGAAATTCCTGGTGCTTGACCCTCAAGCGAGTCCAGTTTGGTGTTTTACTATCCTTATGATATTTGAATCTCTCTTTGAAATAAAACAAAAAAAAAAAAAGTTTTTGATATTTGAGTTTTTTATCCTACCATCTAAACCTCTATCCAAAGACCATGCTTTCATTCCATCCATCAAAGGACCCAGTGAAGGGTAGGTTGTCCCCAAGTGGCCTGGGAAGGGGTTTTACAAAGGATTGACAGGTAATTGGAACCCCCTTTTTTATTTTTATTTTCGATAAGTTGAAATTCGGAAAAGAGCTGCAATATTAAAAAAAAAAGCTATTCTACCAGCAAAAATCGACAGATCGGGAGAAGAGCCATTATGCTGATGATTTGGACACTTTTTACAGTATAAAAATAAAGCATTTTAGGGACATTTCATGATTATTTTGTAGACAATTTCAAAGTGAAGCATGTGGATAGTATTAGGAATATAAACTAGCTTTAGAATTTGTATCATATACTTCAAATTCTCTATTGTATATAGAGAATAATCAGATTTCCAGAGTTCATATTATGGTTTATTTTATCTTCATTTCAAGATAATACTAAAGCGTGTTTTGTTCTCACTTTTGACTCCTAAATCAAAATTCTTTTTTTTTTTAAATTCGGCTTTTTTGTTTTCAGTAAAGCACTAGTTTTCTGTAATCCTTTGTTAGTTTTCTAAATCCATCGTGTGTCGAAAGATCCATTGTAATAGGAAAATAAGTAGCCAATTACAAAATTCTGCATATTTTTTTTTAATGCTCTTGTACTATCAGAAATATGAACCATATTATATGGAATTAGCTGAGTATTCCTGCAAAACGTCAAAATAAAAAAAAAAGAAGTTTATTATCCATACTTAACAAAACACTACATGTTTAGGCACTGAGAAGAGGAATGTAGTATAGAGCTAGTTAAGTATTCCAATATTAGAACTGGCCTTGGTTTAGGTTTAACGTTTCAGATAATTTTAATGCCATGCAGAGCAGGCAAGAAAACATGCGCTCTTCTATATTAAATGAACTGCTACACTGCCACACATAAAAGAAAAATTCTAAGAGTTTTATCACGCATGGAGTTCCTTGGCCTTCTAAAAGTAACTATATTTCTAAAGAAGATTTTTAAGGTTTTCAAAACATAAGCAAAATTTTAGTATTTCGTTGCAGCTTGGTGCTGCAACCAGTTTTAGTTCTTGTAAAGACTCCACAAAAAATAGTGATTCAAAAAGGCTTCACACCTAACAGTCTCCTTTTTTTGTATAAAGCGACTCGAACTTCGATCTTCCTTCCAAACAGTTCGTGGTAACGAACTGTAAGTTCATTGAAATCAGTTCATTTTCAGAGTTCAACGAGTGAAGAGCTAAACAAGTTTCAATTGAATCGGATATAGTCTTCCTGAAATTTGCTGAACCTGTGTAAGGAACTAAGCACATATTACAAGCGTGAGTACTTTGGGGTGGAAGATTGGTTTTGGAACATTTAGTTGTTGAAGTTTGTTACCTGAAGTGCCCCCCCCCCCTTCGTAACTGCAGATTGTAAAATGGCAAAATACAAAAAGTTCGATCTTGTCCTAGCTTCATTTCAGGGATACCCCTATATGGCCATCAGTAGTTATTAAAACCACCAAAGACCAGAAAAAAATCAAGCTAGATACCCTAGTCTTTTGCTACGGTACCCACTCTGAGCATAATATAGCTGAAGCTCATATCCGCAACTGGAATGAACACTTTAAAGAAGCTGTACAAGGACAGATAAAGATGTAAATAAGGCTTTGAAAGAGCAGCGCTTATTCCCTGATATTTTCAAGACTAACACTAAGAGTAAAACCTACTTGTCTGTACCCACTAAAAACTAAAGTAAAATCCAGCTAGCGCCGTCAAACTCCAACTTCCGCAGCAGCAAGCATCAACTTTAAAGGAAATAATAAATAGAAACTCAAGAGGAAACTAATGAACACTAAGTCCAACCTAATGAATGTGACATTTCTCGTGTCGTATCAGACACAATGAAAGATCGCCGAGCTTCTGAAATTATCAGTGAAGATATTGTGAACGAAGTTTATAATTCTATTTCCCTTGAATATAATGCTAAATTTGAAAAAATTGAATCAACCCTTCAAAGACTTTATAATGCTGTGAACTTGCGTGAAAATAAAAATTCTAAAATAGAGGACAGGGTTGACCAACTTGAGCAGGATACCTTACTTGACACCCTAATTTTCTACGGTGTGAAACTAAACCCAATGTGGAATTGATGGATAATCTTAATGAAGTGATAACACAAATAATGGGCTTGCAAGATTTCAAAAAAATGGACCTCTTAAAGGCTAATTGATTCCGTATGCCTGCTACTACAACTGAGAATGTGAAAATTGCCCCCATCCTGGTAAAATTTTCAAACTTGGATATTGCTCGAAAAGTGTTTTGCAGCAAAAAGTAAGTTGGTTAAGTCAGGTGTATTTGTGTCTGAAAACCTAACTAAAAAGCGTCGCGATCTATTAAACGCGGCTCGCAGCACCTTTCGTCCTAGAAGTGTTTTGGTCTGATCATGGACAAGTTCTAGCCAAAGTCCGGGTGAAACTCGTATACGTAAAATAAACTATTTGCATGAATGCATTAGTATGTGACTTGTTAGTATTTTCTTAATTTTTAAATGCCTTCCACAGTTCATTGATTTTCATTTATTTACTTTATTTATTTTTTCATTTTTGTTTCTCTTTCCGTGCTAATGGTTCATCCAATAATACCTGCTGTCCAATTAGTTATTTGTTTGTTTGTAATCCTTTGACAGGTTTTCTTTTGCAATGATTTAAGTAAAGATTTCTTTTTGTTCATCTGGTGACTTTAATGGATCTCAAGTAAAACCGCGTTTTTGTGAATATTTCAAGCCATGAGAGTCGGCTTTGCGAGCTTGAAAATAATCCTATCGATGTAATTAGTATCGTAAATAATTATGTGGGTCAGGCTAATCAAAGTCCGATTAATATAAACCCTATTTGTTATAGTAAATATGTTTCGGATTTGGGGGGAGAGGAGGTTACCAAAGGAAATTATTCTTTGACAACAATTCAGCTTAATATTCAGGGTCTCTCCTCGTCAATAGATAATTTAAGACAAATTGTTTCTGATGGACAGCCTGATGCCTGATGTTGTGGGTTTATGTGAGACGTTTTGGATTCTGGCAATGAAATGCTATTGGATATCCATGGTTACAAAATGGAACGTATAAACCGCTGCAAGATGGCTAAAGGAGGTCTTGCTATGTATCCACCGTAAGTAAAATGATTAATTCTTTTAGTGACCAGGGTGATGTCAACTCTTTGGGGGAACGTTTTGTTGAGTTACAAAATAATCCTTTAGATATAGAAAGTATAATTAATAAATTCAGTTGGAAGTAGAAATAGGAATTATAATGATCCTAAATCGGTTACTGAAAGTAAATATGTTTCGCAATTAAGTGGTTCTGCCTCTTCTAAACAAGATGGTATTTTCTCTGTGCTTCACCTAAACATTCAGGGACTTTGTTCCTCTTTTGATGAGCTGAAACGGATCGTCAGTGGTGGAACTCCGGATGTTATTGGGTTTATGTGAAACTTTCCTGGATTCAAAAAAGGATATGCTTTTAGATATCCAAAGATTTAGGATGGAGAGGATGAACCAGAAACAGATGGCGAAAGGTGGCCTTGCCCTGTATATTGCCGATCATCTTGTATATAATTTCCGAAGGATTTGAGTAGAAATGAGGAAGGAATCTTTGAATCCCTTTTATTGAGATTAAGTCAGGTTGTAAGAATTTTAGTTGTCGGTTTGGTTTACATATCCCCTAGTGGATCTATTCCTTCGTTTATGAAAATTCTAGAAGAGGTTTTGGACTTAGTCCAAAAGCATCCTTGCGAACTAGTCCTTATGGGGGATTTCAACCTTAACCTGCTGGATCAAAATTCTGCTTCGGCTGCAGATTTCTTGTCAATGATGCTTTCTGCGGGAACTCTACCTTCAGTTTGTATACCAACCCCAAGTTACTGAGATGCATGCATCACTTATTGATAATATTTTTTCGTCACTAGATGTCTTAGATAATTCGGTGATGATTAGTGATATTTCTGATCATTTCCCTGCTATTTCCCTGATATAGGACTGCTAATCGATCGCAGCTTAAAGTTTCGCCATCTAATCTCCCATTTTTCCGTTTTGGTGTCAGTGAGACCAGTCTACTTAAATCTCGTTTGACTGATCAGCCATGGGATAGTTTGGATTCTGAATCGGATTTTAACCGCTCTTTTGATCTCTTTTATGATTCAGTAAAAGAAGGTATCCTAGAAGTTTTGCCACCAGAATCCAAGGCCTCATACCTCGGAAAAGGATAGTACTGCTGAATCCGTGGATGACTCCAGGTCTCCATAATAGCTGGAAAAGGAAAAATTATCTGTGGAAACTATACAAGGCTTCGTCATCTGCTTTCTCATCATCAGCAGTTCAAGGCCTATAGGAATATATTTAATTCTCTGTGTCGGAAGGCCAAGTATCAGTATTATCACAGGAAATTTTCTGAGTGTGGAAAGGATGTTGGGAAGACATGGAAAATTATTAATCCTGTACTTAAACCTACTCCCCTCCGCCTTCAGTTCCAACAACGCTGATAGTTGACGGTATAATTGTCCAAGGAGAAGAAAATGTTCAGCTAGAGCTTACGTCTTATTTTGCTAATTTAGGAAAAAACGACTGCTTCATCTGTGAGCTCTGCAAACTCCTCGTTGCGATTTCAGAGCCTATCTTGGACCCCCATGTTTAAAGTCAATGGTCTTGAACCCTGTTTCTGAGTTTGAGGGTAGCTCTGATCGTAAATGCACTTAAAGGTTCATCGTCTTCAGGGCCAGACAGAATTCCTACAAGGGTTATCCGTGCCGTTCTTCCTGCTATTCTAGTAGTATGTTACCTTATACTTCTGACGGGGGTTATAGCAATTTCCATGTTATTTGCTGAGACATATAGCAATTTCAACGTTTATTCTATAGAAGCTCTACACCTTTTCAAAGAGATTCAGAGCTCCCTCACATGGCCTTATACTTCTACGAGACATATAGGTAAAACTTTCTACAGGGCATATACACCTTTTCAAAGAGAGAGTGAGTATAACTTGATTGGTGATTGGGATTTCAATAAAAGGAATAGTTTTCTTTACAACTCATATTAGTAAGAGAATTGAATTCAAAGAGAATAGTTTATTTGCGAGGATATTAGTAGAGAAAATGATTGGTGCACTTACATTATTGGAGATTAATGATGGAGCCGACACAGCAGCCACGATATACAAGTACCCCAATGTGGCTGTAGAAATAACCGCCGGGCGTAGACTATGTCTTGAATGGGACACTAACCGACATTATGTATGCTAGATACGTGATATCATTAAGCAAATTTAAACAGGAGGAGCAGCTATGTTTTGCTGGAAAAGTGAATATTCTCCATATAAATAAACTTCGGTCAGCATTAGATGTCCTATCGAAATATATTGATGAGAACAAATGCATCAGTGATTATTATTGTAATTATGTTCAATAAAATTGTTTCTAAATCAATGGTATTTTTTCTTTCTATAGTAGACTAGCGTATATTTTTTAGAGTAGTATGTAAAAAAATTCTGGTTAGTCTGAAGTTGGTTGTGAGAGAGTTATGACTCTAAAAAATGGATAGATTCGAGAAAGAGCGAATCATGGGGAATCTAGTTCTTATGAAAAACGTTTGATTCTAGATGATGATTTTCTAGAGCTGTCTATTCAAAGGAAGATATTTTCTCGGGCAATGCTTGTCAATATAATGAAAACTGATTCTCCATCATTAGACTATTGTATGAAGCTTCTACGTCGTGGTCCAAATTCATTTACACAAATTATTAATATATTGATCACGACATGGCAAAATGATATTGTGGATATGCTTTTAAACATAGTTTAGAAATTTAGTTCTTTTTTCATGAGAAAGTGGTGCTCAAGGATGATTTACTCCTCTCTCTCTCTCAGACAATTTTTGTTGTTGCTAGCTCAGTTTCATTGTGGCAGTGAGAGTGTCAACACATGAAAAAATGTTCCATACATGTCCGTTATGTATGTACACACTGGGCAGCTGGTCATCATGTGAGAATTGCACAATGATTGATGAGTATGATGAAAAGTTCAGATTATGCAATCCGTGTAAATTGCATAGAGGATATGCTGTACAAATTAAAGGTTGTAATTCCTGTCTTGAAGAGGTGTGTGACTCTCATCCTAGAGGACACCTATGCTCCAATTGTCACTATGATAAATGTAAGCAGTGGGAGAATACATATCCCGGTATGATTGGAAAGAATCCTAACCGTGATTTTAGTTTTTTGCTACGAGATTGGTATCGTCGTGGTTTTAGATTGTTCTGGAAGGAGGAACCGGGTCAGCGATTCAACTGTTGGAACAACAAAAGAATATGGTTTCTACGTCATTGTTGTGAAGACAATGGGTGTTATGATTATAAGCCCACTGATTTTTATTTGGCTGTGACGGAATGTGATTCGACACTTGTGGACACTGTTTATGACATTGCTTCAAATAAGCAAATTGAAACATGTGAATTCTATAGAATGAATGAGAATAGTATCATTGACTATACAAAGAGATATGACAAGAGTGAAGTCACGCTCTACTGTAGAAAATGTGACCCTGGCATTGCAGTACATCAGGATCAGTACACTGTGAATTCAGATAATCTTCCTGCACTAGTTGTTGTGTTGTCGACAAATACCTAGTAGTGGATGAAAACTAAAGAGTAGAAAAGTCGTTTTTATCATGTAAATAATTTTTTTTTATTAATAAACAATTTCACATACATTTTTAGAACATTTTTTATTATTAGGGCACTAAAATCAATATTAAATACACTTGTAAGTATATTCTCCACTAGATAGTCGTTCAATCGAGGTAAGTCAACGTAGATGTTGAGAAACTGCTTGTAGGTGTAGCCACGACATCTGAACATGAAAAAGAGTAGTGCATGAAAGCCACATGTCTTAGTCGTTAAATCCTGTACTCTTCGTTGATTTTGAATAATGGTTTTCCCACTGCTTTCAATAAAGTTGCTGATTTATGGAGCGTAGAATTTATATGATAGGCCAAGAGGATCAAAAAATTTAATATTCTTCTCTGTTTGAAAGATGCATAGCCAATGGTCAGTCTTCGAAGTCGATGGACTGCTATTAACAATGATTAGGGTATTGTTAACACTTGGAATTTTTTCAATGAAGTCCGAAGGTATGCAATAGGACTTGTACTGGGACATGTATGGATCCATACTAAATACACTGATTATTTGGTTTGTGTTCATGGTGCTAGGTCTAGTAGAACACTGCCGTCGGGTGTGATTTCCCAATAGGTTTCAAATTGACTCAGTGATATTAGCTTGATACTCTCAGTCAGAGCATCGGCAAATGTACACTCTAAATGTACATTCCCTGTTCATACTATACTCATATCCTGTGTAAAAGCACAAGTCCAAAACAATAACCCCATGATTTTTTGAAAACATTGAATCGGTTATTCCATTTTCAAATAGTTGAGTCATGATCTAGGGATTGCATGGTCAACTCGTACAGAGTTCTATAGGATTTTTTGTCAAATGATAGAGTGTACAGTGGAATACCATTCACTTTGCACACAAGGCTAGATAGACCGAAAAAATTAAAATCATGGGGGGATTCAGTCCAGGATCCAACGGCACTGCCACTCTTCACAAAGGCCAAAGCCAATTTTGATGGGATTTCTCCATTGATAAATGATGAATCGCTATAGCTACGAGAGCCGGTGGCAATGTGACGTTGATTGGTGATCGTATGGGGGACAAGAAGTTTAATGTTGTTACCATTGGCTCTTAGCTTTTCCACTGCCAATGCAACAGAGCTCATAACCTGTTGTTTTTTGGACGTGGAGAATTGCCCATGTGATAATGACATTTGCATCGGGTGCTGCACGAAGTTTTTTCTCAAAATGAAATTCGATGGTGCCATCTGTAACTTTATGTCAATCTTGACATTGGGGGGTAGCCATTGGGATATATTGAATATCTCATGATTTAATTTTCCAACTAGATGATACTGCTGGGTCACTGCAGCAGTCAACTCACCGTCAGTATCAACACCTGATCGATATTCATAGCCCAATAATTGTCCTCTCATCTCCTTGTACGCCTTTGGTGTCATCATCATAAATTGTATGTAGCTTGCATAGTTTGATAAATTATTGCTAGTGCTCACCAATGTTCCATTAATAAATACATTAATTTGTTTGAATAGGTTGTGTAGAATACAGTTTTCATAGGAGAGACCATCGCCGGCATTTGGAGTTGTATTATCTGACTTTTTCTTCACCACAACATTTAAATCAATAAATATTGATGACAAATCAATGAAATAGTCTTCATTGGAAAATATTTGAAAGTGTATATTCTCCGAGAGGGTTGTTGGGGATGAAATTGTTCAAAGTAGCCATACTTGACACTGACATCAACATTTTCAGCATTGAATAGATTCAATGAGGAACTGATTGATGGATATGATTCCTTGTGGGGGAGATAAGTCATCTTAAGAGAAGAAATCCTTCTTTGATCTAACAATCTTTTTCTTTTTCTTCTTCTGCTTATTGGACTTCGTTGTTTTATTCCCCAAAGTCCTTGTTGATGTCATATGCTTCCTGCCTGGGTGGAGACTGATGAGTGAATGACGCGAACGCATCCTTTTCAATCCCTCCCCATTTTGTCGAGATTTTAGTTGCTCACCAACGGCTCTTGCTGAAGTTCTAATATTTTCCTTAACACTCTCCTTGAAATTCTTGCCCGACCCCCAGTTCTGTAGTGTGGAGGCAGCAAAATTTGATGCAGCAGGTACAAGATATTTTCTGGCAAGGGGTAGTTCAGAACGAAATAGCCTAGCAAACCAGCTACCAAGACCATAGTCAGACATTGTAGTACGACCCTTGTAGTAGTCCAATCCATTGCCTATTTGACGTGGACTCAAAGCATCAACATAACAATCAATATCGGGACAGACAAATGGAATTCTTCTATTGTTCATTTTAGGTGATTGTGCTGTCGTTGAAAATGGGTCGAAAATGACATGTAATCACTGCTAAGCCTTTTGTTATTGCTAGAGGATCACCCAATTCACTTCTTAGTGTTAAACTGACAGAGTTCCAAATACGAAGTGTTTACAGGAACATACTGAAGATGCTTTATATTATAGTGATGAACAAGTTCATTAGTTGTTTTTTCGTTCAAGAACACGTAGGAGAGGGACATTTGAATTACCGACTCTCGACGTTTCCACAAAGGATGCATAGAGAAATATGCAAGAGTCCGAGGCGAAACCAGGTGGATAATCAGCAAAAATAACTTGATCCATCCCGTAAACGGTGCCAGCATTTTTCCCATTGATCATATTCTGTTTAAAGCCAAGAACGTCTCTCAGATTATCATTGAGAATAATTTTTCAGTGTCAACAGGTGAGCTAATGTAAATCCTATCATGTTCCAATGAATAATTAAAATAGAATGTACCATTCCTACGATATGAGATTTTTCTATTGATTGTACGACACAAATCTCCCATATTATCATATTCAATATATTTCAATTTGGCATGTGGATATTCGCTAGATTTAAGTGCTTCAACCCATTCATAGTCGACGAAGAGTGTCCAATCGAATGGTATAACTTTTATTTCATACACACGATCCTTTCTCAGGATGTCATAGTATTTTTGAGAACACAGTCGACAAGAGCCACTTCATACGCACCGTCAAATTTGATGGCAGGGGACAGTTTTGTCCAAAAATCACTTTTCGTATTCAAGTCGTTGTAGAGAGGATCGGAAAACGTTGGACGTGAAAGTTACATAGAAATCATTGGGCATTGTCAATATCTTCAACACCGATCCAAGAATCAAAATCAGAGTTGTATCCTAGCCACCGAACAAGTAACAGTTTCTTACCCCTGCGAGTACGTGTCTTTAATATCTTTTCAATTTGATAGATTTCACTAGCATTTTTAAATTTTTGCTGTTCATAGTCATAAAAGCCACCGAGAATCTCTTCTTCTTTCGCATCACGCAGGCGATAAGTTATGGGTTTAGTGTCTAGGATTTTTGCCACTTTAAAAGTTAGGTGGACCACAAGTAATTCCCTTTTTCAAAACATAAGTGTGTTCATATATTCGAACAGTATCACCAACATTGAATTTATTTTTCTTCTTGACATTTGATTCAATGGAATAATACTGTTTAAGAAAGGTGTCAATTGTATCATGATCAGAATGATGAACTTCCATTGGCGTAGAGTTAGACAATGATTGATGAGGTCGTTGATTATAAATCAACCTCATTTTATCTAGATCATGAATAAAAGCCGATGTATTTTTCAATGTACAATATCTTAAAAGTCGAATAGTTCTTATCAATCGTTCGGCAAATGCGGCCTTTATAGGACTGTGACTATGATAGAGCAGTGTACTATATTTCTCTAGAACTTTTGCAACATGGGGATAAACAAATTCACTACCGCGATCCTTTTGAATTTTTTTATATGAATCCTGTTCGAGAATACTTTGAATGGCCTGAGCAACTTAAACACCTCTCTTTGATCGCAATGGAATTGCATATGCATAGCGACTAAAAACACTGATCGCAAGTAGAATGTACTTGTATGGTGTATTGTGACGTCTTTGAAGCTCATCTAGAGTCAGGAGATCTGCTTGCATTATATGCAATGGGTAAAAGGCTTTAGTTATTCGATATTGATTGGCACGAAGTCTATGATTTCTATGCAGAGTGTAACTTGATTATTTTGTAGATAGTCTTGTACTATAGTCTGTAGATAGTCTGTACAAACTTTTGATTGGATGTGTTTGGGGGAATAATGGGCGTGGGGGGGGGGGCTAGTTGCCCTCCAATCACTTTCGACTATTAAAAGGGCACTAGCTTTTTGAATTTCCAATCGAATGAGCCTTTATTGAAGTTTCTACGACAACGCCTTCTATAAAAAACCTTATATGCCCCCTGGGTATAACTTAAAACCCTTGCCCTGAGGGTTGTGGGGGAGTGTCCTCCTCAAAAATATATTTTCTATCTGGAAATCAACTACGCTGAACAAAATGGCTATCTCAAAATTTTTATTGGATGTGTTTGGGGAAATGATGGGCGTGGGGGGGGGGCTAGTTGCACTCCAATCACTTTCGACTATTAAAAAGGGCACTAGCCCTTTAATGTCCAATCGATTGAGCCTGTTATGAAGTTTCTACGACAACGCCTTCTATAAAAATCTTATATGCCCCAAGGGCATAACTTAAAACCCTTGCCCTGAGGGTTGTGGGGAGAGTTTTCCTCCTCAAAAATATATTTTCTATCTGGAAATCAACTACGCTGAACAAAATGTTTATCTCAAAATTTTGATTGGATGTGTTTGGAGAAATGATGGGCGTGGGTGGAGGGGGGGGGGGGCTAGTTACACTCCAATCACTTTCGACTATTTAAAAGGGCACTAGCCCTTTAATTTCCAATCAATTTAGCCTGTTTTGAAGTTTCTACGAAAACGCCTTCTATAAAAACCTTATATGCCCCCAGGGCATAACTTAAAACCCTTGCCCTGAGGGTTGTGGGGGATTGTCCTCTTCAAAAAACATGTTTTCTATGTGAAAATCAACTACGCTGAACACAATAGCTATCTCAAAATTTTGATTGGATGTGTTTGGGGAAAGCATGGGCGTGGGGGGGGCTAGTTCCCCTCCAATCACTTTCGACTATTAAAAAGGGCACTATCCCTTTGAATTTCCAATCGAATGAGCCTTTTTGAAGTTTCTGCGACAACGCCTTCTATAAAAACCTTATATGCCCCAGGGTATAGCTTAAAACCCTTGCCCTGAGGGTTGTGGGTGAGTGTCCTCCTCAAAAATATATTTTCTATCTGGAAATCAACTACGCTGAACAAAATGGCTATCTCAAAATTTTGGTTGGATGTGCTTGGGGAAATGATGGGCGTGGGGGGGGGCTAGTTGCACTTCAATCACTTTCGACTTTTAAAAAGGGAACTAGCCCTTTAATGTCCCAATCGAATGAGCCTGTTTTGAAGTTTCTACAGCAACGCCTTCTATAAAAATCTTATATGCCCCAAGGGCATAACTTAAAACCCTTGCCCTGAGGATTGTGGGGGAGTTTCCTCCTCAAAAATATATTTTCTATCTGGAAATCAATTACGCTGAACAAAATGGCTATCTCAAAATTTTGATTGGATGTGTTTGGGGAATAATGGGCGTGGGGGGGGGCTAGTTGCCCTCCAATCACTTTCGACTATTAAAAAGCGCACTAGCTTTTTGAATTTTCAATCTAATGAGCCTTTATTGAAGTTTCTACGACAACGCCTTCTATAAAAACCTTATATGCCCCCAGGGTATAACTTAAAACCTCTGCCCTGAGGGTTGTGGGGGAGTGTCCTCCTCAAAAATAAATTTTCCATCTTTAAATCAACTACGCTGAACAAAATGGCTATCTCAAAACTTTAATTGGATGTGTTTGGAGAAATGATGGGCGTGGGGGGGAGGGGGGGGCAAGTTACACTCCAATAACTTTTGACTATTAAAAGGGAACTAGCCCTTTAATTTTCCAATCAATTGAGCCTGTATTGAAGTTTCTACGACAACGCCTTCTATAAAAACCTTATTTGCCCCCATGGCATAACTTAAAACCCTTGCCCTGAGGGTTGTGGGGGAGTGTCCTCCTCAAAAATATATTTTCTATCCGGAAATCAACTACGCTGAACAAAATGGCTATCTCAAAATTTTGATTGGATGTGTTTGGGTGAATAATGGGCGGTGGGGGGGATAGTTGCCCTCCAATCATTTTCGACTATTAAAAAAGGGCACTAGAAACTCTCGATTTCCAATCGAATGAGCCCCCTTTGAAGTTTCTACGATGACCCCTTCCGTATGAAGTGCCTCTGGGAAAAAAACACACACAATAAACTTTCACAATAAACACACACAAGCCCAGTTCAAGGCCTAAAAAATTGTCTTTTAGTTTGGCTTGCTCTCGGAGCTCTTTTGAAGAACACGACAAAGCTGGTACTTGATTCATTTTAGGCTTGACAGCGGTAACATGAAATTGTCGAAGCACATGCCGTTGCATAGCAGACTTATTTCCTTAAGTAGTTTTGAGCAATATCTACAGTAAGCTTTTGATGGATCTTTTTCATCTGCCTTAAGCCAGCCCATAAATTCTGGAAAATGGAGCCACTTGCTGGTGAACTTACCTACAAATTATTCTTGCCTTTGCTTTTCTGAACCGTACGTTTTTCTCTTGTCTTCACAAACACTTGGAAGATGACACATTTTTGGTTTTCCGTGAATCTTTTCTAAGATTTCTGTTCTTCTCATTTAGAGAATGCCGCCCATTTTCAGTATTATCCGACTCCAACGACGACAGAGGATTTGGATCAAATTCTCGTCACTATTGCTAAGGTCTTCGGTTACATCTTCAGAAGAATTTTCGTCCTCTGAATCTTCAGAGGAGGAGTATTCACTATTGAAGTCGGACTGTCGATGTGGGTATATGGTACTAAACACTTCGTTTTCAAAATGTGACGAATACATGTCGACAGAACAGCCAGCGTCGGGCTCTTGACGTGGACGTTTCGTAAGTAATTTTTCTTTTTAAAGATATGACGAACCTGTGGTGGCAGCTAATCTGGCAGACTCTCGATGGGTATTCTTGGGACTTTTCCAATTTTCAATTTTCCGCAAACAAGAGACGAATGTCCTTCATCTGTAAAAGAGCTAAATTCAAGGTAAGCTCTAGTATTTGACCTTAAATTTGTGAAAGACCCAAAGTAAGTTTTGGGAATCCGTTACCAAGGTCACTAGCTGACGCATCAATTATTTGTGTGTCGCAATGCAATTCAAACTACTAACAATTTTAGCCTGCCTTGACAAAATAAATTCAAAAAAATAAAAAAATTGAAAATTTGAAAATTTTTCACGGATGTCCCCTTTAAATCAAAATTTTCCCAAAAACCAAAAATTCAATATATTTTACAATATTAATGGTATAAATGATCAAACCAATACCAAAAATAGTAAAATAATTTTTAAGAATATCCCCTTTAAATCAAGGAAAAGGGAGATTTTTTTTATTGCAAACAAAAAAAGGAAAGCAATCAAATGCTTTCTCCAATGGATTAATTCCAAAAAAGAATTATTTTCTGTTCTTAAATGAACAAATCAATGTTCAAGAATGGGAAAAAATCAACTTTATCATAAAGTAATTATCCTTAAACTGGCAAAAATGTAGATTATTAAGATGAATATGGGGTAAAGCCATTTTTCACTTGCAAATCCAACAATAAATGAAATACTAAAAAACAATGGTGCAAAATTTTTTGCAAATAGCCGAATCCAACAGTAAATAAATCACTCAAAACCAATGGACAATAAACCACCACCCAAAATAAATCTGTCACTCAAAGACTAATGAATCAATAATCTGGGGAAGAGCCCGAACTCAACAATAATAAATCACTCAAAGACTAATGAGTTAAGATTCCTGAAATGGTTAAATTCAACAATGAATAATTTACTCAAAACAATGAGGTAAAATTTTGGGAAAAAACCAACATTGGGAAAAACATATGCCATGTCAATCACTGACAACGAAACGGCGTCAGTTAAGTACATTGCATTCTAAACAATCAAGAATGGTACCCCCCCCCCCCCCCCCCCCCCCCGCCTGAAAAATTCATTTTTGTCCAACAGATATTAATAACCAAAAATATAGCAAATTTCCTAATTCACTATATTTAATGTCCTGAACCAGGCAGATTATTCCTCCCCCCCCCCCAACAAAAACAAATCCAAAAAACTTAATGGCAAAACAAACTTTAAACACAAACTTGGTGCAATGATGTTTGCAAAAAGTGGTGGCCTAAGTTAATAAATAATTTCCCAAAAACAGTATATAATTATGCCCCAAATATTCCTTCCAATAAACCTAGTAAATTTGGGAAAATTCAATACTTCACAAAACATAAAGGGGAAATTTCAAATAAGTGGTAAGTTAATCAATTTAACAGAAAACCACATATAATTTCAACAATTTAGGCTTGCTGGAGCAAAACCTCAATTACAGGTTATAATAGCCAAATTCACTTGGACCAAATTATTATCTTAGGGTTTTAATTCAATGCAACTTCCTTAAGGAATTCGTGGCTAAATATAATTTCTTTTACTATCAGAACAAAAAGAGGTAAGTTCCTACTACCAGGCTGTGGAATTGCCAAAATAGACAATATAGTCTATATTTGACGTCCAAAAAAATATTTTAACCAAAATCTTATCCCTACAGGTACTCAAAAGAGATAATAAGGCTGCAACTGATCGATTAGCCAAGAACGAGGCTTATCCACAAAAATATTTTAATTTTAAAATATGTTGACCTGCTATAGCAAATGTCTAAAATTCTTTTATTTATAAGTACATCTAAATGATTTGTCACGTTATTCAAAATTCCTCCATGTAAGATTTTTTTTATCACATATTATATATATATATATATATATATATATATATATATATATATAGATATATATATATATATATATATATATATATATATATATATATATATATATATATATATATATATTATATATATATATATATATATATATATATATATATATATATATATATATATATATATATATATATATATATATATATATATATATATATATATATATATATATTTATATATATAGAATCTAATGATCATTCAGTAACAACATCAGATCCAGAATAACAACTGGTGCAGAAGCATGTTGCAGCATTTTAATGCTAATTGAGTACTTGGGCAAAATTTCTAAAGCAAAGTGTAGAGATGCACAACCATATTCACCAGAAGAAGCTCAGAGCAGATATGAAGAAGCAGAATCTGCTCACTACTGTCTCTGCAAAAGTGTGAGACAAGGTTCTGAAACCTGGTAGAAACTAGGCTAAACAGTTCCGTACTTCAACATAGATTACACAGAAAGAGAATTCAAGGGCTTTCTTGCGTATCTTGTGTTCAAGGGATTTTTTCCCTTGGGTATGGCACCATACTTTTTTTCTGGATAACTAGTTCTAACTGGACATCTTAAGTCAACAGCTGGAAAGCATATCAATGACTTTCTATGGCTTATTTGGTAGCACTGCTCCTTTTTTATCCAAATTACATTATGCAGCTTCCAATTATTAGTAGCTACAATGAAATAAATTAAAAAATCTGAATTTACTGGTTATAAGCTGGTAAACTGGGCTTCCATGAGATCTTCGTGAAGTTTCAAAAATGCATAGAGTCTAAAACTCTAACTTCTGACTGACTGGAACAGAAAAATCAGTAGGGTACAGCCAATCAGAAGGTAGAAGAAAGGAAACAGAATAAGCATAAGAAAACATTTGAAAACTTTTCCATTTCTTGCCTCGTGATCCAGATTGATTTCGAAAAGAATTCTGGACAACTCAGTCCCAACAGAAATTGATGCTGAATCTGCCAGAACTGGGTAAAACAGAATAAGTATAATGCCGTACGCCTTTTAGTTACCTTTTCTGAGATTAACTTTGCCCGAGGCATTACACGGGGCAAAATGAACTACAATGACAAGAAAAGAAAATCCTTGCTGTTTTTGTTTTGTATTCGCCGCTCGTCGTTACATTGGAGTCGAATTTTCAAGCCAAATCCCGAACGAAAAAATCGTTGCCCCAGTGTAAAAATGCAAATCCAGAGGGAACAAACAAAAACAGAGAATATTCGTGATATCGTACAAAAAATAGTAGACTATCAGCCTAAATCTTTGAAAATCTGTTTTTAGTAAAAAAAAAAAATCCTGGTTTTTAGCAAAAATCCCGGTTTTAGCAAAAAATCCTGAAAATCCCGGACACAAAAAAAATCCTGGAATGCAAAGAAAAAGAGCCACCGTCCGGTATTAATCCCGGACGGTGGCAACCCTGCTCATAACCACTTCCTATTTTGATGCAACTAATATCACAAATTGGACATGTTTTGCGGTCTTTTATTGTTAATCCATTTTCGTAGACATTGACCAGGCTAGATCTGAACTAACAAACTGTTACATTTCAGCTTAGGGATGCATGGTTTTTATGCAGCTTTAAACCCAGAAAATGGAAAAAAATGGATCCAGACCTCTTCTTTGCCAATTACCGTATGACCTCAGAGCAACTTAACTTTGTGGCTTCCTCTATTGAAAACAAAAAAAACTAAAGAGGACACTGTGATGCGTCCAGTCATTCAGGTTAAAGCACGCTTGGCAGAAACTCTAAGGTATACTTTTTTGCATGTTTCTAAGTGTTGCATTGATATTAGTTAATGTCGCAACTTTCAGGCTTGGATAAATTGAACACTGACCAATTGAATGTTTGTAAAGAAAAATATAAATCACATTAAATTTTTTTTTAGAAGAATCTGGGTATATTCCACCCCCACCCTCCCTGTTTGAGACTTAGAATTTTTATTCAATTTTTAGGTGCAACTAAAGAATCAAAACTTCAGGTTTTAGATCAACCCCTAATGAGGGAACAACAAGTCATGCCAGCTTACAACTTGCATTGTTGAATTTTGCGGACTAAGTAGAGAATATTCCTGTTTTTTTCATTGCATTGTAAGTGAAGATTCAAATAAATAAATGTTCATTGTTTGTTATTAGGTTTCCTTACTGGAAGACACAATGGTACTTAGAGTGCCTATTAGAATGTTTCTATTTACAACCCATGATGTAGCCACAGGAGGGGGGGGGGGGCACCAAAAAGATGTAAATTTGACCTACTGTGAGACCAGTTATATACACATGAAAAGAGTAAGGAAAACAATATCTGCTCTGTAAAACAGCGCTCTCTACATAGCATTGGACAGCCCAAAACAGTTTTTGGGAGCCAGACGTCCCTCTGGCCCACAGCCATTAAAGCTGCATGTATAATTTGCTTTTTTGTATTAGACGGCATCCTGAATCGTTTTGGGGTTCGGGCTCTAGATACAAAGGTACCCAAACAATAGTAGCATTATTTACGTCTAGATATCCAAGAAAAGAGTGATCTTCAGAATTCCAAATCTGAATTCTATCAATGTTCAATGTCTTCTTCATGGTCTGAATCATCAAATTATAGATTGGTCTTTCAGTGTTAGGATGTTGTTGTAAATTAATGATGGTATCAAATGTTTCTGGAATACCCATTTTCTGGCAGCTTAACTTAATTTTTGTGATTTGTGGTGCCAGTACCAAATATGAATCAAATAAAATGGCGCTAGAGTAAACTCTTTCTTAAAGCTATGTAACATTTAATGAAAGCTTTGCAGAAGAAAAAATAAGATATGTGAATCTTTCATTACAACATGAGCAAGTGCAGAATCTTTTATTTATGCTTATTCAAAATATTCAAATTTTTCATTTTAAAGTTGATTATTAACTTTAAATTGAATAAACTTTAAAGTTTTGTAACTTAAGAAAAATGGATTAAACATTCCCTAAAGGATTGCAAAAGGTTTGGAGATATTTTGCACAGTCTCTTACTAATAAAAGAGCTTGCTAAATACACATTTGCTTTGAACAACATTGGGAATTAAAAAAAAGTACATTCCCAAATAATTTTTACGTTCTAACATATTATTTTTAGTTGCTCTACATGTTTCAATTACTACAGATTTTGTCAAAACAAATGTTTCTTTAGTATTGGATAAGATTAATAATATTATTTGAAGGAAATTGGGCTTTGTGGGTTGAGCCTTGACTCTGTTTGATAAGTCTTGTGTATACACATGAAAGTAAAAATACTATAAAACAAAAAATTAAGCGGTACTTTATGTACATATTTTTTAGGTGTATAGAAACAATTGCTGGATCTACTTTTCTTTTAAGAAAGGTGTTGGCATATATATAGAGCATGTTACTGACATCTTATCATGAAAAACAGGAGGGATAGTGTTCTGGTAACACCTAAAAAAACCATCTTTCAGTTTGACATTTTAAGATTATCCTAAATACATGTTTTGTTTTTATGGCTTAAATATAACTAGTTGATGGAGCAAAAAATTTAAATTACTAAATAAAGACTACAAGACAGGTATTGAAACAAGTCTGAATTTCTTGCTATATCTACTTTGAATAGGTTTCGAGTGAAAAAAAAAACAATTCAAATAATTTTTGCAAATTAAAGACTATTGTATGTAAAGTTTTACTCTTTCACTGGACCATCCTAGTTAGGAATTATTCATATTGGTTTAACAAGAAGCATGACAAATATAGATATAATTTTACCTACACATGACTCATCAGAATGCTTGTTTGGATTTCCAGTAGGTCAACAACAAATATGATGATACAAACAAATGAAATATTACCTTTCTATCACTGTTTTAGTATACCACCAAATTTTAATAGGTATGTATAAAATTTTCTATACCAAAAATAAATCACATAAAAAAAAAAATCATCAAACTGCAAGAGGTCAGAGAGCGTACAAAAATCATATGCACTGCTAAAACTGCTATACAAAATTCCATGCTCTTGTGGTAAATTTTATGTGGGAAGAACACAACAGATTTTAGAAAATAGGCTACAGCAACACAGGAATGCCATAGATTGCTCTCTAAAACAAAATAAAACACTGGAAACGTTTGAGTCAGTTGTTTCAGAACATGTTTATAATTTTCCTCATCACAGTATTTTATTTGATCAAACAAAAAATGGTAGATACGTCTGTAAGACTTTTATAAAGCTTCAGGGAAATTATAGAAATAAAAAAGATAATGTATGGGGGTATTAATATCAATAGAGATGAAGGGGAATTTATGATCAATTCAATTTATAATAGTTTAATTGAAAAGCAGGTAAGATTTTCAGCCAGTACTGATTTGCATAATAGTTCTGAAACGAAAGATGACCTTGCGAACTTAGGTCAGAATGGGTTAAATTCTGGGAAAAATAAACTAACTGTAGCTAAGCTTGCAAGCAAACGAATCCGTTCAATTCATAATTCAAACATTGGTTGATGAACTTGTGAGATTTAATTAGGGGTTATGGGCCGGGGTTAGATGACCTTTATTGTTTTGGTTTAAGTATAAATATATTCTTCATTTTTTGATAGATTTCCATTTATATACTGTGAGGAGGGGAGTTTGAATCATTATGGACATTCGATTTTGTTTATTCACCAGTGAATGGAAGTGTTTATTTAATACGTGAGTTTTGTTTTCTATTTATGTATATTTTTATTTTTTTTCTTTCTCTTTATTTGTTTAGTATGTTTTTATTTTGATGTAAGTTAAAGTTTTAAAAAGAACCTTTTTTGTTTCCTTTTCTCTTTTTTATGTTTTTTTCAGACTTCCGCTGCATATTCCTTTTTGTTTATTTCCCTACTATTTTACCTTTTACTTTGCATAATTTTTTACTTTAGCTTTTCTGATTTTCGATTAAAACAAATGTCCTCAAATCGAACTCTCGCTTTTGAGTGCTTCCTCCGAAGCTTTGAGTGTTTCCTCCGAAGCAATATTGTAGAATTTTTGTCTGTTTTGCTGCTTCCTGGTATTTTACAAAGTAGTAATCGAACCACAACATTTCGTATTGGCGTGTGCATTGAGAAAAGCTTAGAATAAAGGAAAAGCTGATACAATTTATTATTATTTTTTTACATAGAAGTGGTATATAGTAGTGGTATTTCATTGCCGACGTCACCATCTCCCACTTATGCTACACTTTTCATGCGACTCCACATTGCCGAACTAGAGTCAAGCTCAACAGGGTCCTCTTTCCCGCAGACGTTACCAGGCCCGTTACCCTGGGAGTGGGTTCGCTAGACAGTAGATAGGGACAGTGGTAATCTCGTTAATCCATTCGTGCGCAACACTAATTAGATGACGAGGCATTTGGCTACTTTTGCTTGAACATTTGTCTCCTGGCCGCAAATCTTGGTCCTAGAACCTAAGACTAGAACTAGGAGGAGAGAGTACCTGCGCACCTGATAATCATCAATACAGCCCGAAGGCTTCAATCTCTAGACTCACTCCTTCTAACTAAGGAGCGAGCTCACCCTGCGCAGGTCCTCAACTGAGCCTTATGAGGGTTAAAATGCCGGCCGGTCTGTGTTGACAACGGGTGTTCACTGCCCTTTGCCAACCTAGTGGCCCTAAACGGTCTTGATCAGCCCAATCCTATAAGGGGAGTAGACTGTAACATGCTAACGTTTAAATTAGAAAAGAACAGAGATAGGAAAGGAAAATTCAAAAGTCTATTGAGAAGAAGCCTTACAAAGCCGCCGGTTAGGTGAGATGCCACTGACGAGGCCTGAAAAAACAGACCCACCCTGGCAACTCCACTCTTCAAAAGCCAGTTTCCAGCTATAACCTTCCATCACCCGTCATCCATATACAGACCCGTCCTGGTATCGGACTTGGCCATAGGGACGTGCCTGTGGTCCATCTCGTCTCTCAATTGTCTTTTGGATAGGTTTTTGTCTGTTGAGGCCGAACCTACAGCCAGATCATCCCCAACCTCTTCTAAGAGAAGGCGATCTGCCCCGACAGAGCAATCCCACATCTGCCATAGGCACCCGTCCATGAAATCCGAAGAGATCTACCCCTATCTTTGGACGGTCCCATATATGGGAGTGAAGCAAACTCATAACTGGCTTGTTGGGTTTAGCGGAACATGTCCATAGAAACAAGTCCGTCCAACGTCTAGGAATTTTCGCGAATCGAAAACACCCGACATTGCGGTTCAACCGAGTCTCTAGCCCCCACGCGACGAGCACTTGCCGCACGTGGCATCCCTTGGTCGGTCCTCCATTACCTGGGCTGCCCAGATGCCGTAGCTGCATAGGTCAATACATCCGTGTTAACAACACTATTGGAGCACACATTCAATTGATTATTAAATAGTATACTGTTGCGTAATACCTAATGTATATAGTATACCTAATGCGTAAAGCACTTCTACTGGTGAAGGTTAATGCATTGTTACCATTGCCGTTTTGTGAGCTCTAAAGGCTACTATGTAGCCTCGACACCAATAAGCTTGCTTTGATTACCCGGATAATGTTAATATTAGCGAAGCTATGGGATATACCAAGAATCCTGTTAATTTTCGAGTTGGAACTTCTCCAACCTCCCCGAGCCCCAAGTACAACTGGGACAACCTCAAGTCTGGAAATTTCACCTAAGTCAGGTGGCATATCCTCAGGGGTGAGTACGCCATACTTTCATATCTTTTCTTCAGCTGCTCTATTAAATACCATCGGGTGATCGTAAGCCACCGTAACATCCATAATGTAGGCCACACCTAACTTAACAATTACGAGATCCGGTTTGAGCCTTTGTGTGCCATGAGTCAAATATGTTTCGTATATATACCTTAAGTTGCTTCTTTTAATATGCTCCATCAGAAAATTGACCACGGAGTCATGCCGCTTGACCCGGGCCCCGTGGACGTACACACAGGATTCTAGGATAAGTTGAATAGTTTCCTGATAAGGACATCCGTGCCTTCACATATTCGTCAAAGGGTTGGAGTTGTACTGGGCCCTTGCGATTGGGTGTAACTGAGTCCGCAACTGAATTGCATGGTTATAGAGTCGCTCCTTGAAGAACAGGGTCTGGCCTGGAAGCCAGAAGTTGGCGATCGGCTTTGCCTTGAATGAGTTCGCCCCATGACCCTGCCAGGTCTGGGAGAACTCTTACTGCCATTATCGAACTTTAAACTTATCGTAATGGCTTTGCAATCGTTGTACCAACTGGATATTACTAAGTACAATGATCCACAAGTTTGAGGAGGTCCGAAGCTTACGCAACTGACCCCCCAGAAACGTCATCACCTTTTCGAGAATACAGGGGAGGCCAAGACCTCTGACGTCCCTGGTCTTGGTATATATAGGAAGCTGGTTGCGGTCGATTTAGGAAGGTGTAACACCCTCTTGGCAAAAGATCGTAGTGTTCAATCGCACCGCCCTAGCCAAGAGATGGTGGGGTCAGACGCATAGAAATGACGATCAACCAGAAGTTTCGCCAATTTAATCTTCTGCGCCCCCTTAAGGGGGACCCTTTCTAGCTTTGCTGGCGAGGGCGTGACGTCGGCAAAAATGGTTAAACAACTCCCATCCGGTCGTATCTGGACTCCATGATAACTTAGAGACCCAGTCACGCTAACAGCCGGCATACCTACGGGGCCTTCCTCAACAAGAGCCTCCTCCTCTGTATGCTTGAAAAGAATGACATCTCCCAAGACCTTGTGGCTCTTAGTTTTACCTTGCCATTCTAGGCACAACGATTGACACTTACCGGGGTTGATCCGCAGGTGCCAGCACCTGCAAAAGTCAGACAACCCCTCCATTAACGTTTGAGCCCCATGGCGGGACTCCGAAATTAGCAATAAATCATGATTGTACCCAATCGCTGCAACGCTGAATCCTAGTGCATTAGCAACGGTTGCATTTCGATTCACGGCGGCAAGTAACTCGTCTATAACCATGTTAAACAGCGTTGGACTCAGAGGGTCCCCTTGTTGAACTCCAACTCTTATCTGAACGTGACCTAGTTCTTCCCTCCCTACCTTCTGCTGTGTAGATACATCTGAATATAGTTCGGTAATCAAACGGGCCAGTTTGTCGCTCGCAGAGAAACGATTCAATGCCCGGAGCACACTTAAGTCCTGCACCGTATCAAACGGTTTGGACAGATCCACTGCAACGAGGCAGATGGTTCTTCCCTGAGTGCGTGCCTCCTTGATCAAAGTTCTGACAGTACATATATTCTCGAAACAACCAGGTCTACGCACGAAACCTCTTTGGCTCCCACACAAAAGCTCGGAAGCATTAAGCCTATTTACAATTATGTTCGTGTATAGACGCAGCAAAGTGCTGGCTATGGTAATTGGTCTAAACTTAACAGGTAAGCCGCTACCCTGTACTTTTGGCACCAGTGTAGTTCTACAGTGTTTCAGACACATTGGCGTCTTTCCGACCGCCAAGAAGACATTTAACAGAATAGCCAAGAAATGGAGGCCCACCTTTTTCAGGACTGGATACTTGAGGAAATCAGGCCCGGGGGCTGATTTGTCATTGAAGGAGTTAGAGGTTCTACTCACTTCCTCAGGAGAAATTGGAGATGTCATCTCGTCCCCCAGCTTTGTTACTGAGGGTACGAATCCTTCCTCATCCCTGAGGGGCTCTGATTCAAACAAGGCCTTATACTCTGTAAGAAGCGCAGCCTTCTCGCTAGAGGTTAGTATTTTCTCCTCCCCTTCAATCCCATTCATGCTTAGGACTGCGTCTAAGCAGTCCTTCTCACTCCGTCTGAATAGCTCCTGACAAATTCGAAACTTCCTTTCCTGCGGTGTATCCTTTCAAACTCTTCGTTTAAAAGCAGCGTCCTGGGCAGGTTTTTGTCTGTTGAGGCCAAACCTACTGCCAGACCGTCCGCCACCCCTTCTAGTCCCTCCCGTCATCCGTTTCTCCATCCCAGCGCTTTCGAGATATCTGTCCGAGAAGTCCCTAAAGAGTGTATCAACAGATAATTTTTCTTCCAGCACGAGAAGGGTTGTATCCCTGAAGCTTCTTGTTCCGAGGGTCAGCCCTTCAAACACTGGAATCAAGACCTCGGAGGGGTCTTCCTCCGTTGCCACCTCTCCAACAACAAGATCCTCTTCTATCACACAGAGCTCCATAGAGATCTGTTTTGGTTTCGGTGGTTGACTCCCTGATTTTGTAACTTTTCTTCTGTGGGGATATCAGTCGGGCCTAGCGGTCAGCACGCCGACGTATAAGGTCTTCAAATATCTCAAGGTACTCGGGTCGCCTACGGGCCTTCTTGATTACCTCCACCGTTCTACCAGGCATCTCGGAAGCAATGACCTGATTGATATTAATAAGTTTCCCGTGTTTGTATTCGATCTCTGTGACCCGATTCAGTTCATCGTCACAAAACCTAGCCCTTTTAATTCCCGCAAAAACGCTCATTGTGTTCGACCGTGTGTTGTTGTCGCATATGCAGTCCAAGACCTGACGCAGACGTAAAACCCCTGAAACAGCCAGCAACAATACACTTTAACATGAGGCAATTTACACTTTATGTGTAAACAATACACTTTAACAGTTCCAATTACTTCGGGCAGCTAAAATAACGGTTGCCATACTCAAGGCTTCTCCGAAGATTTATTATACTATTTCGAAAAATTTCCTCCCAATTGTACCTATCCATCCTGCTTCCTCTTTGTAAATTTTTTACTTGGAAATAGGGTATAGCCTATATTCATTTTCTCATTATGTTTAATTTTTAGTCGGGGTGATTTAATTTTTCTTTTAATGAGCCTAATTATTAAACACTGCAACAAAACGTGATGTCACTGTGTGTTTGTTCCCGCGACAGATTCCACTAGGTTCCGGAGACAATTTACTTGTACGCTATTTATATACACAGAGGCTATTAATTTCACTTTTATATAATTTTTACTATGGAAATATATATTATGAAGAAAATTATGACGTTATTAACACGTAAGATTTAGAAAAACTGTACGATTATTAAGATATTAGTGTAGGTACTTTGGCCAAGTTGTAACTGAATATTTTCGACTTTTTTAACTTAATATCAATTTAATTGATTATTAGTCTTTCCGATGCTAACTAATTAAGTCTCTCAAAATTAACCTCAAAATATCTGGGAGCAGCAGTACATCCTCTCCAAAGAAATTATCGCTTAAATTTGCCAAACTCGGACATCTACTCACAAAATGGTCCTGCCGATCTCCAGCCTCCCCATATATTGGGCAAGCTTACCTGTATTCCGAGAAAACCCCACAATATAACTCCCACCATCCCTCAAGCGGCAGTATAGAATCTGCCCACGACTGCAGTCAACACTTAACGGGCCTCCACGGTACATGCAATTCAGAAAATCCTCACCATATATCTCTTTTATCTGGCTATAAAAACAAAAGGTACTAGATTTCTCCGGACCAGCTGGCCGAACTTGAATTTTCCGATCCTTAAGGCGTGATACAAATTACTGAGGAAATAGTCAGTCTTGAATTAAAATTCCAATTTAACTTGAAAAATTCAATCTTTCCTTCCTTCTTCTTTCCATTCAACTTTTCGATTACAGAAATTGCAACTTGTTATTATAGTATGCCATCAATCAATCCAAATCGCAAGGATTCTTCCAGATTCATGAAAGGGTCGTATTCAAAGAGGTTTTCAATTTCGTGCACTTGGAGGTTTATATGCAGAGCAAATAATGCTATAAAATTATTCTACTGATTTAACATTTCATATGGTTGTCTGACATTGTTTGACGCTGTTCCCTGTACTACTCGATGAGGTTAGTGGATCATTAAACGGGAATTACGAGATGCAAACCGATGGCCGGGAGTTCCCGCAGCTAAAATAAGAGTTGCCATGGTCAAGGCTTCTCCGAAGATTTACTATACTATTTCGAAAAATTTGTCCTAATTATACCTACCTATCTGCCTCTTTGTTTCTTCGTAAATTCTTACTCGGTAATAGGCTTTAGACTATATTCATTTTCACATTATGTTTAATGTGTGTAGTCAGGGTGATTTAATTTTTTAAACATATATATATATATATTATATATATATATATATATATATATATATATATATATATATATATATATATATATATATATATATATATATATATGTATATCAAACGAATTGTCTTTTAATGCTCATGCGGAATATATATTATTCATTAAATTGAACTTAACCCCTTAAAAGCTAGAAGCCTTATTATTAACCACTGCAACAAAACGTGGTGTCACTGTGTGTTTGTTCCCGCGACAAGTTATATTTGGTTCCGGAGACAATTTCCTTGTAGGTTATTTCTAGTACACAAAGGCTATTAACTTCACTTTTATATCATTTTTACTAAGAAAATATATATTATGAAGAAAACTTTGACGTTATTAACACGTAAGATTTAGAAAACTAAGACTCTTAAGATATTAGTGTGTAGAAACTTTTGCAAAGTTTAAACTAAAAACTTTCAATTTTTTTTGAAAATTAATATCAATTTAATCGATTATTGAACGGCTTTGAGCTTTGCTTGATCTTCCTATGTCAGTTCGCTGCGGCTCTTCTGGGTTAGGAATTCCTATTTTTTTTTTTTTTATTCCTTGTAATATTTACAAGTCTCCGTGGTTCTTGATTTGGGATGAACAATTCGGTTCTGAATTTGACTTCGGTTTCGTGACCTTGTCAAAACTTGGTAATCTTTGTCCTTCTTGACGTTTTGCTTTTTGCATTAGCGACTTGAGGAGACGAACTCGGGACTGGTTTCTGAGTTCGGATTTTTAAAATTTTACATTTTTGATATTTTTCGAAGTTTTTCGCCCTCCCATCAAAACAATAACCCCAAAGAAAAATCTTGGATACAAACCTGGCAATTTTGTATCAATAAATACCTTCACCCTCCTCTCGTCGGTTCATTTGAACTAACTCTGAATTTATCCGAAGGCTCATTCAGAGTTGGGGTGTTTTGGTATAAAATGCACCCTTTGTCCCTTCCTAATTACAAAATTACATAGAACCCTTTTGTAAAGCTTTAAAGCCCTTACATGCAAATGTTTGGAATTGCAAAACAGCAAGGAATTTACCTAACACAGACGACAGCTAATACTTGGGGTCTCGTAGTTCTTTTTCGGTAAAATAATCAGTTAAGTAGTGTAAATATCAAAATTAGTGTAGTTATAATTGTCTGACCTGAATTTCTAATGAAAAAGAAAAAAAAACAACTTCAAAGGTTGAAAAAATACAAGAAAATACTAGATGGGGCTGGTGTTTTTTTTTAAAGACACTAGTACTAATTTCCACTCCTGTAAGTTACCTAGACTCTTTCCATCAGGACTAAAATATACACAAAAAAATTTAACTAACGTCAAGCGACCCAAAAATATGTTCTATAATAAAAAACTAAATTTAGAATTATTACCTTTAACTGTAAAACTAACAGCTAAACAAATCATTTGACATTGCAACACGAGGGTTGATGCTTGCAGACACAAGGAGCAGATCTATAAATCCAAAAGAAACGTTATAAAGAGACTGGGAACGCTATTTACCTTGGAGTTTCAGTTTATTCTGACAAAGCCTTACGCCACAAGTTGTCTACGCGTTGAGCTTTTTTATCGGATAGCTTTTAGAGGAGAGGTGAGGAGCTCCTTAGCAACTTCTTCGAGCAACATTTGATAATATTATATAATATGTAGTGTCTGCACTGAGTGCTTATTAAATACTATCTTATATTTGAAGTTTTTCACACATATAGGAAAGGTATACAACTACACCTAAAACAGATCGAAAATCAGAAATTAAAACAACTCATCTTGATTGAAATAAAATCTTTAATTTTGGTTAAAATTAATAATTAAAATTTTCACTGGATTTGATAGTGGTAGATGGTAATAAGCTTACATAAGATATGGATGTCAGATCTTGATTTTTCTTTAAACGATAATTTCGACAGGACCTGTACCTGTCATCGTCAGGATATTATTCTCTACAAACTACAACAACGCACTATACACGCTCTATCAACCAACAAATAGACTACAGAATTTTTCAAAATTGGGTGGTTATATAGAGCGTTTTTAGTGTGTTCCTCTGATTTTCAGCTAAAGGCTGAACTTGATCATATAAATTATGTTCTTATAGGAAATGGCTACCGCCAACAAATCATTGATAAGGTTATTTTCAGGAGAAAGATTAGCACAAAAACAAACAGCTCTGTCCCTAAGAGTGAAGAAGATAAACCCTTTTTTTCATTAGCTTATATTAAGGGTATTACTGAGATTTTAAGCTCCAAAGTCACTAAACTTGGCTTTAAGGTGTTTTTTCCTTCTGAAATGACCATCTCCTCTTTCTTGAACAAAGGCAAAGACAAGATCACTTCATATCCACCAGAAGTGTATGAGATTCCTTGTAGTTGTGGTGATATCTATATAGGTCGTACCATGAGATATTTACATTACCGATTAAAAGAACATGCTGATTCCATTGATGCCTGTGTTAAAAAGACAAAGCTGAATGAGGAGGATAGTTTTTCTCCGTCATATTTTTGAAAGCCCTTCCCACTCCATTAATTTTGACCAGGCCCAACTTATTGCTATTGTTCCACAACTCTTAAAGCAGAAAATCAGAGAAGCTCTGGAAATTGCTAAAAACAAACCAGCCATCAATAAAGAAAATGGAGAGTTCTACATCAGCAAAATTTAGGAACCCATTACCCATAGACTGAAAACTCGCAAAAGACTCCACTCCCTCCTATAGGCACGACCTTTTTTGAGATCTACTAGGATAGCGGCCATCAACGCCTCTACCAAAATTCGGGCAATGTTAAAACAATTATTCCTTGTTCGGCTCATTATTAGCGTTGTTCAGTGATTAAAACGGTATTGCTGGCGGATGATATTGTAATTAGTGATAAAATAAAAAAGGGTCATTAAAACAACCAGTCAGTTGAAACATCTTTAATTCCAATCCCAATTTTGTTTTTGTTAATAAAATATAAAGAGCTCGAAATATAATTTTTTATGAAAAGTTGAAACACATGGTAGTGAGAATACACTCAAGTCTATGTAACCATCGGGGCAAGGGTTATAAGTTATGCCTTGGGGGCATACAGGGTTTTTATAGAAGGCGTTGTCGTAGAAACTTCAAAAAAGGGTCATTCGATTGGAAATTAAAAAAGCTAGTGCCCTTTTAATAGTCAAAAGTGATTGGAGTGCAACTAGCCCCCCCCTCCTAGCCCTTCATTCCCCCGAACACATCCAATCAAAATTTTGAGATAGCCATTTTGTTCAGCGTGGTTGATTTCCAGATAGAAAATATGTTTTTGAGGAGGAAAACGTCCCTACAACCCTCTGGGCAAGGGTTTTAAGTTATGCCCTAGGGGCATATAAGGTCCTTATAGAGGCGTTGTCGTAGAAACTTCAAAAAGGCTAATTGGATTGGAAATTCAAAAAGCTAGTGCCCTTTTTAATAGTCAAAAGTGGTTGAAGTGCAACTAGCCCCCCCCCACGCCGATCATTCCCCCGAACACATCCAATCAAAATTTTGAGGTAGCCATTTTGTTCAGCGTAGTTGATTTCCAGATAGAAAATATGTTTTTGAGGAGGACACTCCCCCACAACCCTCGGGGCAAGGGTTGTAAGTTATGCCCTGGGGGCATATGAGGTTTTTATTGAAGGCGTTGTCGTAGAAACTTCAAAAAAGGCTCTTTCAATTGGAAATTCAAAGGGCTAGTGCCCTTTCTAATAGTTGAAAGTGATTGGAAGATAACTAACCCACCTCATGCCCACCACCCCGCCTCACGCTCACCCAAGCCAAAAGTTCCAAGATGCTTGGAAGATTGCCCAGGTCTTTCCTGTTTTACAACCTTCTTACCCATCTAGTGACCCTAGTCTTACCGACGCCCAGGTCTTTCCGTTTTACAACCTTCTTACCCATCTAGAGACCCCTAGTCTTACCGACCTATATCTGTTTTACTAGCCTTCAGTAAAATCCTTGAAAAGCTTATTCTATCAAGAATTGTGTGGTTTGCTGAAAATAATAATCTTTTTCCAAGTGAACAAACAGCTTCAGAAAAGGACAAAGCTCTGTGGATAATATGACTCGCCTGGAAATTGATGTTCACAATTCTCTTGAGCCAGACAGGCCACAATGACAGTCCTGTTTGACTGGTCAGATGCCTATGGAAATGTAGTCCATGATAAATTGATTGTTCTTGCAATTAACCTGGATTCTCCATTCTCTTTCATAAGTCTCATGAAGTCCTTTTTAAGTGATAGAAGTTTTTATGTTCAAGTTAACGAGTATAGGGGAGAGATGAATTCCATTACTAGAGGTCTTTCTCAATGAGCGATTTTGAGTCTCTTTCTGTTCAATTTTGTATGTTTCAGAATTCTAATTATCTCACTCTTAGTTTGGCCTTTATGCAAATGATTTGATTATTTGAAGTCCAGAAAAGATATTGTGCTTCTTCAAAGTCTTATTCAACAGGATATAAGGTTATTTCAGAGATTCTCTTTAGTTTTCGGTTTTCCAATTTCAATGAGTAAAACCAAAGCCATTATATTTGCTAATTGCTTAAGAGCAATCTTCTCCAAGTTCTCTCTAGTGATATTCCATACTGCAACTCAGTGAAGCCAGTTGGCCTATGGATAGATTCTAAAATTTTATGGCATGCACATATTGTTTCTTTGAAATCAATAATCATTCGGGGACTTAGTGTTCTAACGAAAGCTTGCTGGAAGTAAATGGGGATGCTACCCTAAGTTATTTTAGATTTTTATAAATTATATATCAGATCTAATCTAGAATATGGTATCCAGTTCTTCTCAATTCGTTCATCATCTGCTTTTTAAAACCCTGGAATCTTTACAAAATTCAGCAATTCCACTATTGCTCTGGGTTTGCACAGTCATTCTCCTCTGTCTAAATCAAAACGACTGTCTGTTTTGGTTTCCCTAAGTGAAAGTGAATCCAGTCAAGGTAAGAAATATTTTTTGTGGATTCAAGCTTATGGAAGCAAGCATGTTGTGTAAAATCAAACCTTTGCTTTGAAGGCAGCTTGCACCAATGGTCTTTCATCTTGGAATCAGTTTTATCAGGAGGTCTCAAATTGGAGTCAGTATTCCCCCTATGCGTACCCCTTTAAAGATTCTCTGCCTTGGGAAATGAGCCCACCTATTTGTCAAGCAGAACTTATTCTAATATATAAAAACCTAATTCCCAATCATTAGATTCAGACTATTCTGGCTGAACAGATTTCGAAGTTGTACCATAATCACAGGAGAATCCATTCAGATGGATCTGTTTAGGGTGAGAGAGCTGGAGCAGATGTATGTATTCCATCACTGAACCTAAATATTTTTTCCTTCCTTCCTTTGGGATCTTCCATTTCGTCAGCTGAATCATGTACCATTCGCTTCGCCCTAGATGTTCTCATAAATTAAAGCATTATAGAGGAGAATATTCTTTGCCTTTCTGACTCCAAATTGGCAATACTGTAGCTCAAAAAATTAATAGAATTGTCAATGATAAGGGCATATTCAACATTAGAAGACAGCTTCTGAACATCCAGCCTAAAGGCAACCAGATTTATTTTCAACATGTTCCAAGACATAAAGGTTTCAAATATAATGATACTGCTGACTTACTGGAAGCCATGCCTTCTTTATTAAACCCTGGAAATTATGTCTTTGAGGATGACAAATCCCCACCCCTCTCAGGGCAAGGGTTGTAAGATATGCCCTTGGGGCATATAAGGTTTTATAAGGGAAGCCATTTAAACTTTTGCCTCTTGTTGGGGTTCCACCCCTGTTTCTTTTCCTTTCAGATAAATGACCTGTTTTCGTTCTAATTACATTTGCTTAGATTTTCCAATAGTATAATTTGCAATGACAATTCAAAAGTCTCGTTGATAAGCCATAGTTGTTTTGCAATAGGTAAGGTTTGAACTGAATTCTGATTTGTACTTCCTGGTTTGAGTCATTGAATAATAGGACTGAGAAGGTAGAATTGGGTTTGAATGGGGATTGAGATGATTGGCTGGGCCAAGTGAAGGTCCACCCCTATGAACAGTTGCTGTACCTATTATTTTTAATTTAGTCTGCGTTTAGACCCCGTTCGGGGAAATTTTTGTGATTATTGTGATCCTTTGGAAGAATACAAGTAAGGTATTTTCTACCAACCGTGCACTAGTTTCCGTAACCCAGGCAGGGTAGGAATAGTGTACGAGGTACCGTCATTATTTATTGACAGAGGGTTTGTTACCTCCAAGGAGAGAGTTAGAGATTTTCTAGCCGTAACCCAAGGCGGGAACATTTGGCTTTGGAAAGTGGCCAGTTGACCACTCGATCGCGTTATCATACCCTGGGACAGGGTATACTGTAAATAGGGTTGTACCAAACCCGATATTTGCAGAACTGGTGTGGTAGACGCGGCATCACATTATATTTAGGGGTTGGGGCTTTCTCCTCCAATAAGTGGTGACACCCGTATATTACCACGCCAGTGGCGTTGTGGCCTACCGGTATAACACTGGTGGCTAAATACCACGAACATTGGTGGCAGCAAGTAAAGGTCCTATCAGTAAACCTGATAGTAAAAGAATTCCGCGTTTTCAAAGCGACAAGTAATTTAGCCTACAAGAGTAGCCTATTGGGATTACATATAAAGAAAAAAAAATACGGAATCAATTAATAGAATTATGAAGATCTATTATTGGCTGTGCCTTGTTAGATCATAGTTGAAAAATTTACGAATCAATATATCGCGCAACTAATTAGTGTGCGAAAATATAAGGCTAATTGATTCGCAGCAATTTTTCGCAAGAGAGCGGAAGTTAAATGGATAAGAGAATTTTCATTTAGGCTGAAGAGGTAATTTCAGTTGACGGAATTTTGAAATTATATCGGACAGAGATTAACTCAAGACCGAAAAGGGCGATGAAGCCCACAGAAAAAGTAGGAAAATGCAAAGAAAGGCTATTATGGAGGGAGGCCTTTGAGGGAGAGCACCGAGAATATAAGAAAAAATGCAGGCTGAGAAAGATGAAATTAGAAAGAATAGAAAAGAGGACGAAAGGGCTAGAGTAGCCTAAATAATAGAAGTTAAATGGATAAAAGAATTTTCATTTAGGCTGAAGAGGTAATTTCAGTTAACGGAATTTTGAAATTATGTCGGACAGAGATGAGATTAACTCAAGACCGAAAAGGGCGAGTGAAGCCCACAGAAAAAGTAGGAAAATACAAAGAAAGGCTATTATGGAGGGAGGCCTTTGAGGGAGAGCACCGAGAATATAAGAAAAAAATGCAGGCTGAGAAAGATGAAATTAGAAAGAATAGAAAAGAGGACGAAAGGGCTAGAGTAGCCTATAATGAGAGACAATTCAGATAGAGAACGAAGAGATTAAGAAAATTAATTAAGATGAAATAATGACAGACAGAATCAAAGTATTCCGAGTAGAAGGAGCAGTGTTGAATCGAGATCCAGCAGGAGCTCGCGAAAAAGCACTCAAATAGATATGACACAACAACTATTAAATTTCATGGGGAAAACTGCATTAGCCAGAGAACGAAAAAGAGGAGGAGGATAGAAAAGAAAGAGAGAAAGAGAGGATAGCCTGAGAACGAAAGGACGAGGCAGATAGGGATGATAGAAGAGAACTAATGGAAATAATTGCAGGGAAAATTTTTCAAACGTATAAGAGAACCGCATGGATTAGAAGCACGAAAAAATATACAACTTCGCGGACTCCGGGGGAAGGTTGACCGGCCTATAATACAAATTGGGAGGCTGTGCCAACCTGTCGGAAAAGCAAAAATACTTAATACGCATGTTCGAAATATTGATAATCCACAGAAATGGGATGCAGAAGTTAACAGACGACATAATATTGAAAATAGAACGCGCGAGAATGTTTTTTCGGGAGAATTTCTAGAAAATGGAAAACTTTAAAACACTTTTAATGAATATGAGACGCTAACAAGTAAAGGCCAAAATGAAGCGCTGATTGTACTAGAGAATAAGGAGACGAATTTCTTGTACGCGCTTATCCTCGTAAAAATCAAGAAATTTTTGTACAATATGAAAAAAAACCAATGTCGGAATTCAGCTCCCATTTGATAACGAACTGTTTGTTTCGGCGGTAAGAATAAAGAAGACTAAAAGAGAGAAAAGAAATATTAAACGGAGCTAGAATGAAGTTATGCAGTCAAAGATGGTGGACACTGGAGTCCAAATCAGATTTGACGATGATTTAGTATTTTGCACGAATGACAAAAATGAGAAAAGTAGAGATGAAAAGAGGAGTGTAAAAAAGAGACAAAATTTGGAGATTCAGCCTGCAGTGGCGAGAAATGAAAAAATGTTGGATGGGCTGTGCCTTGATAACATAAATAATAGAGAGAAAAATAAAATGTTGGATGGGCTGTGCCTTGATAACATAAATAATAGGGGGGAAAAGAGGTCAAAGACCCATGGGGATTAAAACAAGATGGGTCCAAAATAGAGATGAATGACCTGCAACGGGTTGGGGGAAAGTTGGGAGATATGGAATGTCGAGTCGGATAGGGAAAACTTGGAAAGGAATCTGAGATTGGTATTATCAACTAAAAAGATATGTCGATCCATAATGAGGGGGAGGAATCCCTTGGGGAAGATCCCCTGCGGGAAGTCACGAAATATAGCTCTTTTCCTCAATGCACAACTGGCGGACAAGTTGTGATCCCTTTACCGAGATTTTGCCTCACTCTGATCTTGAGTCCTTGGGGGATACTCTCTCCCAGTCACTTCATACTTCACCCAAACCTTTGTCCAGTAATCCTATTCATAGCTGTTATTCTTCATGGGAGTCGACAGTTATTTCCGGAAAACCATATTCAGTATCGAAGTTTCATCTTCAATTAGCATCAACGCATATTCTTCATTTAATTATCCCAGAGGATTAATGGTTCTTTCAAAATTTTACTTCATTCCCAGTACACTTATCGTTTTCACAGGCTATTGCATTTTCGGCCTTAGATTACTTGAAATTATCCCAAGGGGCAATTTACTCTTTTATTGAGATGTGGGGTTGTTTCCACAGATGGAAATTAAGAGGCTAGTGCAGCCAATTTTTCGTGATGGCTGGCATCATCATATGTGCCAGAAACTGATTCTCTGCTCTTTTCAAATATAAATTCGTGAGTGAGAAAATTTTTTGTTTTTAATTGTGCTGCGCACAATCATTGTCTACGAATCTTAGGGACTTTAACTTCAAAACCTAATGCAGATGCTATATACGATTTAGACCATGGTTGTCCTACAGTAGAGACGTGTCGATGACGACCGATCCAGAGCCAAGCGGTGGAAGTAGTAGCACAGACACTGGTGGAAGAGAGAAGGCAAATGCATTTTTTAAAGTTGAAGTTATGTGTTAATGTTTGTAAGGGTGGACTAAAGTAGCGCGTGGGCGGTCATTTACCTTACGGGGGGAGGTGTTGGGGTTCCACCCCAATTTCTTTTCCTTTCAGATAAACTACCTGTTTTCGTTCTAATTACATTTTCTTAGATTTGCCAACAGTATAATTTGCAATGAAAATTTAAAAGTCTCGTTGCTAAGCGATAGTTGTTTTGCAATAAGTAAGCTTTGAACTAAATTCTGTTTTGTACTTCCTGGTTTGAGTCATTGAATAAAAGGGCTGAGAAGGTAGAATTTGGTTTGAATGGGGATTGAGATGATTTGCTGGGCCAAGTGAAGGACCACCCCTATGAACAGTTGCTGTACCTATTATTTTTATTTTTAATTTAGTCTGCGTTTAGATCCCGTCCGGGAAACATATTTTTGTGATTATTGTGACCCTTTGGAAGAATACAAGTAAGGTATTTTTTACCAACTGTTTACTAGTTTCCGTAACCCCGGAAGGGTTGGAATAGAGCTACGAGGTACCGTCATTATTTATTGACAGGGGAGTTTGTTACCTCCAAGGAGAGAGTTAGAGATTTTCTAGCCGTAACCCAAGGCGGGTACATTTAGCTTAAGAAAGTGGCCATTTGACCACTCAATCGCGTTATCATACCCTGGAAAAGGGTATACTGTAAATAGAGTAGTACCAAAACCCGATATTTGCAGAACCGGTGTGGTAGACGCGGCATCACATTATATTTTGGGGCCGGGGCTTTGCCCTCCAATAAGTGGTGACACCCATATATTACCACGCCAGTGGCGGTGTGGCCTACCGGTATAACACTGTTGGCTAAATACCACGAACACCTCTCAATTACTTGAACTATCTGTCTTGGATTTTTCTACAATTAGCCATGTCTTGATGCCTGCTGCAAAATACTTGATTTTCAATTCAAGTATTTAATAATTTTCCATGTTTTCGGACAATCACCGCTTTTTTTAAATGCAGCTTGATAATAATCCGGTTTTGATTTTCTGAGAAGCTTATTCAGAGCATTATTATATCGTTTATAGAACCCTTCATTGAATGTATTTGGGCTCAGGGTTTTCTCTTGATATAAGTCGTGCCTTCTATTTATACACTTTAGAAGGCTTTTTGTTATCCCCTACTTATTTGGTTCATCTTTTCTCGGCTATTTATACTTAGAACAACTTGAACAGAGCAGAGAAGCTAACTGACCATACCATTTGTCCATTTGATGACTATGATCTTCTGTTATTACGGTGTGAGCAGTCCTGTGACGCTAGTTTATTATTAAAGTTTCTAATCGAAGCAGCATCTAATTTAATCCCATTTCTTTTCTCTTTTCTTTATTTTTGGTAAGTTGATACATCCAAAGTCACTATAATAGCCCAATAGTCGGATACATCATTAATAATTTACCTACGGACCACAAAAATCTTAATTTTTCTTAAATGAGTAGGTCTTTCTAGGTCTATATCATAATGGTTCCAAATTGAATAGTTTTTACATTCTCATAAGTACTTTTTAGTAATATTTGTTATATAGGTTATGTCCTGTATGGACTGTTAAGCCTTGTGAACTATTTTGCACAGCATATGACTAGTAAGTAGTCATATAAAGTAGTGGTAAATAGTCAATAACATACTTTAACACTAAAATATAACGAAGTACAAAACGTCAATTTGGCTTCTGAGCGATCCAGATAATAATATTTGATCTATAGTCTTTAACTATATATTTTTAATAGAACAATAAAAATAAAATAAAAAAAGACTTAAATTAAAGGGTTTCAAATATTACTTCAGCAAAGATTGAGCAGCTAGGCTCATTTTTGAAATAATATTAGGATAAACACCTGGTTGTTTTTACAGGCTTCTGTTAAAAGATTCACAAATATTTCATCAGCACAAACTTCAGGATCGTCTTCATATTGTGCCAGTTGTAAATGTGTTATATACCACTTCTTCTTCTTGTTACCACTTTCTTCTTCATCAGGCTCTGTTTCAAATTCAGATGAATCAGATTGTTAAGATGAATATTTCAAAAAGGGTAGAAGATCTTCAAGCAATTTAGCCCTAAATTATCAGATTATCATTATACGTTTTCGTAGATACTGAATAGCAGTTAGAGACAGGTTAGCAGTTAGAGGCAGGTAATTAAAGCAGAGAGGGTAGCAGGTCAAATGTTACAGACAAACAAAGAGAAAGAGTTTGTCTTTTAAGAAATAAAAACGTGCTAGAAGTGAAAATTGCGACATAATAGTAATAGATATTAGAGGCTATACTACTGAGAGTGTATTTGATTTTTTTTACTTTGCACGCACGAGTTTCATTTTTTTCATTTTAACATCAATTATTAACAACAACAGCAAAAAAATTAAGATAATTAAGATTTAGTTTTCGTTGTGGTCAAAGAATCGTTGTTGTCACGCAGCCAAGTTTCAGTTAAATCTACATCCTGAATATCGCTCTCCTGGCACGACTCAGATAGATACACATATGAGCTCTTTAGACCTCACCAATTCAAATGCATAACTATAAAATCCCCAGAATGCACCGAACCACAAAAAATATCACTCGCAAAAACATACTTAGCATTAGGAGAACCTCGGCGTATTATTCCCTCATCACCATCCCTAAGCTGCGTGTCTAAACAATCAAAAAATCTTATCCCATTACCTTCAAGTAGTGCCGATCTTTCATAAGACATAATAACCATGAATAATAGTTGACACAAAAACACCCGTCGATATTTCAACTAACTTTTCATCTTAGCAATTATTATGCACAACACCTATCAAAACTAAAAAAAAACTAAAGAATAAATAATAATAAAGAAACAAAACATTTCCATCATGGCGACTTTCTTCTTTCGCAATTATTTCCTAAAATGCTGACGTGAAAGCGCAAGACCTAAACTATCACATTTTCCGTTTAAAGAATATTTTAAACTTTTTTACTCAATAGTAGCAATAATCCAGACTTACAAAACAGAAAAAAACAGTCATATTCACCAAACTTCAATCACAAACTCAAAATATTTTTTTCTCTTTTCTTCCATCTCTCCCTCCTCTTCTTCTATTCAAAAGTTACCAGGTCCCTTATATTTGCATCAATAAATTTGGCGGGATTTCACCAAGAAGGTACTTTTCGACAGCACCATTTTGACCAAGAACAAACAAGCAGAGGGGTAAGAACTTTCCTATCCATGATTCAATACCCTTATCACGCAAACCTCGAACACAAAGTAACTATTCCTTTGTACACGCACTGTTATAGGCACATCGTCAGTGAGAAAGATTTGTGTATTACTATCGATAGTTTTTACCATGCACTTTATTTTTAGAATTGTTCGACAGTCCGATTTTCATTTCCTTGGAGTTTAGCTCAACTTTGACAAACATCTTTTCAGTTTGAAGTTATGTGACTTTAAACGGAAATTCCTCAGTCACGCCTAGCCCTTCATTTACCACAGATTTAAACAAGTTCTTTGCTTCAGACTCACTTTTAAGATTCAAATTCCACATAAGCAGATTTTTCTCTGTTTCCTGACTTTCGACATTTACAAGCGTACGTGTAACTGCATCCAACTGTGCCTTTACAGTTACACTTTGATCTGTTAGAATCGCAACGTGTCTTTTAGAATTCTCTGTTTCCGACTCCAGAGTATGGACTTTCGGCTTTAGCTCGCCCATTCCCCTTCTTGCATCATTTATTTGAGAGTCTAAGCTGTTCACTTTCTCCTCAATTCAGTCATATTTGTCGTGAGCTCACTTAATTTCTGTGTATTAATTTACAAAGCTGATAAAAACAACATTGATACTGTCCACAAGAGTCTGTAGGGTCACCGCGGTTACCGCTGCATCAGTTGATGACTGGTTTGACCGCAATGAATCATATGCTTCTTTCCCCTTCTTTATTTCCCTTGTCAGATTAGCGCCAAATCTGTTTCTACTTATCCATAATCAGCAGTCAATAACCCCTCCGTATACACAGGATAAACTTCTCTTGGCAATCGTTGCAAATCTTTGTTGCACCAAATCTTCAGTATCTGTCCTGCGGTCGGAGGCCTTACTCGTCTGAATTCAGTCAGGCAACATTTAGGAGTAGTTTTTTTGTATCTCTTTTTCCTTTAAAACTGTGAATCAAAATTCAAATTAAGCCTTTATTAGCTTATCCATTTATCGAGCAAACCAGTCAGACAAGTTTTATTTAAAACTGAAGTTTTTCTAGAAAATTTGAGCTCTACTTTACCTGCATATTTTTTTGTGCACTTATACGTCTTACAATGAAAAACAGTTAAAAATAATTTTTGAAGTGGGAAAACAGGCAAAAAAAAATATAGTTCATCTCTTACTAGCAAGCTAACATTAAGTCAAGAATATAACTTTCAACAAGATTTGGTAACAAGAAAAACTCGGCAAAGGGCAAATGACCAAGAAAAAGACAAGAAACAATTTTTTTTTGTCACAACATAAAGCAGCAACAAAATGGACCATCAATAACATTTATACTCCAAATATCTCCACTTTACTGCCAGAAAAATTGAAAAAAATTAACTTCTGAATGTTGTGATATTGAATTTTTTATTAAACTTTTGTCTGTTTATTCTTTTTTGTTCTTGTTTTTTGCTCCCTTAGAGGTCTATTTGTGAACTTTACTTGGTAATAGAGCCTCATCAAACAGTTCGTGGTAACGAACTGTAAGTAAGGAGGGACCCGGCTCAATGGTAACTGAAACTCTAGAAAAAAGAATTTGGTACCACTAGATACATCAAAAGAATCATATTTTAATGCTGATTGCCAATATATAATAATATGTTTCATCAAGTATAGTTCAACCTATCAAAAGTTACTTGCCTGAGAAAATGTGCCTGATTTTCGAAAAAAAGGGGGAAACACCCCCTAAAATTTATATAACCTTAATGAAAATCACACAATCATATTCAGCGTATCAGAGAACCCTACTTTAGGGGTTTCAAGCTCCTATCTACAAAAATGTCCTATCTAACCACTGGACAGTTTTGGAATTTTTCTCAGTCGAATAAATCGCTCCCTCTGACTGAATCATCTTTTTTGAAGCTCAGTAACTACAAGAAATAAGTAAATGAAGATATGATTTCAAAAAAATTTTCAGGTGTAGTAGATCATTCAATTTAGCTTGTCATATCTGATTTTACTTCCAAAATTGATGAATACATTGCTTTATATGTTAAAAGAAGTCCAAAAGAAGAGAAGGTGTTTATTTCTTCCTAACACTAGCCCAGAAACTTAAAAATTCAGCATAAAAAGCGGTTATATTTAAATATTCTTGCTTGAATTCCAGGCCTTTGATTTTGATAAACAAAATCATTTAGCATTTCAAACACATTTTTTTATCATTTTTATTGAAAAATCCTTTATTTGGTATTTTGATTAAGGAAAGTCAATAAAGCAACAGAATTGCCCCTCCCTCTATATTTTGAAAAAATGTATGTTGTATACCAACCCCTACATCTTTGCACTTCCCCTTTCATTTTGAAAATGAATTTGATTTATATTTTTTAAAGACCTTTAATTGCATTTTTATTTGATTAGATAAATGAAAGAAAAAATCTGCTGAATAGGGTCAAACTATATCAGGTCAACACAGCCCGCAACCTTTCATACCACAGGAAATTCTTGCACTGACTGTAGGCAAGGACGTTCCAAGATTCATTTTATTGGGGGGGGGGGGGCAATCTGTAAATTTTACCAAATCACTACCTGATTTATGCCAAATTTTCTGCGGAAATCAAGAATTTTGCTAAATTTTGGGCAATTTTGCAAAATTTCTGCTGAAATTTTCGCCTTCAGTAAAAATTTTACCAAATGCAAAAACTTTTGGAGGGGCGGCGCGCCCCTCCCGCCCCGCTTCGGGACACCCCTTACTGTAGGATATGAAATTATTTTATTTGCAAAAGTTTCAGTTTTTCTGTTGTATATCTTTTGAGCTATTTAAAATAGTGATGTTTCAAAAAATATAGATTTAAGATATAAAAAAGAATATCTCAACTCATAAATAAGATAAGGAAATTAAGTTTGTTTCACATTAGATCTTTTAAATAAGCTTTTATATTCAGGATGCATGCCTCAATTGTCTACAGTTGATTGATATGATACGCAATGTGAACACTTCTGGAGATACCAAGTTTAAAAAAAAAAATATATTGGTGATTATAGTGAGCTTAAGACATATGCAAAATTTCAATGTGGCAGTCTGAGTAGTTTTAAAGCTGTAACCAAATAATAAGTACAGCATAGTGGCTTGTCACTATGTTATCCTGAGGCCTGGTAACTGACCTATCAAGCTATTAACAGGATCTCCAAGTCTTACAAGCAGGTAAGCCTTCAGCTAGGGGCTTGGTAACACATTGATTTATATTACATGCATTAATATTTCAGGAAATATTGATAAACCTGGAATGGCGATTTACATACCAACCCACTACTCCCTTACTCAAGAGTGTTTTGGATTTCTTTGCTAGTGTATTTTAATTTTTATGGAACATTCTTAACTGCAATTTAGAGGCCAGATTATGGAATGAAATTATATTTTTCTAGGACAAGACAGTTGTTATATGATTATTTTGTGATTTATTTTATGGATTAAACAACAAAAATTACAAATACTAGATGGCAAGTGCCAAAAAAATATTTTGGCAAGAAAACTGTCAAGGTGTTTTTAGATATTTTGTTTTTTGTTTGATAAAATACCTCTTTGGTTTACCATGGTATGCACCTTTTATTTAACTGTAAAAAACTACTGTTATTTTTTTTAATTTCTATGCTAATTGGTTTTAACTAAAAGTAAATCCAATACAGCTCTGCCAGTATCAGGTCCCTGCTAATTTCTTATAATCAGCAAATGGATTGGCAACCAGTCTCCAGGAGGGGATAAAGGTATAAGAAATGCAAGATAGGTGGAAGTCATAAGAGGTCTGATTCATAGACGGGTGTGTATCAGAGGATTCGTCCTGGGTGATTTGGTAAAAAATCACAAAATTACACTTTTACTTTGTTCACAAAATTATACTTTTAGTTTGTTCAGGGGATGTACAGAATCCTGTAAAGAAACTAAACAAAAGATGTACAGAAACTGTCATAGAGACTATTTGATTCTAATTGGCCTTTTATTTTCAGGATTCCTCATTGTTTTGATCCTAAATGCACACACCATTCAAGGTATTTCAGCTGCAGCTTTTATCGATTCCCTAAAGAGGACAATGCTTCATACAAGCTCTAAGAACGTGCCACACGAAGCGAAGGTGTCAAACCAAATCAAGAGTCTAGGTTTTGCTCCTGCCACTTTGTTGATGGTAAGAAAAGTAATGGACCTACAATCTTTGAGTGAATTTGAACAAGAGGTTTGAGTTGAACTATCCTGATCTAGAGAGAAAAAGTAAGAGAATAAGAGAGGAGTCAGAAGTAGTGGATATAGTCTTCAGTCCTTGTGAAGCCACTAGCACTGAGTTAGTTGAAACATCACCTTTTCCCTCAACTTCAACTGGTAATCTTGGAGTAATAAGGATCAACCCAGGTCCATCTCCAAGAAAGTCCAAGCTAAGAGTAGAGAACTGTATCTTAGAGCATGAACTGGACCAGTTGAAGATTGAAAATACTGAGCTAATAAAACAGATAGAATACAGGTCCTGCCACATGACTTTTAATGAAATCAAGCATGATGACAGGCTTGTAAGTTTTTATATAGGATTACCATCAACAGAAGTATTCATTGCAGTTCTTGATATTGTTGAAGCTTGTTAAGTTTAAATATGTTAGGGACTGGAGTGTCGTAGCTCTTAAAATTAAAAGACCAACTTTTACTTACTTTAATGAAGTTGAGGCAGAATTTCAAGTTTTTTAGACCTTGCTGTCTGGTTTGGAGTGTCTGTCACAACCTGTAAGAATGTCTTTAAGTCACTGATGGTTGTTTTGCAAAGGATCTTCTATGTTGAGGCCATTGAGAAAAGAGAATTGCCATCAATTGCCAAAAATAACTTGCAACTTCCAGAATGCTTCAAGCCTTTTCCACAACGCCGTGTTATACTGGATGCAACAGAGGTAGAGATTGATATACCAAAAAAATCTTGACCAAAGCAAACTTACTTTTTCAAATTACAAGCAGCGTAACAAATTCAAAGGCCTTGTTGGAATAGCCCCTTCCAATGCTGTAATTTTTGTAAGTGAACTTTTTCCTGGGTCTGTCAGTGACAAGGAACTGACAAGCCAGTTAAAAGTATTAGAATAAGTTTCAAGCAGAGACCTGATCCTTGCTGATAAGGGGTTCACCATCCATGACATGCTACCCAGTGGTGTAGACCTTAATATTCCTCCATTTCTGTTTGGTAGACAATTTTCAGACGAACAGGTTAAGCTGACCACCAAAATAGCTCGAGCTCGAATTCATATGGAAAGAGTGATTCAAAGAATAAAAACTTTTGAAATTCTCTCTAATGTCCCTTACCAGCTCCGAGGTGATTCATCAACAATATTTCAGCTGTGTGCTAGTTTGGTAAACATGCAATCACCAACCATAAATCCCAGCACTGAATCTACTTCTGAACATGCAAGTTTCAAAGCGGAAAAAAAAATGAACATATTTCTTGACAACCTGGAACAGAATGTTGATTCATAATCAGGGTTACCACCCCTAGCGATTTATCAATGTTTCTAGTGATCATTAGTTTTCTCTAGTGATTTTTGTTCTAAATCTAGTGATTTCTCATGATATAGCATGTAGAATCATAATTCAGTTGAATAAAGCATACAGGAAGCCAGCTAATAAAAAAACAGAAAATAGTAGTCCATTTGACTTCCTAATATGTTCCAAATTTGGATTTATGCAAATATCAAACAGTTTTTTTGGTCACAAACTGGAAGAATGGAGCAACATGGCTCAATAGTAACCAAAACTCTAAAAAACAGTTACCACCCCAAGTGATTCATCACTATTTCTAGTGATTTTTAATGTTCCCTATGGATTTTTTTTTCTGGCTACTGATTTATAGTGATTTTAATCTTTTTAATGTAAGTAATGGTTTTAATCTTTACTACTAATATCTGATAAAAACTCCAATAATTCTCCAAATTCTATTATTTGTGATTCAAATTCCTAATAAGCCCAAGTTTTAGCTTCATGTACTAATATATCAAACAGTTGGCAGTAACAAACTGGAAGAATGGAGCAACATGGCTCAATAGTAACTTTTTTACTAACTTAACTTTTATCAGCAATAACCTTAACTTTTTAGGAAGAAAACTTTTAGCATGTTTTGATATCTGGGAAAAGCTTTCCATGGAAATAATATTTCCAAAGTGATCAGAAAAACGATTAAAGCTTAAAGTTATTTTTGAAATGGAAGTATGCTAATGAGACTTTTTCAGGCTGAGTTGTCTGCAAGAAATTTTATGGAAGGGAGTGGGGAATTTTTAGTAAGGACGGAATTGATAGAAAAAAAATTTATGGTGATAAAACATAAACTATGTTGTTTTACAGTAATGTAGATTCAGATGAGCAGTCCAGACTCTTTATAGCTTACGTAATAGAATTTACAATTGTTACTAATAAAACAAAATGTATTAGGAGAAAAAGATTTTCTATGGATATTTTTTATTAAAGAAACAAGAAGCCCAAAATTTATTAAAATTTTTGAAGGGCGGGACAAATTTTTTACATGAACATATAAAAAAGGTCGTTTTCAAAATTGTTGCTGGTATCCCATTAATTATATTAGCTCGACTAGAGTAAAGAAGAAATAATTTCTATATTTGTTGAGGAAAAAACTGGGGTTTTGAATGGACAAAGATTAAAAAAAAGTAAATATTTTGATTAGATCATTAATAACCAATTTCCACAAATCAGAGGATTAGCCTTGAGTACCAAATCAGGAAAATAGAGGAACAAAGAAGGACTTAGTTCTATTCTCTACAAAAGATGCCAAAAGACATTTTGAAAAGTTTCAAGGGTAATTTTCGCTTGATGAAAAACAAAACCCAAATCTAAAAGTATTTTTTCACATCTAGGGGGGGGGGGGGTGATTTCACCTCCTTCCTATAGGTAAAGAAACAAGGTAGAGAAACATAACTATTAATTACACTGATAAATAGTATAATATTTCTAGTGATTATGTGATTGATTTAGTGATTTTCTTCAATAATCTAGTGATTTATGTGTCGATTTAGTTTTTTTTAAAGAATCTAGTAATTTTTTTCACCAGCTGGTAACCCTGTGAATATTGCAATAGTTTTTTTTTGGTACTGGTGCATTATGTGGCCACTGCTAAAGATTCAAGTTTAGTTAATGCTAATGAAATAAAATAGGATGAATATGTAATAGTTTAGAAACAAACTGGGGCTATATATTTGCACATTAGGAGGTGGGGGGGGGGGTTAAGCATAGCATATATCAAACTTAACCTAACCTAGGTACCTTCCCCTCCCCCCTCCCCCTAGACCCCAAAAAACAACAGTGTAAACATTGTAAGCACAATGAAAACCACAAATTGCATTCCATTTCTCTATAATGGTCTCTTGCAAATAACCCGTTTGGCGGGTTTTGTCTCTTGTTAGTATATAGCAGCGCCCACATAATGCAACAATATGGTTTTTTTTTATTAGAATTAACTTGTTTCTATAAACTAGTTAATCTTGTCAGATGCATTTTAGGTGCCTCTTTAGTTTTTAATGATGTTTGCACTTTCTTTCTAGCCCTCAAATATTTTACCTTAAAGAGGTCAAAGGATCTCTGAATTAATGTCAATCTTTTCTTTTTGACATGAAACTTAAATTCATTTATCCAAAAACTTTTATAAGGCTTTGTTTACTTAAGTAGTCAGTACCTTAAATTCAATTAGGATCACCACAAATCATCTATGTGATCTTGAAACTGCTATGTATTTTTTTATTAGTACCTTAGCATTGGTTGGTGAATAAAGGATATTTGTGTAAAAATGTTGATTTTGTTTTATTCAGAAAAATTTTTAACACGTTTGTACTGACAAGATATTCTATACTGCAGGCAATCAAATTAAATTGTAATAGGCTTTTAAAAGTATTTAGCAGTGACGTTCATCTTCAAAAAGAATTATTAATATCATTCCAAATATTGGAGGAGGGTGGGAGGGTAAACCTCCAAAGAAGCATTTTAGTCATGGCAGTTCCAATGGTGTAGTTTTTATTTCAATCTGATGCAACTTAGATGAGTTTCACGATTTTTTTTTCAAGATTACAAATTAATGTGAATACTTTAGTCAACTCTAAAACAATAAATAAAAAAATATAATAAAAATATTAGCGAAATTCTAGACACAGCAAGCGGTCATTCCATTAAAGAAGGCAAGACCTCAAGTTCATGAAAATCTTCAATGTGTGGTACAAACATGCACCAAGAATCATCTCGTTCTATATGCATGGTTACAGAATCAGCAGGCGACCAAACAAAAAAATCACAAAACTTTCTGTTTGTCATGTACATCTGCCCTGAATTTGGTGGTAGTATATCCGCGCAGTTGCATTGTTTTCTCTGAAGAAGAAACCACCACTGCTGTCTTTCAAATATAAAACTTGTCCGATTCAAGTAAAGTCATAACAGAGCTATTCCTAGCTGAGAAAGGGCACTTAATTTCAAGTGTACCGTCATTGCCAATAGTCATGTCAAGTCTATTGCCAATAGTCATGTCATCATTGCAATATAAAACTTGTCAAGTGTACCGTCATGTAGCACCAATGATGCTACAACTATGAAGCCACAAACCTGTCAATGAGACATCTTTTTTTTGGAGCAATAAACAGCAAGTGCAACTGGTTCATGGGTCCGTCCCAACTCAAGAGCTGTAATGGTTGATTTGGGACGTTTATTCCCAATGATTTGTTCCACCAACTATTTTCTGGACTTTCTTGATTTTTCACTGCAACAAGACAGAACTTAACTGAACATGCTTGGAGTTATCCACCCTTCACGCAAACGGCACCAAAGATTATTTTTTGATTGTCCTTTAGTCATAGTAGCAACACTAACAATTGTCTCCTGGTCAACCTTAAGATTTTCCAGAACATATTTAAACTGAATTTCTTTATTCTGAAGCTTTGATCTGAAGCTGATCTGAAGCTTTGGCTTCCTTGATAATCCTAATTAACTCAAGTTCGTTAATCTCCAGTGTAGGCTCTGGAGTATTGAGCAAAAAATTCACAAAACTTTTGATCTAAAGGCTTTATCCGCTCTGAAACTCTGTCCAAGAAATTGTCAGGTAGATTAATAGTTAAATTAGTTTGGTCACCAAAAAAATTTTACTAGCACTTTTTCTCAGGTAAATTTTGTCTTTTTTGTTGCCATGTGCACGAAGTATCTGTACAGGTCAAGTTCTTGACTATGTGAAGCATCACTGATGCCATATGGTGGCATCTATATTGCCACGAGGGCACTCACATTTCTCGCTAGGAACACCACTGTCTTTTATACTGACTTCCACTGCAAATATTTTTTGTTTCATTGATGCTTTGACCATAGCCTTAGCCATTCCTATCTCACCTGAGTAAGAGAAGGACTGAAGATGGCTGGCTTTCAGAGCTTTCTCAGTGTTCATCACCAAAGAACTGCACAAGATCAAAGAAGGATAAATCCATTTTGATCCTCAAAGACAGAGATTATGTTAATAGGCTAAATAAATGGGAGAAAGAAAAAACAACCTGCAGTAGCTTCAGTCTCAGCTTGTACATATGTGTACTTAAAAAGAAAAGTCTCTAGAAAGGAATACAGAGGTTCTGATAAAGATATATCTTAGAAATTGCACTAGAAGCTTTAAAGATGATGTATGACTGGAGAGGCAACTAAGTAGACAGAATCAGCCCATTTAGCATGAACAATGTGGGTAGACTTATGGCTTATCAGCCTGTAAGTGAATTTTTTAGAGCTCTGTTGAGCCAACAAGCAAAAAGAAAAATGTTCAATATTGGCAAGTAATTTGGTTGACTGGATGACAGAGAATTTGACCAAAAAATATATAGCAAGAGGAAATTCCCAGGAGAAATTTCAGGTTAGTAGACTATCAAACAACCAGTTCTTATGTATTACCGGCGAAAATTTACCAAGGCCATGTGCCTCCTGTTTCTGCTGACCGTGTGATTCCTTGTGTTAAGAATTTAAAATCTAAATCCTGTTATATTGATGATATTAGTGTTTTTCACCTTCATATTGATTCGAAAGAATTGATTTATTATTAGCAGTTATTATTTAAAATTTGTCTATGTACGTCTTTGGTGCCTGATTCTTTCTTGTGTGGGAGTGTCACTTTGATTCTTAAACGAGGGAAAGATCCGACTAATTGCGCATTATATAGACCTATTACGGTAGCCTGTTCGCTGAGCAAAGTTTTTGAATATGTCCTGCTTTCTGAAATTCTTCCAAAAGTTGATTATGTGTCCAATCAATTTGGGTTTAAACCAAATATAGGATGCCAACATGCACGTCGAATTCTTATTTCTTTTTTAATTCAAGCACAAAAAGATGTATCTGAAGTTCGCCTATGTGCGTTAAATATTTCAAACGCTTTTGACTCGGTTTGTCACAGCCAACTATGGTATTCTCTTGCCCAGCTTGGAGTGAATTCATCTGTTATGTGTGTCCTTCGTTTTTGGTATGCAAATTCATATGTTCGACTTCGGTCAGGAGAGTATTTTTTGGTAATATTCCTATTCGGTCTGGACTTAGGCAAGGAGGGGTTCTGTCACCTTACCTTTTTAATGCTTGTTTATACCCTGTGCTTTCTCGTATTTTTCCGTCGTGTTTTACGGATCTAACTAATTTATCTTATATTGCTTATGCAGAGGATTTATTACTTATTAGCCGTTCAAAATTCACCCTAGCTAAGTCTACCCAGTTTGTTTCTAAGCATTTGGAAAAAATCGGCCTCGTGCTTAATGCTGAAAAAATATGAATATTTAGTTTTCAATGCTAAAAACACAAGTAGTGATTTGAGTTGTAGTTCTTTTTCAGTTAAGCTGGCTCCTGCGTTGCGTTGGCTCGGGATTAGTATCTCCTCTTCTATTTCAGCTATCCGTGCTAGTGCACATGCAGATATTAAGAATAAGCTTAAAGCAGGTTATGCTAAAATTGTCCCAAATCGCGGCCGACATTCTCGTAAGGCATTGGCTAAACTCTATTCTACATATTGCGACCATTCCATTCTTTTTCTATCAGGTTTGCGACAATTTTTTAATACTAGTGATATGCAGGATATTAGAGTTTTGCATTTCCGTTATTGTAAAAATCTTTTGTATTTGCCTCGTTGGTAAAGAAAAACCGTTATATTATTCGAATGTTTAATGCAACTGATATATTGACGTCATATAATAAGTTGGACTCCAAGTTAAAAGATGAGGCTTGCAAGTGGTTGGGTCCTTTTCATCCTCTTGTGAGATTGTTCTGATTTGCATTTGTAGTTCTTTGTATTGATATTGTTTTGCATGTGTTTTGTTTTGTATGTCTTTACCTTTTATTTTCTTTTGTTGCTCCACTTTTTTATAATTGTTAGTGGGTCAAAAATGAATTATTATTATATATGGTTCACATAGAAAGAATGCTCGAATAAACTTCAGAAAGGGCTCATTTGATTGGAAATTGAAAGTTCTAGTTCACTTTTTAAAAGTCAAAAGATATCGGAGGGTAACCAGGTCCCCCCCATGCCTTTTTTTCCAAAATGTATCCGATAAAAATTTTGTGATAGCTATTTTCTTAAAAATAGTTCAAAGATCATTTAAAAAAAATCTGGTGTCGACACAAACCCCCAAGGCCCGGGGGTAGGCGTTTTTAAGTTATGCCCTGGGGGAATATATGGTTCTTATTGAAGGGATGCTGGTAAAAATTTCAGAGGGCTCATTTGATTGGAAATTGAAAGTTCTAGTTCAGTTTTCAGAGTCAAAAGAGATTGAAGGGCACCTAGCCCCCCCCCGTGCCCCTTTTCCTCCAAATCAATCCAATAAAAATTTTGAGATAGCCATTAAGTTAAAAATTGCTCAAAAGTCAGATAACAAAAACTCAGGTATCGCCACAACCCCCCAGGACCCAGGGGCAGGCGTTGTAAGTTATACCCTGGGACATACATGTTTTTATGAAAGGAACGCTCGTATAAACTTCAGAGAGAGCTCATTTGATTGGAAATTGAAGGTTCGAGCTCACTTTTTAATTGTCGAAAGGGATCGTATAAACTTCGAAGAGGGTTCATTTGAATGAAATTCAAAGTTCTTGTTCATTTTTCAAGATTATAAAGAGATCGGAGAGAAACTAGTCCCCCCGCCCCTCCCATCCCTAAATGCATCAGATGACAATTTTGAGAGACATTTTGTTAAAAATAGTCCAGAGTTCAGATATCAAAAACTCCGATTTCAACACAGCCCCCCAGGGCCCAGGGATGGGCGCCGTAAGTTATGCCCTGGGGGCATATATGGCTGTCATGGAAGGGACTCTCGTATAAACTTCATTGAGGGCTTATTTGGTTGGAAACTGAAAGTTGTAATTCACTTTTTATGAGTAAAAACTGACCAGAGGGCAGCTAGCCTCCCCCCAAACTCCATTTATTTTTTCCAAGAAGCAGTTCATACAGAAGGGGTCATCGTATAAACTTCGAAGGGGGCTCATTCGATTGGAAATCGAGAGTTCTAAGACACTTTTTAAGAGTCAGAGATGATCGAAGGGCAACTAGCCCCCCTCCCAAGCCTTTTTTCTACAAAATATATCTAATAGAAAATTTGAGGTAGCCATTACATCAGATAAAATTCTTATAGAAGGAATGCTTGTATAAACATTAAAGAGGGCTCATTTGATTGGAAATCGAAGGTTCTAGTTCGCTTTTTAAAAATCAAAAGTGATCAATGGGCGCTAACCCCCCCCCCCCTTTTCCCCCAAATGCATAAGAGAAAAATCTTGAGATAGACTTTTCGTTAGATATAGTTCAAAGTTCAGATTAAAATACCACCGGTGTCAACACAGCCCCACAAAGCCCAGGAGCAGGCGTTGTAAGCTGTGCCCCAGGGGCATATCAGGTTCTTATTGAAGGAATGCTTGTATAAACATCCAAGAGGGCTCATTTGATTGGTAATTGAAAGTTCTAGTTCACTTTTTACAAGTCAAAAGTGATTGAAGGGGAGCTAGCCTCCTCCCCCAACTCTTTCCCCCATCTGCATAAGATAAAAAAATTGAGATAGACATTTTGTTAGAAATACTTCAAAGTTCAGATTAAACATCGGAACATCTCAGCCCCACAGAGCACGGGGGCAGGCGTTGTAAGATATACCCTGGAGGTATATGGTTTTTATGAAATGAATGCTCGTGTAAAGTTCAGAGAGGGCTCATTTGATTGGGAAGTGAAAGCTATAGTTCACTTTTCAAGAGTCAAAAGGGATTGGAGGGCAGCTAATCCCCCCCGCGTCCTTTTCCACCCAAATGCATCAAATAACCATTTTGAGATGGCCATTTTGTTAGTAATAGTTCAAGGGTTAGAAAAAAAATCCTCTGTCTAAACATCCCTACAGGCCCGGGGACAGGTGTTGTAAGTTATGCCCTGGAGGTATATATGGTTCTTATGGAAAGGATGATCGTATAAACTTCAGAGAGGGCTCATTTTTTAGTGAAAGTTGTAGTGAACGTTGTAGTAGTACGTTGTGTAGTCAACTTTCACTTCAGTGAAAGTTGTAGTCTACGTTTAGAGTCAGAAGAGATCGGAGCGCAACTAGCCCCCCCCCCCACGCCCATTTTCCCCAAATACATCAAATAAAAAATTTAATGCAAATAAAATCAAATAAAAATAGTTCAAACATCAGATATTAAAACTTCTGGGTAATAAAAACCACCCAAGGCCCAGGGACAGGCGTTGTAAGTTATGCCCTGGGGGGATATATGGTTCTTCTAGAAGGAATGATCGTATAAACTTCAGAGAGGGCTCATTTGACTTAAAATTAAAAGTTCTAGTTCACTTTTATAGAGTCAAAAGAGATCGAAGGGCAATCAGCCCCCCCCCCCCGTCGCCACGCCCTTATTTCTCAAAACCCATTCAATGAAAATTTCGGGATAGCCATTTTGTTCAAAATCGTTCAAACATTAAACTATAAAAACTTTAAGGTTGGCACAAACCGCCAGAGCCCGGGGCCAAGTGTTTAAAGTTATGCCCCAAGATATGTAAGATTTTAATTTTTATGTAAGGAGAGGTTACACAAACTTCAGAAGTGGCTCATTTGTTGGATATTGAAAGTTCTTGTTTCCTTTTAAGGAGCCAAAATGAATCGGGGGACACCCCCCCCCCCCACACACACACAAACACGCTGTTTTTTTCAAAATGTGTCCGATCAAAATTTGAGATTGCCAGTTTGTGTGAAGTACTCCAATGATCCGATAACAAAAGCTTCGGGGTCAACATACCCACCCAGAACCCGGGGGAGGGGCCATCACTTATGCTGTGGGGGCATATTAAGTTTTTAATGGAAGAGGTGGTCATATAAACTTTGGAGGGGACTCAAATGACAAACCCCTTAGTATTAAATATACTTCAGAGGGCTCATTTGATTTAAAATTGAAATTTCTAGTTCACTTTTATAGAGCCAAAAGAGGTCGAAGGCCAATAAGCCCCCTCCCCCCGCCCTCATTTCCCAAAACCAGCCCAATAAATACATTAAGATAATCATTTTGTTAACAATAGTTCAACCATCAGATATTGATGTATGAATCAATACAAATGTGGAGCATTGACCTATGGCAATCTGTACAGAAAATATTGAAAAAGTAATCAATGAAAAACATTCACGCCAAACCTTATTTCGTTTCAGAATTTTGATAGCTTTCAGATAGGTGCGAAATATAAACAATGGAATTAAAAAAAAATTGTAAGTTATTTTTCATTATATCTTTGGCTTCTATTTTCATTATTGCATCATTATATTAAATTAATCTTTAACACTATATCAAAAAAATACTTCAATCTGTAATAATAATTATTTTGGAAAACATTCTGTTACAAGGAATGGAAAAGATTTAATTATATACTGCAAAGGTATGGGTTTAACCAACCACAGCAGGGGCGTAATTTTCAATGGGACAGGGGGGTATGTACCCATCCAGATCCCAGTTTGCATCCCCACCCTCCCCCCTCCAGCTGAAATTTAGTTTCTTCAAAAATTGTGTCAAAACTAAGATAAGTCGACGCAATTCAAACATCCAGAGAAACGAGGCACTTTTCTCTAGAATATCTTTTCCTTTATAGAGCTATATGGTTCACTTTTTATTTTTCACTGTCATTTTACTTGATTTGGGAAAACTGCTTCCAACTTTGCCCTCACTCAGGATTTTGGCAAAATTACGCGACTGAACAACAATTTTTTTTTTAGCCCCTTGTCCCCAAAGAAAAGTCACTATATCCAGTTTTATACCTCTAAAAAGTACGATTTGTAAAAACTTAACAAGAGAAAATAATGTGTCAAACTTATCAAGGCTAAATGAACCATTTTTAGCAATATAGTATGCTGTATGCTTTAAAGTACTAAAATGTCATCTTACTATAGAAAACTTTTCTATTATTGAAAAGTTTGCTGTCCGTTTGATTGTGTTACTGACTGTATGTTCATAGATATTGGGAAAAAAACTGATGATTACGAAAAAAAAATAAAATCATTTAGAAACAAAAGCATGTATAAACTGTATATACTGTTCAATTAGAGTTACCACTTGATTGAGTTTACATAGGATTATGTATCATTAACAAATTTTGGTTTGAAATTTATAAATTTATTTTAAAAATTTGCTTGTAATACGTCTCATTAAAAAGATTTTTTAAATGGTATTCTTTGAGAAATCTACGGGCCATAGGCTCAATTTTACTCCAAAATTGTTCTTTGCAATTTCATAATATTAATATGGTATGGTGTATGCTTTAAAGTACTAAGATGTCATCTTACTATAAAAACATTTTCATTATTGAGAAGTCTGCTGTCCGTTTGATAGTGCTACTGACTGTATGTTCAATTGTTCATAGACATTGAGAAATAAACTGATGATTACAAAAACAATTCATTTAGAAACAAAAGCATCTACAAACTGTATATACTGCTCTATTAGAACTACAACTTAATTGAGTTTACATAGAATTATGTATCATTAAAAAATTTTGGCTAGAAATTTATAAATTTACTTGAAAATTTTTCTAGTAACACATCTCAGTAGTAGTTTTTTAAATGGAATTCTTTAAAAATCAATGGCCAAAGGCTTGATTTTACTCCAAAATTGTTCTATGCAATTAAATAATTGCAATATATTTCATGATGAGTGTGCTTAGCTGGGGTAATGTCAGGTGACTTGGTGTTGTGGTAAGTTGTCAGTAGTAGTAATAGTCAAGGCTGTCTTCATGGGAAGGATTGAAAGGTTTAAATTTTCCCAATCGAAATGTTTGTCAGACTTGTAAAAACGTGATAAAAATGAATAAAATTCACTTTTGATGTTTTCTCTAATTTTCCATTCTACCCTCCCCCCATAACAAAAAAATACCCCCTCCACTGAACCAAAATCCTTGATACGGCACTGGTAGTAGTAAGAGTTCCATTTTGTAATTAACACGGGTCATTTTTTTTATTAGTAAGCCTAGTTACCAACTGTACATTTTGAATTAAGACCCGTTATTAGATTTTTTCTTTTTACGTGTGCTGACTGGGATGCCATGTGCATTCGGATTTTACGTATTATACTATTTGACCGAAAAATTAAAAAATACTGAGAATGATTAAAAAATACAAATACGACGATGTTGAAAAGAAATAAATGTTATGTTTCTATTACAGAATTTACATCCAGAATTAATTGAAGTAGATGTGGAGGACCTCTTCAAAAATCCTTGGGAAGAGGAAAAAAAAATGTATCTGTGGGAACAGTAAGTATTTTTTTTTTTAATAAACTGCACTATTGATGTCTGTGCTTGTCCATATTATGGTAAATGCACAAGTTTCTCTTATTTTTTTGTTGTTAAATGCTAATAGTAAAATTTTGCAGATACTTTAATTGAGTTTGTTCCTATTTTCATTAGAATTTTTACTTTTTGGTTAAAATTGAACATTATTTAGAAAAAGTTAAACACTAAAACTAAACATATAAAAATACTGTAAGTTATTGGTAACTGAATTTTGAATCCCCTGTAAATATTATTGAGATGTAAATTCTACAATTTCGTTAATGAATTATCGTAGCTTATAATTATTTACTAATTTTCATTTTTTTTTTTTTTATTGTAAATAGATTTGTTGTTTCGCCTATGAGACAGCAAGAATTTATCAAAGATCCGTTCTATTTTTTTACATCTTAACTATATGATTATATTGTAATATAGATAGAGCATATTGTAATAAAGCTTGAAATTGGTAATAAATACAACATTTTCGACATTATAATCCCCTAAATTACTTCAAGGTATTTCATGGTTTATAATAAAATTTGATGTAAAAATACTAGACACGTAAAATACCATTTGCTTTAAACGAGCTACAGTTTGAATTCTGTTTCATTCATCTTTTGAATTTACAATATTTACTATAATTTAGCTTTATTCGTAAACAAAATAAAAAAAAAAATTTACGTCATAGCGCAAAAATCTTCTTAGTTATTCGTAAATAACTTTCAAGTCATTTGTAAATACTTTTGGAATATTAATCCAAATATTAAGTTACTGAATTATTTTCATTTATAATTGCATGTCCACGGTTAAGTTGCACTGTAGATTACATTTTAAAAACATTTTCTAAAATAAATCATTCTCTAATCATTCTTTCGAGCAAAAAAAGGCATAAACTTAGATTATTAGGTATTAGAAAATCATTTTCATGAATGCTTGGGGCACCATTGGGTCATATAAATATAAATTAGAAAAAATATTATGCACGTTTTTTTAAATTGTGAACTGTGTGTGGAATAAAAATTAGAAACATTAATAAGAAATAAATGGAATGATTTTCAAATATTACTAATTTTTTATGCACCATTTTTAGAAAGTTAGAAAAATTCGGTGTAATCCTTTGAGATTAACGATTAGAATGGAGAAGGAATCAATTGCTAAAAAGATCAAGGATTAGACATAATACGGAAAAACAATTGAAGAATATAATTTGAATCAGAGATGAATATAATGTATAATTTTAGATGTTTAAGAATCATGCATCCCTAGATAAAACTTATCTTTGATTCGACTATGGAAAATGTTTCACAAATTAATTTATACTCTAAATTGGATTTTTAATAAATTATCATATTACATTTAAACATTATGCTGATTGGAATACGGTTTTAAAACTCGTAGTATGACTAATAAGTAGTCGAAATTTTGATGATTTTAGCGTTAAATGTTACTCATATTCAAAATTTTGAATATAACCTATTTGAATTTGTTTTCCTTTCCACTGTCCAAGCCTACTAATAAACTTTAGGGTAAATTAATCCTGAATTGTTAATAGGTTCTTACAGACTTGAACATTATAATAGTTCGCTAATTGCTAATTAGTTTTAAAAGGTAAAAAGGCTGTTCATGTAGCCTATAAGTCAGCATTAAATTATCAAACTTCTTCTAAATATTCTAAACATTCTTGAAATTACAAACCTAAAAATTTGTTAAAGAATTATCTGAGTATATAATAAAATTGATTAAGAGTACACTCAGTAGGTGAATCAACAATTGATGTTAACGAGCTACTACACGAATTATACATGAACTACATGAACTACATTATACTACATGAACTACAGAATACAAAATGTTTTAGTAAAATTGAGCATAATTCGTAAACAAAATCAAAGCTACACTATAAAAGAATAAAGTTCTTATTATCATCATTGATAAATTGCTTTTGAATCTCATGTTAATGTTTTTAAACAGTAGTCCGACTAAATCGTTCACGAAGTCGTTGTTTAGATCTCAGTGTGATTACATCTAAAATCGGATATCATTTCGTAACAACAATTGGCTTGGTGACGTAAAATCCTTTTCCACGGTTACCAATAATTAGTAGACTGTGAATTGATTATATCTGTGGAAATTGTTTTTTGAAATCTGTTGAAAACTTAGCTAAATGGGGACTTTCGTATACTAATAGAATCCTGAAAAAGTGGTGCATTCAACTATACCATTGCCACAAAATTAGAACTTTTGAGCATATAATTTAGTAAATAAATTGCTGGGAATAGGATAATTGCGGTGTCCAATATAAATTACCAATTGCAATTATACTAATGGTTGTTAGTGACGTTCAGTGAGGACGCGGGGAACGGTAACAGACATTTTTTTTTAGCAAGCACCGGTGCCAACTCTGAACTTGCCACTCAGGGTTAGGTTGAAGATCCTATTTCCAATCGTGCTGTTTCCCCTCTAAACAGGCTTTAAATCTCTGCCATTTGTGCCATTATGTCGAAACCTACGAAATATATATTTGGCTGGAGTGTAAACTACGCGTCGCTAGTGGCACGGTTCAGAGCAGTCGGTGTCAACTGTGGCTACATCCCAAGTGCGCAGGGATTACAATTGAGGAGAGAAAACTGCAGAGTGAGTGGTACTGCTTAGACTGCCAGTCCTCCCTTCCTCAGAATCATCCTTCGAAATCACCGATGTCGCCATGCTCCCTACCCCCTGGCACTAAATTACTACGAAGTACCCCCAAGTCTATTCTAAAAGTTACTACCACAAAGACAGTTTCCAAAAACCAAGCTTCCCAAGCCCTCCCGTGTACTGACTGTGAAAAGTATACCAAACAGCTGGTTTCGATCCAAGAAAAATATGGCACGATGTTAAAAAATCAATCAAGTCGTGAAGCGACTATAGTCGATTTGCAAAAACAAGTTGACAGATTTGCAAATGATCTATAAAAAAGGAAACGACCTACTCCATGAACGTGATTTGGAATTAAAAAAGCTGGGTGAAGAAATCAACTCCCGTAATTCCCGCTATCTTGCTATGCAAGATGAACTATCTACCCTCAAAAGCAATCAAGTGACCCTCACCGCAAAAATGATCCAACTTGAATATAATGCAAAAAACAGTGAAACAATTACTCCCACATTTAACGAGCAAATATCAGTTTTCAGCAACTCTAGCGATGACAGTGCTAAATCAAATTTTTTACCGCCAAGTGTTGACCCACTTTTAAACCTTCGCCCTGAGGACATTCCTGTAGCTGTGCCAATATTTATTGCGGACCGAAATGAAACGAATGCTAGTGTGACGTCACAGAGTCCGCTAATACCTGATGTTACTAAGGCAACGGACCAAACTGAACAGGATGACGCGAATGCTGCAGTGAGTGCCGAGTTTTTTGATAAATTTCTAGCAGATGATGAAGTGTGTATTGTTTTTGAGAAAATTACTAAAGTGAAAAAGAAAGAAAACCTGAGAAAAAATGGAAAAGAAAACGTAATATGTAAATATTTTAATCGGGGGGTTTGTAAGTTACGTAGAAAGTGCAAATTTTTACATATATGTCGTGATTTTATAGCAGGTATTTGCAGGATTGTCAAGTGTAGTTTCGACCATGTTGACCTCTGTTTCTTTTTAACGTGTATTGACAAATCGTGCAATTTCGCATATGCATCGGTAATAGTGGAGGGTGACATTGCGTTTCAACCTTTTTTAGGGCGACGCAAAAAGCAACCGCGATCCCAGCCCCTTTCCTCCTCTAGCCCAGTACCATTCTACCGCCAGTCGCGCCCCCAAGCATCGGTAATGGTGGAGGGTGGCCTTACGTTCCAACCTTTTTTAGGGCGACGCAGAAAGCAACCGCGACCCCCACCCCTCCTTTCCAGTACCATTCTACCGCCAATCGCAATGGACATTCTACCACCCATTTCGAATCGCACCTGGTGTCCTCCACCTCCTTTTACTCCACCCCTATCCCCAGCTATGCAGTATTTTTCCCAGTCCCCTCTCCTCTCCTTTTAAATTACCCAAACCGTACCCAGTGTCAGCTTTCAGGGTTCCAGTTAAAAACAGATTTTCAGTTTTTCAGTCAACACAAGTGTCGTCACCGGTTGTAAATGGCCCCCTGCTGATACTCCTAGTTCATGTCCGACTCTTAAATATGAAACTAAGCGTAATAAAACAAGATCTGTAGAAAAAGATGTAAATCAAGACCGTTATCAATTTTCGTCATTGCTTACTCTATATGCTGAAAGTCTAAATCAAGATAAGATAGCCGAGCTGGAAGGTTACGCTGATGTGTTAAAACCATCAATAATTGCTGTCACGGAAGTGCACCGGCAGAGTAGTGATCATCTCAAAATTAAGAATTTTACTGAGTTTATTAAGCTACGACCGATGACTACTCCCTTGGGAAAAAAGGTGGTGGTGTAATGTTGATGGTTCGGGATGAGCATGCACCTCAAAAAATTAATGTACCACACTTGATTGAGTATGATGAGATTTTATGGGTCCTCGTTCGGCCCAAACGACTCCCAAGAAGTGTTGCTAATATAGCTATTTGCGCTGTTTACTCTTCACCGAGTCAACACGCTTCTCAGAAAAAAGATTTTATAAATAAGCTTTCTTTAAGCTTAGATTACGTTACAACAAAATACCCTAACGTTGGCATTTGTTTAACTGGTGATAAAAATGATCTAAAACTAGATTTTTTTCTTAAAAATAACAAACTAAAACAAGTAGTTTTGTTTCCCACGACAAAAGGAGGAACTTCACTTGATGTTTTATGTTCAAATCTTTCTGAATATTACCAGACCCCCAAGAGCTCCTACCTCTTGGCGGAAGCTACCAGTTTATGTTGCATTGGAACCCCCTTCCTTCGTATAAAATTAAATACGTTATTGAAAATTTTTCATATAGACCTCTAAATGATAATGGTCTATTTAAGTTTGGTTCATGGATTTCAGAAGAGAACTGGGAAGAAGTATACTCCTCGGATTCTCCAGATGAAAAGCATCGATTCTTCAAAACAAAATCCGAACAAAGTATGAAGAATGTTTTCCCTAGAAAACCGCCAAACGCTGCAACTCTGATAGGCCGTACATAACTTACGAAATAAAGTGTTTAATTCGACAACAAATTGAACAACGAAAAAACCGAAAAAGAGAAAGAAGCAAACAAACTACGTAATAGGATTCGAAAAATGACAAGAGAGGCTGCCGCTTCATATTATAATTCAAATTTGAACACCTTCTCCAAAGCAAAACTTCAGCATGGTACAAAGGAAATAAAAAAACTTTATGGCAAAGGTGCTAATAGTCTAAACTTTGGTCTGGATCAAAGTGATAAAGACACAGCTGACCAGTTAAATAAACATTTAGCAAAATTGTACAGTCACTCCCTTCTTTGTCTGAACAAATGGGAGATCTCCCGTCAACAACATCGATAGACGCGCTGGCGTAAATCAGTGAAAAGGAAGTTTTTATTAAAATAAAGAAGCTGAAACGAACAAGTATAACCCCTATTGATGTTCCTGTGGAATTACTTAAAGCTTTCCCTGATAAGATTGCTCACCCTTTGACTAATATTTTTAACTCGATTTCAACTACTCATGAATACCCGTCCATTTGAAAACTGGGTACATTACTCCTATTCCGAAAAAAAAGACTTGATCTGGATTTTGATGGAGTAAGACCGATAACTTTAGCACAAACTTTTAGCAAAATTTACGAACCTTTTTTAACAAAATGGTTAAAAATTCAAATTTAACCACTAATTGATCCAAAGCAATTTGGCAATATGTCAAAGACGTCCACAACATATTACCTGATTCGTCTGCTTGATTTTATTTTCAAACATGTGGATGAACCAGGTAGATGGCTTAACCTTATAACAATCGATTTTTTAAAAAAGGTTTTGATTTAATACAGCATGATATGTTAATTCAAAAGCTACTTGTGGAATTTTCTGTAAATCCTAATTTAGTTTCTGTTATTCGAAGTTTTTTATCTAACCGATTTCAAAGAGTAAAGTATAAAAGTTTTTTCAGATCCTCAGCCAGTTTTTTGTTCCTCAAGGGACTATTTTAGGCCCATTTTATTCCTAGTCATTATCAACAACATTGCCAGTGACATGGCAAGTATATGGAAGTACGTCGATGACTTAAGCATAGTAGAAATATGTGATAAAGGTGACTCCAGCAGAGCTGCGGCAATCATCGAAAAAGTGAGACAGGAGTCGGCGTCTTCACTGATGACCGTGAATGAAAAAAAGAGTAACATGTTACCATTTTATTTTTTTAAGAATTTTAACCCTACTTTTGATCCCCCTGCCCCTGAACAACAAATTGTAAATAAAACTAAATTACTAGGAATAACCCATTACTTCTGATCTAAAGTGGGAAGCGCTCACTACAGAGTTGGTGAAGAGAGTACCGCTAGCTTACAAATGCTAAAATTAATGAAAAAATTTCGCGTTCCACCAACCCATCTTTTAAGAATTTACTATACTTTCATTAAACCGCTTTTGGATTATGCTCCAGTGTGGCATTTCGGCTTAACTCTTGAACAATCTAATCGCATCGAAAGAATCCAGAAATGTGCTCTTGTTATAATTTCCCGTGGACCTGAAATTCCGTATTCTGAACTATTAGTTAAATTTGAGTTGGTTTCGCTGGAGCAAAAGAGGCTGAAGCTGAGTATGGATTTCGGCAAAAAATGCCTTGATAATAATAAACACCTTGATATCCTCCCCTCAGATTTTATCCCTAAACGACCACCAAGGATTGTCGCGGGACCAGTCCCGAAGCTGACAAAAATAAAAGCCAAACATTTGCGGTACGATAGAACGTTTGTTCTCAGTTTCGTGAACGAGTACAATGTTATCCTCTAAAAAGTGGCATCTTTATTTATGTTTATTTGTGTATTTTTATGTATTCATATGATGTATCTTTATGACACATTGACCTAGGATATGTATTTATGACGCTCTAAAATGTAGCATCTTTATTTATGTTTATTTGTGTACTTTTATGTATTAATATGATCTATCTTTATGACACATTGACCTATGATATTTATTTATGACGCAAACCGTAATTTGGCAATTGCTATGAAAGTGGTTTTAGAATAAAATGATTTGATTTGAATGTTTCTGATCTATAATTGTTTGTCCACAGTAAATTTATATATTTATCCCAGATTCGAATATCAAATATACTTTAAGGGCCGATTTATATTGGGCATCGAACACATGAAAATTTATCGCATCTCATTTCTACATTATAGTACTCAAGCAAATATATTAAAACCTTTCGAGTAAAAGTTGCGAGTAAAAAATCAACACCTCCTGACCAAAATTGTAACTCCTGCCTTGATCCTCCAAATATTTTATTGCCCCTCCCTCCTCCATTTCTAAAACTGTTGAAACAAAAATGCAGTTTTCTCTGTATTCTCAGTAAAATTATATTTTTCGGTTATTTTCATTGAAAAGATTGAGATACTGCAAAATACAGTCCCCACCCAACTTATAATTTTTGTGAATTTATGCCACTGCTTCCTGACTATTATAAACCGTAATTGTGACAGGTTTTATTTTCAATTTGTGAATCCTTAATGGATTAAATAATATAAATTTTTTATTTACAAATATATAAAACGAAATTCTTGAATAAATACAAAAAAATCACTGTACTGTTTTTATATTTTTCTGTTTTAGTATTTTTCCAGGTTACTGAAACAATAACTCGGCGCAATTTCAGGGAACATTGTACGCCTCTGTTTTTGAGGATATTTCTTTATCAGATTTCACGGAAAAATCGAAAAATTGGAGGAAAACGCAACCAAACATGTCTTCTTTCGTATTAACGTAAATTTTCTTGGATAATTTATTAAATCACTATGGCTTATCATCTACAGAGATATATTAGCTGTTGGTTGAAAATCATATATGCCTTAAATTTAGAAAATTCACTATTCAATTCCAAAATTCTGTTGCCTGACTATTCTTTAAAGTAAAATGTGAATGTTTTATATAGGGGTAAGGGTAAAAGGGATAAAACTATAGGAAAATCCCCCCCAGGAAAAATATCCCTTCGTTGAAAATGACTACTCCCCCCCCCCAAAAAAAAATACCTAGAACTACAGAACTACTGAAATTAGTTAAAAGGGAGAGACGAAGGGAGGGGGAGGTAGACGTATGAAACAAAGAAAAGAGAGGATATAATAAATGGAAATTAAAATCAAATAGTGGAGAAAAACCGAGGATATAGTCAAACAGTAGCAAAATATAAAGACGAAAAACAAGTAAATATTTTTACAAGGACCTCCGCCAAGTCGTCCTCAGTGCTCTATAAGAAAAAAAAATGTAACCTTTTGAAGTGAACTCTACAAGATGAGAAAAGATATTGAATCCAAAAACAACCAGAACTAAATGAAAGACAATTTACCAATTGGATAAGTATTCTTTGCTTTGCAATAGATTTCGTCTGTCTGCAACCTCGATTTTCATAAGATATGCGACAGGTTGTCTTAAATTCGACTGGGCAAAAATATTAATTGAGTTTTTCAATATTAAGTCTCTATTTATAGTAAAATTTCCGTTTATATATATTTTTTATCTCAAATGCCCGTTTAAAAGATTGCAGTAGGCTATTTACCACTCCCAAATATGGAGGGCCAAAGCAGAATCAAAGTCATTTTTATTTTAAATATCAGGGACTTCTCTATTGAAATTTTGTGTTCATATAATTTTTTTCCCAATTGTGATGGTTCTTCCTAATGTAAAATTTCCCACATGAACATGGGACTCTGTAGACACCACTACCCAGTATAGGGTTAGTTTTATCTTTTGTCGATTTGGAAGCAAGTTCAACTTTTTGTTCAGTTTTGAAATAAACAGAGAGATTATGTTGTTTTTTTATTAAGAAATACAGACTCTAATTAAAATTTTTGATTTGGTGCCTAAAATATCAAAGCGATCTTTTACATTTTATCTACGATAAATAAGATATTTTTTATTATCAATCAAATACATTTAAAAAAATCCATGTAAAGATGATATTAATTTTTATGTCATCTGTTCTATTTTTAAATATTTATTGATAATTTTTTTTAAATTTTCAACAGTACTCTGTTTAATGCTTTGTCGTTTTCTTTAAAAGATAATGTTTGAAAAGAAAATAATCAATACCAATATATTTACTAATGCCATTATTATTATTTACAATTTCCTTCAACTGAAAATCACCTGAGGCCACTACATCTGCGTAATGTTCACTTCCCTCTAAGTCAATTCAAGGATTTGTTTTTTTACTCCCTCCGAAGAAATACTCATGTTTGTTAGATATATGTATTGAATTTGTTTGATATATATATATAGAAGGATTACAGCTTTTCGACCAAAGAAAGAGAAAAATAATGATTTAGGCTTATTCAAATAGGCACAAGTTAATTTAAAAGACAATCACTGCTGGTTTCTAGAAATTAAGTAGATGAGATACAGCTATAGACCTTTGAGTATGTGAGGTAACACCTTCGTTCGAATTTGAAAAAATATTAAGAGTATTAAAGTTAATATTAATTGGAAATGCAGCAAGAGTTTACATTAAGTCGACTAAACGTACAAGCTGGTTGTAATCTTAATATAATTAGTTTATAGCCTAACGTAATAAAAATATTATTAGTTGCAAAATGTAAAAAAGAGAGAAAAATAATTCAAGCAGAGTTTAACCGCTTAAAATATTCAAGCAAAACATAGAATAATTTTAGAAAGCAAAAAAATGCTAAGTAAAAGAAAGCAATATAAAACTAAACTATATCTTAAAACTTACTAGCAGAAATAGCCAATAACAAAACCCTTAAAAATAGCCAAAACTGATTACGTTACTCCATGGCAAAAATTTGACATAAAACGGAAAACTTTAATAATAAATAAAGACGGTTGCAACTGGAGAATCGAATTCGATTATGCTGTACTCAAGCTAACAGCCACCCTAACAAAGGCGAGCAAAACGCAAAAAAGCACTGATTTAAAAACAAGATTAAATATTCATATCAACTCAACAATGGAACATTGAAAAATTAACAAAAATTCACTTCATGTATTTTTCCCAGATTAGAAGTTATAAAAAAAACCGCGGACAGAGGCCAAATGTATGCAAGCTATTTAGCTTGCCAAAAAAAAATTTTTCTATCTCTTAGGAAAATAAAATCATAATTAAAACTAGAATAAATTTGCAACCAGTACATCGTAAAAACTACATTTCTAGAAAAATATCGCGCAAAAATTTGATTTAAAAGGCTCTGAGAATCAAACGGAAAATACAGTGCTTTTAGAACACTAAATAAACACTTTTGGACAGAGAAAATTAAATACTTTAAACAAAAGAACAGGTTGGGGGAACAGACAACTCACGCTTTAAACATGGAGGGACATTGGGAACATAAGTAAAAACATAAGGAACGTTTTTGTTTTAAAACTTAAACATAACACAAAACCTTTTTGTTTAAAAATTTATTTTACCTGTAGCCAGGCAAGAGTGAAGTAAAAGAAATTGAACGGAGTCAGCTAGGCTTAAATATACGTGCATATCAAACTAATCGAACAATATTTTTGTATTAAATTAGTACAAATAAGCAGCATCTTATGATAGAGAAATACCAAGTGGCCAAAGTTGTAACCGTGGCCGTGATTAAATCGAAAACACGGAAGTTAGGCTTCAGGTAGCATCAAAAATTATGCTCTTCACTTTGGACGTCGGTTTTGGAAAACTGACTAGTACGGCATAAACAATTTTAAAAGGCAAATAAATAGCTCAAATTACACAACTTAAAGTTGAAATTTAAGGCAGGAGTACTAAAATATATGATTTAATTGTTGTGCAGAGGTTCAGAAGTCCTTTCAGCATTAGCCATATGACAAGCGGGCCTGGAAATATTAAATTGAGCTACCAAACGTAGACCATGGAAAACAGATCTCCAAGCACAGGCACAATTCATTGGTAGAACTATGACGGGTAAAAAGTCAAACAGCTAAACTTGAAGCCTTATCAAATCTAAGCTGTACGCTGAGCCTTGTCCCATAAGGACATAAAAGCTAGAAGAAAAAAAAGAAATGACAGCCAAAATACTTTATTAAATTATATTAGTTGTCACAAATTTTGAAGAAAATTGAAAACCTTAGAAGTTTGTATAAAGACATTGCCAGAGAGAAAGCTGAAAGTAATTTCTGACAAGTGTGTTTAATATAGAACAAAAGAAAAAGTTGGAATAAAGATAAAAAAAAAATGTGAATAATACATGTATATAAACGCATATAGAATAATAAATGTATATAGTCGAAAATAATTTTATTGATAAAATATATAGTTATAAATGTATTGTGCTAACCTTTAATAACTTTGGAATTTTTATCGTTAAAAATTACAAATGAATATATTTTAATAGCAAAGGCGAATTGTGAGAACTCTTGCTATGCCCTTAAATAAAGGCTATTCTCAGTTCCTGTTGTGATCTTAAAATATATTTGCTAGAGCAGATATTTTTTTTTATATATAAATAGCGGATACAATATTTACCTCAGTAAAATCACCAACTATCATGATCCCTGTGCAAAATGGTGCAGGGTTTGAAAACACCGTCAAGCCCCAAGAAAGTGTATTACGTCAATTTAGTCTGTTAAAATCTGCTGTAGGCCACATTGAAACGCACAGGGTAGTTTTTAATCCCCCGAGGAGAGCTTAACTGACGGAGGTATTATTTTAATCGACCCTGTTGAAACTCTCCATACATACATCAGAAAATTCGAGCACTTATTGAGACTAAGATCCAGAACTGGGGCAGAAGAGATGGTATTAAAGCTTCAATTAGTCAATAAGTATATTTGCAAAAAGGAAAGTCAGGTGATATTTTTCATTTTAATTTTCAACCGGGAATCAGACATTTTACCCTGGCTTAAATAATTTTGAAGATAATTTATTCAATTGGGTCAATAAATTAATATCCACTTTGGATACATTTAATCAGAAGGGTAGTGGTTCCACTATTTTATTCAAAGAGCAACTGGATCTGAAGCTCAGTAAATTGATAAAACAATTTTCTTCAAGAGGGGCGGGTGGAAACCAACGAATAAAATTTCATCCAGATTTGTCGGCTACAGGGGGAGTTCAAGGTTTAAGATTTGACGCAGGTTTGAAATGTTTTAAATATGCATTTTTAGCTGCAGTTCATAGACCTCTTGCAGCGAAAGCTACCATGAAAAACTGGATGAATTTGCACGTAATGGTGGAGAGAATTTCCCAAAAGTTAATTTTGATTGTTTGGAGAGCAAGTATCCGGTGTCCTGAAAAGAAATAAACTATGTTTGAAAAAGAAAATAAAAATCTTGGGTTGGGAGTAGTGGTTCTTCAATATGATACAGAATTTGTGGATGGAGGGAAGAAACAAAATAAAAAAGGAGTTTTGTATTCAGTCAGGACACCGGCAGTAGATAATATAAAAAAATTTGGTTTCGATCATATATGAACCTGCCAAACATATAAATTCATATGGTCATTTTTTCCCCATTACTGCAGGTAGTAAATTGTTATCTCAGGGAGTTTAGAAAGGGGAACGTCATTACTGTCCCATGTGTCTTTCCCCATTTCGAACTGAGAAAACACTCAATGACCATATGAAATATTGCAAAATTCACGGTAATCAAAGGGTAGAAATACCGGCAGCAGACAAAGCCATTTTACAATTTAAAAACTTTCAAAATTTCCTATTACAGAGTGATAAGGTTGCTTTGGATTGTGAAGCAAGACTGCTTGATGTATCTGACTCATCAAAACCAAATACAGTGAAGGAATATAAACTTGTAGCCGTGTCGTATGCACATGCTCAGAGAGACCAAACAAACAACAAAAAATGAAACTGGTTGAGTTTTTGAGACTATGGGAGAGAAAGGTAACACGGAAAAAGCACTTGTTGCACTAATCAAAACAGCGAATAAGTCTATATCAAGATTGCGTCATACTAACTATCCCATGTCACTAACAGATGAGGAAGAATGTGCTCTAGAATTAGGATCAATTTGTTGGATTTGTAGGGGTGTTCTTGCCGAGAACGATAAAGTACGAGATCATAATCATCTTATTGATGCTAATTCCACAGGGAAAAATAACTTTCGGGGGTGGGCTCATAATAATTGCAATTTAAAAATTAAACAACAACTCTTTCTTCCGGCTTTTAAACACAATTCCAAATATGATCTGAAGTTTGTGCTACCATCAATGGCACAACTTCAAAGAAATGGAGTTATAGATGATGCATGGGTGGAAGACAGCTTTTGCTACAAATAATACCTAAATCATCAGAAAATTGTTTGTTTTGGAATTTATGTGGAAATATGTTGGAGTCGGTGTTGAGTAAACGAATAAAATTCGCTCTTTAGATTCCTTCAGCTTTTTTCCAAAATCTTTGAGCGAATTGATTCAAGTACAGATGAACGATGACGGCTGCAATGCTTTCCCTCTTCTCAACAAAAAAATTTCCAAATGCTTTATATGATTTGTTAACGGTCAAAGGAGTTTAAGCTTATGATCATTTCATTCCATGTCGAGATTTGCAGAGGAGAAAATTCCCTCAATTGAATCGTTTTAGGACAGTCTACACGATCGTAGGTGCACCCCTGATGAATACAACTTTGCCAAAAAGGTGTGGGCAGAGGGAGGGTGTAAAAATGGATTTGACTACAGCAAATTGTATTTGTCAAGTGATGTGCTAACTCTGTTGGATATTATATATAAAAATACGGACCAAATTTACAAGGAATTTAATCTTGATCTAGGGTATTATTTTTCCAGTCCACATATGGTAATGGACCTCTTCCTAAAAATTAGTCGAGAAAAAATTGGACTCATCACCGACATTGACCAACACTTGTTTATCGAGAGATCAATGAGGGGTGGCTACGTTTTTCATGGGAATCGTATTTCGGAAACTGATCCAACTGGAAGAAGACGAGGGAAAAGTCGGATGCAGTTTTCCTTGATATGAATTCCCTATACCCCTCGGCTATGTCTCATTATTCTCTACCTTGCAGTGACTATAAGTGGCTCAATGACTTTTTTGCCTACAATTTTCCCAACATTGCCAGTGTTGAGGAGAAAGGGCCGGTGGGATGGTTTTTTGAAATTGATGGGGATATACCAGTTTAGCTTCATCATACAGTAAAAGATTTTGTTTTTCCATGCATTAATAGACCTGTGTCTAGGGACTCTTTGAGTCCTCCCAATAGATCTTGGTGGAGGACGAGAGAAAGCATTGGTCACCTTCAAAACAAAAACTTATTGCTGATCTTCTGCCGAAAAAAAATATTGTAGTACACCACTTGGCATTGAAATGGATGTGCAACAATGGTTTCAAAGTCAAAAAGATCCATAGAGCCCTCCAATTTAGTCAAAAACCTTATTTGAAAGTTATTGTTGACACGTTTGTCAGGAAACGTTCCGAAGCGAAAACAAAGGTCGAAAAAGAAATCTATAAACTCATTTTAAATTCGGTCTTTGGTAAAAGGTGCGAAAGTGTTGGCAGTAGGAGTCGTTGCGACGTTGTAACCGATCCCAACCAATGTGCTCGAATTATTGCCGATCCCAATTACATTTCCTTTACAATCATTGCTCCAGACATGGTACTATTGAATAGAAAAAAAGAAACTTAGTATTGAATAAAAATATTGTAGCAGGCAGTGGCATCTTGGAAATTTCAAAAAAGCTCATGCTGGAATTCTACTACAACGTGGCTAGGGTACAATTGCCAGGGAAGGAACAAGTAGAGGTCTGCTAGGGGGATACAGATTCTCGACTGTTAAAAGTCAAAACAGAAAACCTACTTGACGATTTGGCTAACG
>JAPEVW010000186.1:160000-208664 GCA_027921565.1 Artemia sinica
CGTAAGTTTATCGGATCAACCTATTTTGCCCCACCCCCCCCCCCCCCCCCCCCCCCTTAAAAACTCCTGGATCCACCCCTGAAACCATCACATCACACCTATTCCACCAGTTATTAGAAGAAAAAAATTCCTTATTTTCACAAATTTCATCAACCCCCGCCCCCTTTTTCTTATAAAATCCTACATAGGCCAATCAGTTGTTCCCTAATGCTATCAAAGGCCCTAATGCTAACAAGTACACCTAAATCCAATTACAAAAAGCAGCAGCAGCAATGACTCAACATTAGCCAGTAGAAAAAGGCATCTTTCTCTGACAACAGCCAACACCTCTGTTAGTATACAAAACGGTAGCGGTGGACGAGGTGGTGGTAGTACACATTTACATACAAAATGGATGAAACTCAAAAACGTATTTATACAAATGTTGGTGAGATGGGGAGTCTTATTGCTCCCAGTACACTTGCCCAAGTCTCCAATGTTCAACAGAGTGAAGCAAAAGAATATCTTCAAAATGAACCTAGCTACACGCTTCATCGAAATCGCAGTTTCGCACTAATCAATATCGGAAAACTAAGGTATTCTACCTTCTGCAAATCATGCAAGCTGATCTTATGACTTTGGATGAATGGCAACGACAAAACAATAAACCATACAAGTACATTCTATTTGCAATTAGTATTTTTAGTCGCAACTCCTATGCCATTCCACTGAAATCTAAGCGTGGAGAGGAGATTGCAATTGCTCTAGAAACAATACTTGATCGAGATTCCTATAAAAAAATACAAAAGGATCGAGGAAGTGAATTTGTCAATTCAAATGTGAAGAAAATTCTACTAAAATATGATACACAGTTATATCATATTCACAGTCCAATCAAGGCTGCATTGGCTGAACGATTGATTAGAGCCATTCGTCTTCTCATTTCTAGATATTGTACACTCAAAAACACTGCTGTCTTTATTCATGATTTGGAAAATTATGCAAGCTTACAATCAACGTCCTCATCGTTCCCTTTCCAATCTTAGTCCTTTTGAAACTCATCACAATGATAACAATACACTTGACATATTTGTCAAACAATATTCTTCTAACAATGAAAATGGAATAAAAAGCAAATTGACAGTGGGTGATAGGGTTCGAATCAATCGGTCAAGTAATATTTTTGAAAAAACAGACATGAAGAAAAATGTGATATTTCTTCAGCTCTACCAAGATGAGGTACAAATAAAAACCCACTTAAAAAGTCTACATCAAGAAAGTACAGCACTCTAGCTTTTATATGAGTTCTTGACTTCCCACCTTGGCTTCGAACAAGGCTAGATCTAGTGCAGTTAGTTATGCTAGTGCTGGCATCGAACTTCGAGATCGTTTGTACTGAAAAAGTCTTCAAGAAGGTTGTGAATGAATTAGAGTTTCTTTGTACTGAAGGCATTGTGATTGATGTGACAAGGTTCAAAATTATAGTTTTCTGTATATGTGGAGACAACTTGGGCTCGAATTTTATTGGGGGGTTCGTGAAATCCTTTAACCGAAATGTGCAGAATCCCTGCAGAGTCTGCATGTTCTCTTGAAAAACTGCAACTAAAGACTTTTGGAAAATTCAGTTTTCTCTTAGAATGAAAGCATCCTATGAGGAATCTTTAAACAAGCTGCAAGACCCAAATGTTAGGAAGCAGTCTGTAAATGGCGTGAAATTCAATTCTGATTTCAATACCTTGCCCAACTTTCATGTGACAGTTTAACGCCATGCATAGCCCATGACTTGTATGAAGCTGTTATGAAGTGAAATGCTGGAAAATGTTTGCAGCGCTTGATTATTGATGGTGTTTTCAAAGAATCAGAGCTTAGTGCTAGTGTTGCCAACTTTGACTACAAGGATATAGATGCTAAGGACAAACCTCCTCCTTCCTCAAATGATTTCAAGTGCCTTGAAGATAATGCAATCCAAAATTTGGTATTTCCTCGCCAGTTTCCTCTAATACTTGGCCATTTAGTTTCAAGAAAGGCTGAAAACGATGTTGGTCTCTAATGTTGCTGATGAGGAAAATTGTATTGCACAATGGTATTATTTCATGACGTCTTCAGAAACAAACAATATAATTTCGTGTTTTCTATTCACGTCATAGCTCTAATATAAAACTATGATGACATTCATTATCTATCTAGTAGTGTATCAGACAAGGTAGTTCTAATGATGTACTTTTGTTTTGATCTGACTCTATTTTTAGGAGTTTTGGGTTTTATATTTCTTAGCATTGGACTGATCGTCTCGTACTAGGTTGCTAGCTACTGCTGCAACCCCAAATTCACATATATATTTATTTATGAGAGGCAGCCTGGCCGAGTGGTCCAAGGCACTGGTGTTAGCCACCAGTCTCTTCGGAGGCGTGGGCTCAAATCTTACCGCTGGTATTATGTTTGAAAACTGCAGTGTGAAAAGTTGAAAAATTTATTCTCTTTTAGAAATAATTTATTTTAGTTACTATAGATTTATAACCCAATTAGTTTCCTTTAAAATGACCCACTGAACAACTATTTACGATCTTCCAGTGCCATCTATCTCTGGAAACAAAAAAAATAAAAAAATAAAAAATATCCCGTTTAGGCAGAATGTTGTAGTAGCTGCCACTTTTCTTGATTTTCAAGCCAATATATTTCCCTTGCTGTCAAGCCAAGGGACAAAAAGTTTACTATACAGGGGTTTCGGATAAGGTAGTTCTAATGGTGTACTTTTTTTTTATCTGACTCCTTTTTTAGGAGCTATGGGTTTTTATATTTCTTAACATTGGACGTGATCGTCTCTTACTAGGTTGCTAGCTACCGCTGCAACCCCGATGCTGCAACCCAAAATTCACATATATATTTATGAGAGGCAGCCTAGCCGAGTAGTCCAAGGCACTGGTGTTAGCCACCAGTCTCTTCGAAAGGCGTAGGTTCAAATCTTACCGCTGGTATACGATTATGTTTGAAAACACTGCAGTGTGAAAAGACATCAAAAATGCTGTTTTTGGTGGAAAAATTATTCTCTTTTAGAAATACTTTATTTTAGTTACTATAGATATGTAACCCAATTAATTTTCTTTAAAATGAGCTATTGAAAAACTTTACGATGTTCCAGTGCCAAGCTATCTCTGGAAAAGAAAGAAAAAAAAATATCCCGTTTAGGTAGAATGTTGTAGTAGCTGCCACTTTTCTTGATTTCAAGCCAATATATTTCCCTTGCTGTTCAAGCCAAGGGACAGAAAGAAAGTAAGCTCTTCACTTTGGACGTCGGTTTTGGAAAACTGACTAGTACGGCATAAACAATTTTAAAAGGCAAATAAAAATAGCTCAAATGACACAACTTAAAGTTGAAATTAAGGCAGGAGTACTAAAATATATGATTTAATTGTTGTGCAGAGGTTCAGAAGTCCTTTCAGCATTAGCCATATGACAAGCGGGCCTGGAAATATTAAATTGAGCTACCAAACGTAGACCATGGAAAACAGATCTCCAAGCACAGCACAGGCACAATTCATTGGTAGAACTATGACGGGTAAAAAGTCAAACAGCTAAACTTGAAGCCTTATCAAATCTAAGCTGTACGCTGAGCGACAGTTTAACGCCATGCATAGCCCATGACTTGTATGAAGCTGTTATGAAGTGAAATGCTGGAAAATGTTTGCAGCGCTTGATTATTGATGGTGTTTTCAAAGAATCAGAGCTTAGTGCTAGTGTTGCCAACTTTGACTACAAGGATATAGATGCTAAGGACAAACCTCCTCCTTCCTCAAATGATTTCAAGTGCCTTGAAGATAATGCAATCCAAAATTTGGTATTTCCTCGCCAGTTTCCTCTAATACTTGGCCATTTAGTTTCAAGAAAGGCTGAAAACGAATGTTGGTCTCTAATGTTGCTGATGAGGAAAATTGTATTGCACAATGGTATTATTTCATGACGTTTCAGAAACAACAATATAATTTCGTGTTTTTCTATTCACGTCATAGCTCTAATATAAAAAACTATGATGACATTCATTATCTATCTAGTAGTGTATCAGACAAGGTAGTTCTAATGATGTACTTTTGTTTTGATCTGACTCTGTTTTTAGGAGTTTTGGGTTTTTATATTTCTTAGCATTGGACTGATCGTCTCGTACTAGGTTGCTAGCTACTGCTGCAACCCAAATTCACATATATATTCATTTATGAGAGGCAGCCTGGCCGAGTGGTCCAAGGCACTGGTGTTAGCCACCAGTCTCTTCGGAGGCGTGGGCTCAAATCTTACCGCTGGTATTATGTTTGAAAACTGCAGTGTGAAAAGTTGAAAAATTTATTCTCTTTTAGAAATAATTTATTTTAGTTACTATAGATTTATAACCCAATTAGTTTCCTTAAAATGACCCACTGAACAACTATTTACGATCTTCCAGTGCCAATCTATCTCTGGAAACAAAAAAAATAAAAAAATAAAAAATATCCCGTTTAGGCAGAATGTTGTAGTAGCTGCCACTTTTCTTGATTTTCAAGCCAATATATTTCCCTTGCTGTTCAAAGCCAAGGGACAAAAAGTTTACTATACAGGGGTTTCGGATAAGGTAGTTCTAATGGTGTACTTTTTGTTTTTATCTGACTCCTTTTTTAGGAGCTATGGGTTTTTATATTTCTTAACATTGGACGTGATCGTCTCTTACTAGGTTGCTAGCTACCGCTGCAACCCCCGATTGCTGCAACCCAAATTCACATATATATTTATGAGAGGCAGCCTAGCCGAGTAGTCCAAGGCACTGGTGTTAGCCACCAGTCTCTTCGAAGCGTAGGTTCAAATCTTACCGCTGGTATACGATTATGTTTTGAAACACTGCAGTGTGAAAAGACATCAAAAATGCTGTTTTTTGGTGGAAAAATTTATTCTCTTTTAGAAATACTTTATTTTAGTTACTATAGAATATGTAACCCAATTAATTTTCTTTAAAATGAGCTATTGAAAAACTTTACGATGTTCCAGTGCCAAGCTATCTCTGGAAAAGAAAGAAAAAAAAATATCCCGTTTAGGTAGAATGTTGTAGTAGCTGCCACTTTTCTTGATTTTCAAGCCAATATATTTCCCTTGCTGTTCAAGCCAAGGGACAGAAAGTAAGTTACATTAAAAGACAATCATTAGAAGAACAAACAATTGCATATGTTAGGCTTAGTTTGTTTTGTCCTTCAGAAAACAAGTATTGAAATACGAAAAATGATAAAAAAAAAGTATCATGTTTTTTTTTCACTTTCTTCCTAGTTAAACTATGTACATTAGCTGTTAAAATTCACTTATAAAAGTAAATTAATAAAGTTTTAGAAGAATTATTGTCTTTAACACCTTGAGTTATCAAAGTTGATAAAGCTGCTCTAAATCCTGATCGAAGGTTGGCAAGTTCAGTCCTCCGTGTCGCAAGGAAAAGCTGTCATTAATCTTTTTTTTTCATTCTATAATTCGAATAGAATTTATCTTATCTCTTAATTTGTCGCATGACTTTAAATTATTTTTCGTTTCTAGCTAGCAACCTAGTGAGAGACGATCACGCCTAATAGTAAAAATAAAATAGTCCATAACTTCTAAAACAAGAATCGATCTAAAAACAAAATACACTATTAGAACTGCATTGTGCAATATATTGTTTTAGAATGACAACTAAGTTCAGATATCCATCTATTAAACTTAAAAAAGAGTTGAAAAGGATTGTTGAAAAGGAGAGTTGAAAAAAAAACTCAAAGAGAGGCAAAGTGGAAAGACAGAGGAAGTTGTTTTCCATCAGCCTAAAGCAATTGCTGAGAATAAACAGGTATGATAAATTGCAAAATGGGGTCATTGCGTGTGAGCCGGTTTGTGCAATCAGTACTGGCAAAAGAGCGTCTCCAGCTCAGGCTCAAGAGATCCCGTCAAGCTTCTTAAATGGCTAAAACAATAACGTCTCTGCGGATGTGGGTGAGAAAACACGAATTATTTTTGGTGGCTCCGTAACTGCTGATTTTCTAAGAAAAGGGGTGAATTGGCAGCATTAGGCCACAAGCAATGATATTCAAAGTTTGTAGTGCACATACAGGTTTGTAAACTTATAGGTTTGGTGCGCATACAAATATTATTGCACATACTCATTTTTATGCAGGTATACAAATAATGAAATTATGTCATTTTGAAGCAAATTTTGTTTAACCGTAAAATCAGATATGGAAAATCGTTTTACTTTTTTGCTCAATACAAAAATTATTTGTGTCGTATTTATTGATGAGTATTCATTGAGTACGCAGAATTATCCAAATCATGAAAATGTGAATATTCGTCAAAGAATGCAAAAAATAGATGCGTGTTTCAAGAATTAGTGTTTCAGACTTACCTCTACATCCAACAATGCTTGTTGAAACACCTTACCAAAGTCTTGAACATGGATTAGCTTATCATTTTACTAAAGTTCCCGTATATAGGATTGGAAACACCACTCTAAGGATTCAAAAATACTATATATTTTTGGTTTTTATTTCGTTCTCATTTTTTGTTGCCATGTATATTTTTTTTTTTTTTAGTCAAAGTACCAAGAAAGATTTGGACAATAGGAAAGATTACAAAACAACTGTGTATGAATCTACATATCCTCTGACACCCCAGTACGGACAGATAGAGGTTTTGAAGTATAAATTTGGAATTATATCAGATTTAGATACATCATCGTTAAGCAAAGACGTGAAATTAACTTGGCTGAGCTATCTCAAAACAGGTTACTTGACTGTGGACATTCATGCTCAAAAGGCTTACATTGAAATTGAATCAGGATCTCCTATTATTCTGTCTTCAAACATTGCGAGTGGTGGAAGAGGAATGGAACTATCAGAATTGGTTGTGTTTGATGGGAAGGTTATGACGTTTGACGATCGGACTGGAATCGTGTATTTGATTGAAGGGAAGACAGCCTATCCATGGGTAATATTGACTGATGGGCCTGGAAAAATATCCAAGGGTTTCAAGAGTGAATGGGCCACTGTGAAAGATGGGTACTTATATGTTGGAGGCATTGGAAAAGTATGGACGAATTCTAAGGGTGAAATTGTCAATCATTTTCCTCAATGGGTGAAGTCAATATCTCCAAAAGGACATGTTAAGCACCATGATTGGCAAATGAATTATGAAGCTTTAGCAAAGGCAGTTGACATTCATCATCCAGGTTATTTAATACACGAAGCATGTGCTTGGAGTGGCATCAAACAAAAGTGGATATTTCTACCTCGAAGAGAGAGTAAGGAAGCATATAATAAAGAAGACGACGAAAATAGAGGCACAAATCTGATGCTAATTACTGATGTGGAATTTTCGGAAGTTGAGGTCCGACATGTTGGCACAGTGACTCCAACTCACGGGTTTTCAAGCCTAAAATTCATCCCAGGAACAAATGATGAATGGATAGTCGCATTAAAGTCAGAAGAAACAAACGGGAAAAACGTCTACATATGCATTAATTTTCAACATGGATGGGCACATCATTTTACCAGAAACTCAAGTATCTGCTGACCATAAATTTGAAGGGATTGAATTTTTATAAAATTTGTCAAAATTCAGGGTTTCATTTACTCTTTTACCCATTGACTTTGCTACTATTGCAAGGGATGGAAAATAGTGCATTTTACATACAAGTCATATGGAAACATTTAAATCAGGCGACAAAGGATAATCCGCAAATTCCCACTTTTGTGATCATCTCGCCTTCTGAAAACCCAACAATTTCGGATACTTTAGTCTCAAAAGTTAATAGACTCTCTCAAATAATTGACGGCTTTTTAGACAATGCGAAGCATTCGGGCCCTGATTGGTCAGCTAGAATAGACACCAACGTAACAACTAACCCTGCCCCAGCTCCTACATTTACCGTTTTACTATAAAACTGTCCTGCAAAAACCTGGTCTCATCTACTGCTCCTAAGAACTTTGTCGATAAACTTTGCCTTGGTACCTCAGTTGAAATAACTGAACTTAAAAAATCGGTTTCAGAATGGAAACTTATCGTTAGGTTGAAGCGTGTAGCGAACAAAAATGTCGAGAATGCTAAGAACAGTACCTCAGGTATCTCAGTGAGTGTGAAATCCCTACTGTTTATAGAGGTCCTGAAAGGCTTACAGACCGGATACGATGAAATTGAAGTCAAATCTCTTGTACCAAACTCCGTGAAAGTTCCAGAGTGAGGAAAGTCCCGAGTGTTCAAGGTCTACTTTGAAACGAAACAAAACCTGGGTCAGTGCTTGAAAGTGTCGGTGAAGTTGGCTACGAAAATCTATACGCTTTTAGAAGTTAAACTAGAGTAATTCCTGAAAATTTTAAATAAAATAATTTCATTCCATGGATCGCAAAAGTTATTATGCAAACTGCAAAAATATTTATGGTATCTCAGCAATAGCTTAAATTTTTTAATTAAACCTAAGAAAATATCTGAAATTTTTTTAATTAGTTTTGATTTTTTTATAGGCTCTTGACACTTGACATATGGTTTGAATCTAAAGCAATAGAAATGTTGCTTAAAATAATGAATAAATATTCAGACAATCCAAATGAGGTTTTAATAGCTACAACAAGAAATCTCTTTGTCGGTAGAAACTGGAAGTTAAATAAAAATGAGCAGAAAATTGGAAACATAAAATTTCCTAATTGCTGGAAGTATTGACCCAAACACAGAGGTTCTGTTTGCTCCTCGTACCATTTATTTGGAACATGTTAGAAAAACTTTACCATCATCCGTCGGTGTGGCAGCAAAAACTAATACAAGGTTCCTAAAGGAGTATTTACTGGAGACTAGTCCTGCAATGACCAAAGATGTTGGAGTTGAGTGGGCCATCTTAGGTCATTCTGAGACAAGAAATGTGTTTGGTGAATCTGATGAGCTAATTGGGGCCAAGGTTGACCATGCCCTTGAAGGTGATCCCATGCATTGGTGAAAAAACTCGAAGAGTGAAAGTGGAAAGACAGAAGAAGTTGTTTTCCGTTGGCTGAAAGCAGTTGCTGAAAATATCAAGCCCGATCGACTGCAAAATGTGGTCATTGCCTATGAGCCAGTTTGGGCGATCGGTATTGGCAAAACAGCGTCTCCAACTCAGACTCAAAGATTCATGTCAAGCTTTGCAAGTGGTTAAACGATAACGTCTCTGCGGATATGGCTCAGAAAACAAAAATTATTTATGGTGACTCCATAACTGCTGATAATTGTTGTGAACTTGCCAGAGAGGGAAATATTGACGGATTTCTCGTCGGCGCTTCGTCTCTCTTAAGTCGGATTTTGTTCAAATCGTCAATGCCCATCAGTAAATTATAGAGGATTTTTTTTTAGTTTTCTTTTTTGAAATCTAATTGTTTTTGATAATTTTATTTTGTTATGATGAATGTACAGGCATGGCATGGGAATTAACTCTGTTCCAAATATTGGTCATCGAACCACTTGTGACAAATTTTGCGTCATTTGAAAAAACAGAACTTAACGCTAGTATCAACTTTCAAAGGTTGTTTCAAGCCATGTTGTCCATTTGCGTAAATTAGCAATATTTAGGCAGATATGACCCATAATCACACAATACAGCGTTTTTCATTTGCAACCAATTACACACGTTTTATCTACTACTCAAAATGGATAAAGAAATCTTCTCTTGCTGTTTATGACGTTCGAGTATCTTTTATCTGGGTAGCGGTAGCTAGCAACCCAGTAAGAAACTATCAAGCCCCATAGTTAAAACTAAAGTAACCCATAACTCCTAGAAATACAGTCAGATCAAAACAAGAAGTACACTGTTAGAGCCGCCTTGTCCAAAATCTCTATATACAAAACTTACTTATGACTTATCTTGAACAACAAGGAAAATATATTGGATTGAAAATTAAGGAAAGTGGCTAAAACCACGATAGTCTACAAATAAAGCATGTTTTTTTCTTTCAGTTTTTTTTTCCTCAGCTAGCTGGTCACTGGAAAATCATAGAGCTGTATAATGGCTTATTTTAAAGGAAATCGCTACATCTAGTGCCTTTTGTAATTAAAAATAAAATAGTTTTTTAAAGTATAATCAATTTTGACAAAAAACCTGCATTTTTTGTGTATAAGCTTGATGAATAACATTATAATCATATAATAACCGTATATGATGTAATAAGTAAACGCAATATTTATACAAGTTTATCTTTCGACAAGATCATTCTATTTTATTTTAGTTCTAAGTTCAGGATCGACAAAGTTATTATGTAAACTGCAAAAGTGCTTATGGTGTCTAGGGCAATAGTTTTATTTCTTAATTAAAACTAAAAAAAATACCTAAAAATTACACAACTAGTTTTTATTTTTCCTTAGGTTCTAACTACCCAAAGTGTCATCCAATATGTATCGCCATAAAAAAAAATAGTTTTATATTTTAATTTTCAGTTCAGAATCACTAAAGCTATTATGTAAACTGCAAAAATATTTATGATGTCTGAGCAATAATATTTAGTTTTTAGTTAAAACTGATAAATCACTTTAAAATTTCTCGTTTTTTCTCCTGATATAGCTGACATAGTTTGATATACCTGATATACCTGATTTTCTCCTGATATACCTGATATAGTTTTTTTTTCTCCTGATGATAAACTCAAATTACACTATTAGAGTCACCTTGTCCGATTCTCCTATATAAAAAATTAGTTTCTTGGCTTTACTTATGTTTAATCTTTTTTTATTTCAATAAATTGAATTGAATAATTAAACAACAAAGAAAATATATTGGCTTGAAAAACAAGAAAATTTGCTTAAGCTACGTTACTCTGCGTCAACGTTCTTTTTTTCGTGTTTTCTTTCTCCTCAGCTAGTTGGGCACTGGAAAATCATAGAGCTGTTTAATGACTCATTTGAAAGAGAATAGCCACATCTGGTGCTTTTGGTAGATAAAAATAATAATATTAAGAGACTATGACGTCCTGTTGTTACATAAAAGAGAGAGATTATTATAAATGGGAACTGTGTAAGCTTCAGTGGATATAGCTAAAACCTAGTAAGGAACAAACTGTGTTGAAGAATCATTACAGTATTTATATTATGATAAAGCAAAAGGTATGAGAAAAACTGCAAAACTTTGTATATTGCAAAAATATTTAGGAAGTTTTAGCAACAATTTTAGATACATTACAAGGAAATTTTAAATGATTTTATTTTATCGTAACATTTAAACAACTTGATACAACTTGATATTTTTCTTGGAATAGTCTGTGAAAAAAACAGTAATTTTTGAAAAGATGGCTGCTGATAGAACATAGGTCACAACCTGAAAAGGTTACTCAATTGAGCACTTATGTGGACTGACTTTTCAGCCACATGTTGTCTGATTTTCTGGAATTGTTTGTACAAATGGTCCTGCTTCTGCTAAATTTGATCTTCTTGAAGGAATCATGAAACTAGAATGAATATAGTGCGTCTCAGTTAATCTCACGCCTCATACAAATACCAGGCACACAATTTCATGTGTTCGTGAAGTTATATTTAACGTAGAAAAGAGAAACAACAAGAGAATTCCTGCAGCAATAGCTCTAGATACTATTTGCCCCCCCCCCCCAATTTTTTTATAGGCTCAACCTATTTTTGCCCCCCCCCTCCCTAAAAAAACCTGGATCCGCTCCTGGCCAGTTCTCATATATCCGCTAATTATTTTGGTCTAGATAAGTATAGAGTCTTAACTAGTGTGGTACAAAGTGTTTTCAACAAAAAGTTCTGTGGCTGGAGAGGAGGGGTAAACCACCTCAAAAAGTGTATTTTCTATTCGTTTTTTAGTTTGAATTTCATTTTATAACTCTTCCAGCTGGACTTTAGAGTCTTTGGGCGTAATGGCCTTAGACTATAAATTAGTATTTTCTAAATTTTCCCTATTAGAGGAAAATCCCCCCCCCCCCCTTCCGCACTTGTTACTTCGTCAACCACAGATCCAGAGTTATTAGGGAAAACTGGGTAATGAAATGAAAATTCGAAATAGGTGATGAATTTCAACTTAGTAAATGTAACTTCTGTATGCAAAATTGTGTACTTTAAACTTGAGCAATGAATTTAATACGTAAAAAAAATTGACCTTAGGTAATCCACCCTCCAATAAGAGAATAGGATACTTTCCTAGTAGATGGTTTTGATTTTGAGATAAGAAGTCTCTTCGTGCTTAGTCTCAACTTTGTTCAACTTTTTTTTTATTTAAAATTTAGTGTTTTCGCTGAAACATAGTTTTCTGCTAACAGAGAGGAGTTGCCCCCCCCCCACCCCCCTTCCCCCCTGGCACCTGTTGCATTGTATTTATTCAAAGCATTTCTCAGAATGAAGTGAGGTCAGGCAACCACAGAACCACTTCTTACTTAGATTTTGTTGCCATAATCTTAGTTGCAGTGGTTGCTGCAACCTAGAAAAAGACGATATTAAGGCAGAGTAAGTATTTTGGCTTAACAATGATCTTAAAATAGATCAGGACCAAGCAGAAACATTGCTCATAGAAATAAAAAATTAAAGACGTAAGAAAAAATCAAGGAAAGTAAGTCAATTAAGAAAAATTGCAATTAGAAGCTGGTTCAGGTTTCGATATAATACTAATTAATAGTACTAATTTGATGTGCCATTTTGACTGGTTTATAATTTCGTGATTTATATAATTTCATGAACAATATAATTTCGTGATTTCTATTCACGTCATAGCTCTAATATAAAAACTATGATGACATTCATTATCTATCTAGTAGGGTATTAGACAAGGTAGTTCTAATGATGTACTTTTGTTTTGATCTGACTATTTTTAGGAGTTTGGGTTTTTATATTTCTTAGCATTGGACTGATCGTCTCGTACTAGGTTGCTAGCTACTGCTGCAACCCAAATTCACATATATATATTTATTTATGAGGGGCAGCCTGGCCGAGTGGTCCAAGGCACTGGTGTTAGCCACCAGTCTCTTCGGAGGCGTGGGCTCAAATCTTACCGCTGGTATTAAGTTTGAAAGACTGCAGTGTGAAAAGACATCAAAAATGCAGTTTTTGGTTGAAAAATTTATTCTCTTTTAGAAATAATTTATTTTAGTTACTATAGATTTGTAACCCAATTAATTTCCTTTAAAATGACCCATTGAACAACTATTTACGATCTTCCAGTGCCAATCTATCTCTGGAAACAAAGGGAATAAAAAAATATCCCGTTTAGGCAGAATGTTGTAGTAGCTGCCACTTTTCTTGATTTTCAAGCCAATATATTTCCCTTACTGTTCAAGCCAAGGGACAGAAAGTTTATTATACAGGGGTTTCGGATAAGGCGGTTCTAAAAGTGTACTTTTTGTTTTGATCTGACTCCTTTTTTAGGAGCTATGGGTTTTTATATTTCTTAACATTGGACGTGATTGTGTCTTACTAGGTTGCTAGCTACCGCTGCAATCCGGAGTCTGCAACCCAAATTCACATATATATTTATGAGAGGCAGCCTAGCCGAGTGGTCCAAGGCACTGGTGCTAGCCCACCAGTCTCTTCGGAGAGGTGGGTTCAAATCTTACCGCTGGTATATGATTATATTTGAAAGACTGCAGTGTGAAAAAAGACATCAAAAATGCAGTTTTTGGTGGAAAAATTTATTCTCTTTTAGAAATTATTTATTTTAGTTACTATAGATATGTAACCCAATTAATTTTCTTTAGAATGAGCTATTCAAAAACTCTACGATGTTCCAGTGCCAAGCTATCTCTGGAAAAGAAAAGAAAAAAAATATCCCGTTTAGGCAGAATGTTGTAGTAGCTGTCACTTTTCTTGATTTTCAAGCCAATATATTTCCCTTGCTGTTCAAGCCAAGGGACAGAAAGTAAGTTATATTAAAAGACAATCATTAGAAGAACAAACCATTGCATATGTTAGGCTTAGTTGTTTTGTCCTTCAGAAAAAAGCATTGAAATACGAAAAAAAAATGATAGAAAAAAAGCATCATGTTATTTTTTCACTTTCTTCCTAGTTAAACTATGTACATTAGGTATTAAAATTCACTTGTAAAAAGTAAATTAATAAAGTTATAGAAGAATTATTGTCTTTAACACCTTGAGTTATCAAAGTTGATAAAGCTGCTCTAAATCCTAATCGAAGGTTGGCAAGTTCAGTCCTCCGTGTCGCAAGGAAAAGTCATTAATCTGTCTATAATTCGAATAGAATTTATCTCTTAATTTGTCGCATGACTTTAAATTATTTTTCTTTTCTAGCTAGCAACCTAATAAGAGACGATCACGCCTAATAGTAAAAATAAAATAGTCCATAACTTCTAAAACAAGAATCGGATCTAAAAACAAAATACACTATTAGAACTGCATTGTCCAATATATTGTTTTAGAATGACAACTAAGTTCAGATATCCATCTATTAAACTTAAAAAAGACTTGAAAAGGATTGCAAATGAAAATGATTTTTCAGCAAATAGACTTGAAACAACCTTCAAAAAATTTTCTTTAAATATGTCTACAACAAGGCATTTCTTTGTTGGTGGAAACTGGAAGTTAAAAGGAAATAAGCAGGAAATTGAAAACATAATAAATTTCCTAACTGCAGAAACCTTGACCCAAACTAAGAAGTTGTTTGTGTTCTTCCTACCATTTATTTGGAACATGTTAGAAAAACTTTACCCTCATCAGTCGGTGTGGCAGCACAAAATTGCTACAAGGTTCTTAAAAGACCATTTACTGGAGAGACTAGTTCTGCAATGATCAAAGATGTTAGAGTTGAATGGGACATCTTAGGTCACTCTGAGAGAAGAAATGTGTGTTTGGGGAATCTGAAGAGTGAATTGGGGCAAAGGTTTGGCCTTGCCTTTGAAGCTGGTTGAAGGTGATCCCATGCATTGGTGAAAACCTCAAAGAGAGGCAAAGTGGAAAGACAGAGGAAGTTGTTTTCCGTCAGCCTAAAGCAATTGCTGAGAATAACAGGCATGATAAATTGCAAAAAGGGGTCATTACGTTTGAGCCGATTTGTGCAATCAGTACTGGCAAAAGAGTGTCTCCAGCTCAGGCTCAAGAGATTCCCGTCAAGCTTCGTAAATGGCTAAACAATAACGTCTCTGCGGATGTGGGTGAGAAAACACGAATTATTTATGGTGGCTCCGTAACTGCTGATTTTCTAAGAAAAGGGGTGAATTGGCAGCATTAGGCCACAAGCAATGATATTCAAAATTTGTAGTGCACATACAGGTTTTTAAAGTTATAGGTTTAGTGCGCATATGAGTATTATTGCACATACTCATTTTTATGCAGGTATACAAATAATGAAATTATGTCATTTTGAAGCAAATTTTGTTTTAACCGTAAAATCAGATATGGAAAATCGTTTTACTTTTTTGCTAAACACAAAAATTATTTGTGTCGTATTTATTGAAGAGAATTCATTGAGTACGCAGAATTATCCAAATCATGAATATGTGAATATTCGTCAAAGAATGCAATAATAGATGCGTGTTTCAAGAATTAGTGTTTCGGACTTACTCTACATCCAACAATGCTTGTTGAAACACCTTACTAAAGTCTTGAACATGGATTAGCTTATCATTTTACTAAAGCTCCCGTATATAGGATTGGAAACACCGCTCTAAGGATTCAAAAATGCCATATATTCTAGGTTTTTATTTCGTTCTCATTTTTTGTTGCCATGAATTTTTTTTTTTTTTGAGTCAAAGTACCAAAAAGGATTTGGACGATAGGAAAGATTACAAAACAACTGTGTATGAATCTACATATCCTCTGACACCCCCAGTACGGACAGAAAGAGGTTTGAAGTATAAATTTGGAATTATATCAGATTTAGATACATCATCGTTAAGCAAAGACGTGAAATTAACTTGGCTGAGCTATCTCAAAGCAGGTTACTTGACTGTGGACATTCATGCTCAAAAGGCTTACATTGAAATTGAATCAGGATCTCCTATTATTCTGTCTTCAAACATTGCGAGTGGTGGAAGAGGAATGGAACTATCAGAATTGGTTGTGTTTGATGGGAAAGGTTATGACGTTTGACGATCGGACTGGAATCGTGTATGTGACTGAAGGGAAGACAGCCTATCCATGGGTAATATTGACTGATGGGCTTTGGAAAAATATCCAAGGGTTTCAAGAGTGAATGGGCCACTGTGAAAAATGGGTACTTATATGTTGGAGGCATTGGAAAAGTATGGACAAATTCTAAGGGTGAAATCGTCAATCATTTTCCTCAATGGGTGAAGTCAATATCTCCGAAAGGACATGTTAAGCACCATGATTGGCAAATGAATTATGAAGCTTTAGCAAAGGCAGTTGACATTCATCATCCGGGCTATTTAATACACGAAGCATGTGCTTGGAGTGGCATCAAACAAAAGTGGATATTTCTACCTCGAAGAGAGAGTAAGGAAGCATATAATAAAGAAGACGACGAAAATAGTGGCACAAATTTGATGCTAATACTCATGTGGAATTTTCGGATGTTCAGGTCCGACATGTTTGCACAGTGACTCCAACTCACGGGTTTTCAAGCCTAAAATTCATCCCAGGAACAAATGATGAATGGATAGTCGCATTAAAGTCTGAAGAAACAAACGGGAACACGTCTACATATGCATTAGTTTTCAACATGGATGGGCACATCATTTTACCAGAAACTCAAGAATCTGCTGACCATAAATTTGAAGGGATTGAATTTTTATAAAATTAGTCAAAATTCAGGGTTTCATTGGTCTATATTTACTCTTTTACCCATTGACTTTGCTACTATTTTGACATACAAGTCATATGGAAACATTTAAATCAGGCGACAAAGGATAATCCGCAAATTCCCACTTTTGTGATCATCTCGCCTGCTGAAAACCCAACAATCTTGGATACTTTAGTCTCAAAAGTTAATAGACTCTCTCGAATAATTGCAGGCTTTTTAGAGAATGCGCCGCATTCGGGCCCTGATTGGTCAGCTAGAATAGACACCAACGTAACAACTAACCCTGCCCCAGCTCCTACATTTACCGTTTTACTATAAAACTGTCCTGCAAACCTGGTCTCATCTAGTGCTCGTAAGAACTTTGTCGATAAACTTTTGCCTTGGTACCTCAGTTCAAATAACTGAACTTAAAAAATCGGTTTCAGAATGGAAACTTATCGTTCGGTCGAAGCGTGTAGCAAACAAAATGTCGAGAATGCTAAGAACAGTACCTTAGGTATCTCAGTGAGTGTGAAATCCCTACTGTTTTTTATAGAGTCCTGAAAGGCTTACAGAACGAATACGATGAAATTGAAGTCAAATCTCTTGTACCAAACTCCGTGAAAGTTCCAGAGTGCGGAAAGTCCCGAGTGTTCAAGGTCTACTTTGAAACGAAAACAAAACCTGGGTCAGTCCTTGAAAGTGTCGGTGAAACTGGCTACGAAAATCTATACGCTTTTAGAAGTTAAACTAGAGTAATTCCTGAAAATTTCAAATAAAATAATTTCATTTTCATGGATCGCAAAAGTTATTATGTAAACTGCAAAATATTTATGGTATCTGAGCAATAACTTAAATTTTTTAATTAAACCTAAGAAAATATCTGAAATTTTTTTTAATTAGTTTTGATTTTTTATAGGCTCTTGACACTTGACATATGGTTTGAATCTAAAGCAATAGAAATGTTGCTTAAAATAATGAATAAATATTCAGACAATCCAAATGAGTTTTTTATAGCTACACCAAGAAATCTCTTTGTCGGTAGAAACTTGAAGTTAAATAAAAATGAGCAGAAAATTGGAAAACATAAAAATTCCTAATTGCTGGAAATCTTGACCCAAACACAGAGGTTCTGTGTGCTCCTCGTACCATTTATTTGGAACATGTTAGAAAAACTTTACCATCATCCGTCGGTGTGGCAGCACAAAACTAATACAAGGTTCCTAAAGGAGTATTTACTGGAGACTAGTCCTGCAATGACCAAAGATGTTGGAGTTGAGTGGGTCATCTTAGGTCATTCTGAGACAAGAAATGTGTTTGGTGAATCTGATGAGCTAATTGGGGCCAAGGTTGACCATGCCCTTGAAGGTGATCCCATGCATTGGTGAAAAAACTCGAAGAGAGTGAAAGTGGAAAGATAGAGGAAGTTGTTTTCCGTCAGCTGAAAGCAGTTGCTGAAAATATCAAGCCCGATCCATGGCAAAATGTGGTCATTGCCTATGAGCCAGTTTGGGCGATCGGTATTGGCAAAACAGCGTCTCCAGCTCATACTCAAGAGATTCATGTCAAGCTTTGCAAATGATTGCAGCCAATTACACACGTTTTATCTACTACTCAAAATGGATAAAGAAATCTTCTCTTGCTTTTTACGACGTTCGAGTATCTTTTATCTGGGTAGCGGTAGCTAGCAACCTAGTAAGAAACTATCACGCCCCATAGTAAAAACTAAAGTAACCCTAACTCCTAGAAATCCAGTCAGATCAAAACAAGAAGTACACTGTTAGAGCCGCCTTGTCCAAAATCTCTATATACAAAACTTACTTATCACTTAGCTTGAACAACAGGGAAAATATATTGGATTGAAAATTAAGGAAAGTGGCTAAAACCACGATAGTCTACAAATAAAGCATGTTTTTTTCTTTCAGTTTTTTTCCCTCAGCTAGCTGGTCACTGGAAAATCATAGAGAGCTGTACAATGGCTTATTTTACAGGAAATCGCTACATCTAGTTCTTTTGTAATTAAAAATAAAATAAATTTAAAGTATAATCAATTTTGACAAAAAAGCCTGCATTTTTTTTTTCTGTATAAGCTTGATGAATAACATTATAATCATATAATAACCGTATATGACGTAAAAATAAACGCAACATTTATACACGTTCATCTTTCGACAAGATCATTCTATTTTATTTTAGTTCTAAGTTCAGGATCGACAAAGTTATTATGTAAACTGCAAAAAATACTTATGGTGTCTAGGGCAATAATTTTTATTTCTTAATTAAAACTAAAAAAATACTTAAAAATTACAAAACTAGTTTTATTTTTCCTTAGGTTCTAACTACCCAAAGTGTCATCCAATATGTATTTCCATTATAAAAAAAATAATTTTATATTTTAATTTTCAGTTCAGAATCACTAAAGCTATTATGTAAACTGCAAAAATATTTATGATGTATGAGCAATAATATTTAGTTTTTAGTTAAAACTGACAAATTACTCGAAAATTTCTCTTTTTTTCTTCCAATATAGCTGGGCACTGGTTATTGTAGTAAGTAACGACCATTCGAAAATAAAACCATAGCATATATTAGACTTAGTTAGCTGGCTGATCTTTAAGGTCTCTTACTATTTCAATGAAGGGAAATCCGTAGGCTTTTTCCTGTTTGTAATCAGGGATCCGGGTTGCAGCGGTAGCTTGCAACCTAGTAAGAGGAGATCACGTCCCATACTAAGAAATACAATAGCTCATAACTCATAATAAATAGTGTCAGACCGAAACTCAAATTACACTATTAGAGTCACCTTGTCCGATTCTCCTGTATAAAAACTTAGTTTCTTAGCTTTACTTATGTTTAATCTTTTTTTTATTTCAATAAATTGAATTGAATAATTGAACAAACAAAGAAAATATATTGGCTTGAAAAACAAGAAAATTTGCTTGAACTACGTTATTCTGCGTCAACGTTCTTTTTTCGTGTTTTCTTTCTCCTCAGCTAGTTGGGCACTGGAAAATCATAGAGCTGTTTAATGGCTCATTTGAAAGAGAATAGCCACATCTGGTGCTTTTGGTAGATAAAAATAATAATATTAAGAGACTATGACGTCCTGTTGTTACATAAAAGAGAGAGATTATTATAAATGGGGACTATGTAAGCTTCAGTGGATATAGCTAAACCTAGTAAGAAACAAACTGTGTTGAAGAATCATTACAGTATTTATATTATGATAAAGCAAAAGGTATGAGAAAAAACTGCAAAACTTTGTATATTGCAAAAATATTTAGGATGTTTTTTAGCAACAATTTTAGATACATTACAAGGAAATTTAAATGATATCATTTTATCGTAACATTTAAACAACTTGATACAAATTGATATTTTCCTTGGAATAGTCAGTGAAAAAAGCAGTAATTTTTTGAAAAGATGGCTGCTGATAGAACATAGGTCACAAATTGAAAAGGTTACTCAATTTGAGCACTTATGTGGACTGACTTTTCAGTCACATGTTGCCCAATTTTCTGGAATTGTTTGTACAATTGGTCCTGCTTCTGCTAAAGTTGATCTTCTTGAAGGAATCATGAAACTAGAATGAATATAGTGCGTCTCAGTTAATCTCACGGCTCATACGAATACCATGCACACAATATGATGTGTTCGTGAAGTTATATTTAACGTAGAAAAGAGAATCAACAAGAGAATTCCTGCAGCCATAGCTCTAGATACTAAAGGTCCGGAAATCAGGGGAGCAGGAAAGGAGTTAACCTACCATGGACCCCAGTAGGCTTCCAAGCCGTTTCTGAAAGAGACAAGAAAGGCCTTCTTTTTGGAGTCAAACAGGGAGTTGATATGATTTTTCCCAGCTTTATCAGGAATGTTAAGGGTGTCAGAGTAATTAGCGAAGTCTTAGGAGTAAAGGGTAAGTATATTTTGTCATTTCCAAGATCGAAAACCAACAGGGCAAGAGAACTAGATGAAATCATTGCGAATTCTGATGGCATTATGGCAGCACGTGATGACCTTGGCATTGAGATTCTCCAGAAAAAGTATTCATCGCCCAAAAACCAATGGTTGAACGTTGTAAGACTGCTGAAAAGCCATTTATTTGTGCCTCTCAAATGCTTGAATCCATTAAAGAAACTTAATCCTACTAGTACTGGCTACATCCTACTAGCTGAGGGCTCCGATGTCACCAACGGCTTCCTTGATGGAGTCGATTGTGACATGCTTTCTGGTGAGCCTGCCAAAGGTGACTATCCACTTGAATGTGGCAGAACCTTGGCGAATATTTGCAGAGAAGCTGAAGCAGCTATGTTGCATAGGCAAATGCTTAGTGACTTAATTACATTGGCGAGACGTCCAACGGAGACTACCCTAACTATTGCAATAGCTGCAATCGAAGCTGTCTATAACTCCTTGGCAAAAGCTATTATAATTCTTACTCCTACTGGCACGTCTGTCCATATGATTACTAGATATAGGCCAGTCTGTCCTGTTATTACAGTTACAAGAAGCACTAGGCTGCTCGCCAGTCATTTATGGAAAGGCATCCGACCAATTCATTATTCTACCGAACGCAATGCTGAATGGAATAAAGACATCGATTTTAGGGTTCAATTTGCCATCCAATTCACTAAACTTCGTAGCCTTGTCAAACTAGACGACCTAATCTTCATTGTTACTGGGTGGCACAAAGACGCTGGATCTACCAAACACCGTTAGGATTATAATGCTCAAACTAGAGGGAGGCCAATTCAATATTAAGACATTTTCTGGAAATAAACAGAAAAAAAGGATGAAGATTTTCAAAGCTTTATTTAGGGTGTCAAACTCCCTAGTTTCTATGTTTTAATTATAAAATGTTATCAATAGATAGTTAAAGTAATTACTAGATAGTTTATAAGCTATCACTAGACTGCTATAAGTGCTCTCTAAACGGTTTTTTGGAATAATAACAGGTGTACCAACGCGGAGAGGACACCGATTTACTCTCTATTCAAAATGGCATAAAAAAAAATGCAAAGATACTTGCCTCATCTCTGTCCGTAAAACTCGAGTTCGAAGACTTTTTCTCACTCAATTTTTTTAAAGGAACGAGTGAAGCTTGGCTACGAATCTTTAGGGTCTGTCAATACAAAGAACTGTCCAAATATTGTTTTAAATATCGCTCCCCTGACCGCTTTCAACGCGCTTGTCTGGTTGATACTCCCAAATGTACGCATTGTGCTGGAGAACAACGATCCAAAAAAAATAATAAAAGCATTTCAAGAAAGTTTTATTGAAACAAGTTCATCAAATAAACTGAGGCATAGGAATATTTCTTTTGACCAAACCCAAAATGTAAGAGAATATTTAGGCAAAATAAGGGTGTTAACAGAGGTCAAATTTAGAAGTGGCAAATTATGTAACAAAATTATACTAAATGCCTTCAATCAAGAGCTTAACCCAAAACTCTATCACCTACTAGTAGCGAAACATATTGAAACCTTAGAAAAGCCTGTTCAAGAATAAAAAAGAGCAGTTGAAATTGACAGAACTGTGGTACAACACAAGAAATTATCAATGAATAATGTGGATGAAAAAGCCAAACATTATAGCTCCCAAATACCAAATCAAAATAGATCACTAACCTCAATAATGCAGAGAATGTTGTTTTGTGTCCAGCAACCAAACAAGACAAACAAACTCTCCAGAGCCTATTAGTTGTTACGCCTGTAATCACCTAGGCCATATTGCAAGAATGCCTTTCACAAAATAATTACTGCCCAAACCCCCCGAAATATATAATCGTTTGACCAGGAGCATAAATAACAACGGGAAAGGCATGACCAGTTATCGAGAGCTACTTTATAACTGTTACCTACCCTATAACTCCTACCTACCGTTCTATGTACCAAACCCCTCTCTACAAAAAAAAATAAAATACCATAACCTTAATCAAAACTTCTAGCGCAGCGCATATCAATACAACGCAAGGACAGTATACCCTACGAAATTTAATAGGTATGCAGCAGCAAATAGGGCAAATTTTAATCCAGCGTTACGATCGAGCATGTGATGCAAGCCGTCGGAATAAAAATCTGAACTTGCGAGACAATAGCTGGTAATCACGCCAATTCAATGGAAGCTTAGTTAGTGAAAATTCCTCTCAGGGACTTAAATATCCACCTCACCCTTAGGGAAACGACCCTAGCCACAAAAGAAAATAGGACCAATCATTTGTGGCAAGACTGTTTATAGGTCCCACCCAGTAATATATATATATATATATATATATATATATATATATATATATATATATAATATATATATATATATATATATATATATATATATATATATATATATATATATATATATATATATATATATATATATATATATATATATATATATATATATATATATATATATATATATATATATATATATATATATATATATATATATATATATATATATATATATATATATATATATATATATATATATATATATATATATATATATATATATATATATATATATATATATATATATATATTATATATATATATATAATATATATATATATATATATATATATATGTATATATATATATATATATATATATATATATATAATATATATATATATATATATATATATATATATATATATATATATATATATATATATATATATATATATATATATATATATATATATATATATATATATATATATATATATATATATATATATATATATATATATATATATATATATATATTTATATATGACGTCCAGTACTAGTTTAGTTTTTGCTTTTTAGTTTTTTATTAACAATAAGTTTCATAAGCAAAAACACATCCAATCAACATTTTGAGATAGCCATTCTGTTTGTCCCAGGAACTAATGATGAATAGACAGTCGCACTAAAGTCAGACGAAACAAACGGGAAAACGTCTACATATGCATTAGTTTTCAACACTGATGGCCAAGTCATTTTACCAGAAACTCAAGTATCTGCTGATCTTAAATTTGAAGGGATTGAATTTGAAGGGAAGGGAATAAATTTCATAAGCAAAAACAAAAACTACTTCTGCAGAATCTCCCCAATAAGGCTCTATGGCCGGCAAAGAACAAGGGAGAAAAAAAAAAAATACGAAAAGAAAAAAAATTAAACAAAATCCAAAAAAATCAGAGATCCAATACTAATTTAGTTTTCTTTTTTTTATTTCTTTGTTTAACAATAAATTTCATAAGCAAAAGTAAAAACTACTTAAGCAGAATCTCCCCCATAAGGCTCTTTAGCCGAGAAAGAACAAGGGAGCAAAACTTCGAAAAGGGCTTATTCTATCGGAAATTGGAGTGGCTAGTGCCCTTTTTAATAGTCAAAAATGATTGGAGGGCAATTAGCCCCCCCAAAACCCATCATTCCCCCAAACACATCCAATCAAAATTTTGAGATAGCCATTCTGTTCATCCCAGGAACTAATGATGAATAGACAGTCGCACTAAAGTCAGACGAAACAAACGGGAAAACGTCTACATATGCATTGGTTTTCAACACTGATGGCCACGTCATTTTACCAGAAACTCAAGTATCTGCTGATCTTAAATTTGAAGGGATTGAATTTTTATGAAATTTGTAAGAAATTTAGGGTTTCATTGATTTCCATTTATTCTTCTAGCCATTGACTTTGCTACTATTTTGCGAAGGAAGAAGATAATGTATTTGACATTCAAGTCATATGTAAACAATTAACTCAGACGACAAAAGATAATATGCCTACTCTCACTTTTGTGATCTTCTCGCTTTCTGATAATCCAACAATTGGGGAGGCAGTCTCGGCTACTTTAGTGTCAAAAATTAATGAACTCTCTCAAAAAGTTGACAGCTTTTTAGAGAATACGACGCATTCGGGCCCTACTTGGCCAGCTGAAATTGATAACAATGTAACAACAAAACCTGCCCCAGCTCCTACGTTTCCCATAATACTAAAAAACTGTCCTTCAAGCCTGGCCTCATCTAGTGCTCGTAAGGACTTTGTCGATAAACTTTGCCCTAAGACCTCAGGTGAAATAACAGAACTTAAAAATTGGCGTCAGAGTGCAAACTTGTTGTTGAGTCAAAGTGTGCAGCGAACATAATTGCTGAGAATGCTAAGAACAGTACCTCAGGTATCTCGGTGACTGCAAAATCCCCACTGGTTACAGGGGTCCTGAAAGGTAAACTAACCGAATACGATGAACATCAAGTAAAATATTTTGTAACAAACTCCTCGAAAGTTTCACCGCACAGATAGTTCCGAGTGTTCAAGGTTTACTTTGAGTCGAAACAAAACCGAAAGTTGGCTACGAAAATCTTTCCACTTTTTGAATTTAAACAGAAGTAATTCCTGAAAATTTTAAATTAAATAATTATATTTTGTGGATCGCTAAAGTTATTATGTAAAGTGCAAAAGTATTTATGGTGTCTGAGCAATAATTTTATTTTTAATCAAAACTTAAGAAATACCTGAAAATTTTCAAATTAGTTTTGATTTTTGATAGGTTCTTGATACTTGACACATGGTTTCAATTTAAAGCAATAGAAATGATGCTTGAAACAATGAATAAATATTCAGACAATCCAGATAAGTTTTTAATAGCTGCACCAAAGATTTCTTTGTCAGTGGAAACTGGAAGTTAAATTGAAATAAGCAGGAAACTGGAAACATAGTAAATTTCCTAACTTTTGACCCAAACACAATCTTGACCCAAACACAGAGGTTGTGTGTGCTCCTCCTACCATTTATTTGGAACATTTTAGAAAAACTTTAACATCATTAGTCGGTGTGGCAGCACATAATCCCTACAAGGTACCTAAATGAGCATTTACTCGAAAGACTAGTCCAACAATTATCAAATATGCTGGAGTTGAGTGAGCCACCTTAGGTCATTCTAAGAGAAGAAACATTTTTTGGGAATCTGATGAGCTAATTGGGGCCAAGGTTGGCCATGCCCTTGAAGCTTGGTTGAAGGAGACCCCATTCAATGGTGAAAAACTCGAAGACAGGAATAGTGGAAAGACAGAGGAAGTTGTTTTCCGTCCACTAAAAGCAATTGCTGACAGTATCAAGCCCAATCAATGGCAAAATGTGGTCATTGCCTATAAGCCAGTTTGGGCGATCGGTACTGGCAAAACAGCGTCTGCAGCTCAGGCTCAAGAGATTCATGTCAAGCTTCACAAATGGCTAAACGAAAACATCTCTGCGGATGTGGCTCAGAAAAACACGAATTATTTACAGTGACTCCGTAACTGATGATAACTGTTGTGAGCTTGCCAGAGAGGGAGATATTGACGGATTTCTCGTCGGCGGTGCGTCCCTCAAGTCGGAATTTGTTCAAAACGTCAATGCCCGTAAATTATAGACGATTTTTTTTTAAGTTTCTTTTTTGAATATAATTGTTTGAGATACTTTTTTTATGATGAATGTACAAGCATGTCATGGGAGTTAGCTCTGTCTCTAATATTGGTCAACGAACCACCTGTGATAAATTTTGCATCATTTGAAAAAGTTGACGATAGTAGCAATTTGCCATCCAGTTCGCTAAACTTTGAGGCTTTGTCAAACTAGATGACCTAATCTTCATTGTTACCGGGTGGCGTAATGAAGCTGGATCTACCAAGAGTGTTAGGACTACAATGGCCAAAAATGAGGGAGACCAATTTATCATTAAGACATTTTCTTGAAAATAAACAAAAAAAAGGATGAAGATTTTTAAAGCTTTATTTAGGGTATCAAATTTCCTAGTTCACATGCTTTCATTATAACTTTTATCACTAAATAGTTGTAAGTTATCACTAGACTGCCATAAGCGCTTTCTAAGCGTTTTTTTTTTGGGAATAATAAGAGGTGTAAAAGCCGGAGTGGACACTGATATACTCTCTATTCAAAATGGCATTAAAAAATGCAAAGAGACTTGGCACATCTCTGTCCGTAAAACTAGAGTTCGAAGACTCTTATTCTCAATCAATTTTTTTAAAGGAAGGAGTGAAGCTTGGCTACGAATTCTTTGGGGTTTACCAATACGAAAAAACTGTCAAAATGCTGTTTTAAATGTCTCTCCTCCAACCACTTTCATAACGCTTGTTCGGTTGATACTCCCAAATGTGCCCGTTGTGAACACAACGTTCAAAAAACTGCTAAAAAACATTCCAAGACAGATGTATTGAAAGTTCAAAAAATAAACTGAGGCATTGGGTTGCTTCTTTTGAACAAATCCAAAATGTAGGAGAATAATTAGACAAAATAAGGGTGTCAACAGAGGTCAAATTTGGCCCTGACAAATTATACTAAATGTTACAACACAAGAAATTGTCCATAAATAATGTGGATGAAACAGTCACATTAATTTCAGGAGAAACCTCCCCAAAATTCTTTTTAAGATATAGCTGCCTAAGACCAAATCAAAATAGATAACAAAACTCAAAAAGGCAGAGAACAGTAAGTTTCGTGCCTAGCAACCAAACAAACTCTCCACAGCCTATAAGGTGTTACGCCTGTAATCACCTAGGCCAAATTGCAAGAGTGCCCTTCACAAAATAAATACTGCCCAAACCCCCCAAAATATAGAAATCGTTTGACCAAGAGCAAAAATAACAGCGGAAATGGCATGAGAAGTTATAGAGGGCTACTTTATGACTCTTACCTACCCTTCTATGTACCTAGCCCTTCTCTCTTCGAAAAAAGGAAATACCATCACCCTAACCAAAATTTCCAGCGCAGCGCATATCAATAAAACAAAGAGATAGTCTACATTACGAAATTTAATATGGGTGCAGCAGCAAATGGGGCAAATTTTAATCCACCGGCACAGAGCGAGCAAGTGACGCAAGCCTTCGGAATAAATAATCCAAACTTGCAAGACAATAGCTGGCAATCATGCCAATTCAATGAATGCTTAGTTAGTGGACATTGCTCGCAGGGACTCACTTAACCAACTAACCCTCAGGGAAACCATTCAAGCCACCAAAACAAAAAAGACCGACCTTTGGCGGTAACACTTTTTATAGGTCCTGACCAGTAATGGTACCCTATTTAAGTGCCCATAATACAATGTTGCCCATATTTAGTGATTTTTGGGTTGTAAATATTTGTTTCAAAACGCTTGTTGATTCTGGTGCGACCGTAAATGTAAAAAATTTAACTTTGTTCAATAAATCACCAGTATTTATTAAACGACGTAAGTCATACCTTTACCAGTTTGACTAGTATCACGGGACATTAGCTTTGATATAAAAGACTATTTATCTAAACTTTGAGAAACAATAAAAATTTTCCCATTACCTTCAAAATATTTGAAAATTTTCCCTATATATAAATATGAAATATATATATATATATATATATACTACTACTACTACTACTAACAACTCATCGCAGCACCAAGCCGCCTGAGGCCAACACAGCTACGCACGCTCCTCCTCCACCCCAAATCTATTCAAAGCCTCCCTTTTTACACCCGCCCACGAAGTTCCCATTTCCTTTAAATCTTTCTTTATGACGTCCTCCCAACCCAGACGGGGACGACCTGCTTTCCGTTTAGCCCTAGATGGTTGGCCGAAAAGAACAATCTTCGGCAATCTGTCATCCTTCATCCGAACAACATGCCCTAACCACCTCAACCTTTCTTTCATTATAGACCTAGAAAGTGGTATTGAACCACATTTTTCGTATAGCCTATTGTTTGAAATACGGTCTGTCAGCCGGGTACCCAGAACAATCCTTAAGCAATTTCTCTGGAAAACATCTAGCAAATCTTCATCCGCTTTTCGGAGCGTCCATGCTTCAGAGCCATATTTGACCACTGTCATCACTGTAGCTTCTAAGATTCTAATCTTGGTTTGCAGACTTATCTTCCTATTCTTCCAGACTTTTTTTTTTTAACTGTGAAAAAACACCCTGAGCCTTGGCTATTCTATTTTTAACATCTTCACTGCTCCCACCATCTTTACTAATAATACTACTACCAGGTAAGTGAAACTGCCCACCTGATCAATCTTTTCATTACCCAACGTCACCGTTTCATCTTCACTTATTCCTAGCCTTAGTGACTTGGTCTTCCTAACATTAATTTTCAAACCAATACTAGCACCCTGAACTCGCAAAACTCTCAAAAACTTCATTCATTTTGCTCACACTTTCATCTAGGATGCTTAAATCATCAGCATAATCCCAAGTCCAGGAGACTTTTTCCTCCCCATTTGATTCCGTGGTCTCCCATTGCCTTTCCTGTGCTCCTTAAAACAAAGTCCATCAAAATAATCCATATAAAGGGGGGATAGAACACAACCCTGCTTAACTCCTGATTTAATACAAAACCAGCTGCTAACCTCATTTCCTACCTTAACCGCAGCATGTTATTCTCGTACATAGCACTAATCACTTTAATGTATTTGTCTGGTATACCATACAAGGATAAAACCTTTACTAAAGCTCCTCTATCAACAGAATCGAACGCTTGCTCATAATCTATAAAACTAAGGACCAAGGTGTTTGAAAACTTAGGCACTTCTCAATTATTAACCTAAGAGTGAAAATTTGGTCAAACACATCCTCTACCTTTTCTAAAACCGCACTGCTCTTCTCTTAAAACTTTGTCTACGGCATCTCTCAGTCTAAAAAGTATCATATTACTAAGCAATTTGCTACCTACAGAGACCAGACTAATGCCTCGATAATTACCACACTCACTTTTACCACCTTTCTTATAAAGTGGCTTAATTAAGGTTTCCTAAAATCATTAGGTACTTCCCCTTTTTCAAAAATCATATTCATAATCTCCAATAACTTATTTCTACCTCAGAGCCACCATATTTAAGAAACTCATTTACTACCCTATCAGCACTGGAGCCTTATTATTCTTTAATCCTTTTAGTACTGTTTCTAATTCCTCCTCACAAAACAAATCTTCCTTCACATCCAAGGTATCACAAACTTTTTCAATTTCCTCTATATTTTTTCCTGCTACTCTATCTCGGTTAAGCAAATTCTCAAAATGTTCGGCCCATCTCGCTTTAGCTTTTGTCTTATCGCTAATTGCCCACCCCATTCCTGGGACAATCGAACGCTTGCTCATAATCTATAAAACTAAGGACCAAAGGTGTTTGAAAACTTAGGCACTTCTCAATTATTAACCTAAGAGTGAAAATTTGGTCAACACATCCTCTACCTTTTCTAAAACCGCACTGCTCTTCTCTTAAAACTTTGTCTACGGCATCTCTCAGTCTAAAAAGTATCATATTACTAAGCAATTTGCTACCTACAGAGACCAGACTAATGCCTCGATAATTACCACACTCACTTTTATCACCTTTCTTATAAAGTGGCTTAATTAAGGTTTTCCTAAAATCATTAGGTACTTCCCCTTTTTCAAAAATCATATTCATAATCTCCAATAACTTATTTCTATAACCTCAGAGCCACCATATTTAAGAAACTCATTTACTACCCTATAGCACCTGGAGCCTTATATATTCTTTAATCCTTTTAGTACTGTTTCTAATTCCTCCTCACAAAAACAAATCTTCCTTCACATCCAAGGTATCACAAACTTTTTCAATTCCTCTATATTTTTCCTGCTACTCTATCTCGGTTAAGCAAATTCTCAAAATGTTCGGCCCATCTCGCTTTAGCTTTTGTCTTATCGCTAATTGCCACCCCATTCCTATCTTTAACTGGGACAAGTCCGGATTGACTACTACCTCTCAATTTGTTAACGTGCCAGTACAATATTTTACTATTATGCCGTCTAGCTGCATCTTCTAAATCCTCGGCAATTTTATCCATGGCCTCCACTTCACACCTCCTTAGTTCATATTTCAATGCTTTCTCCACTTTCATATATATATATATATATATATATATATATATATATATATATATATATATATATATATATATATATATATATATATATTATATATATATTTATATATATATATATATATATATATATATATATATATATATATATATATATATATATATATATATATATATATATATATATATATATATATATATATATATATATATATATATATATATATATATATATATATATATATATATATATATATATATATATATTATATATATATTTATATATATATATATATTTATATATCTATATATATATATATATATATATATATATATATATATATATATATATATATATATATATATATATATATATATATATATATATATATATATATATATATATATATATATATATATATATATATATATATATATATATATATATATATATATATATATATATATATATATATATATATATATATATATATATATATATATATATATATATATATATTTGGAAGCATAATTGTCCTTTACTTAGTTTTCAGCTTAAATTCGATGATCAAGCCTTTATGTGCTAAACTACATCCAAAATAATTTTAAGCTTAATAATGGTAACAACATTATTCACTCCGGTTGTCCAAAGTCTACGGGATGAAAAGCCATTTGATGAAAAAGCCATTGATGAATTGAAAAAATGTCTACACCAAAATTCGACTGATGTCTACTTCCAAAACTCGACTAATTGCAAAGGCATTCCAAAGAGTGAGTGTGTATATTATACATGCTTTAACCAGGCAACAAATGCAACTGTTGCTTATGGCAAATTGAACGGAAAAATCATTAACAATCAGAAGAAGGTTTGCAAACACAGTGTGCAAAATAATGCAAAACTCTTTAATATGGCGGATTTATTGCAAAATTGCCAGGATAAAGAGGGAGCAATTTCCTATGCTTGCTGGGCTAACCAAAGAGATTATGCCGTTGTGAAAGTGTTTTTCTATGGTATGTCATAAGAAGAGAAGCAAGCGAAATTTGTAAAAAGCAAACTGTAAACTTACAGGTTCCTCTGGAAAGATTGAGAAGAATGGTGCTGAAGTTTTCTTTGAACATCTGAGCAACAATTATCCAATTGGGCAATATATAAAAATCATACGAAATTCAATTTGGATTAAAACTATTCCACATATGTTGACTGGTCGAAAGCAAAAGCAAGAACCAGTATATATTCAGCGAAAGAAAACGAGACTATGCCGTTTGTTTGCGAATTCCAAATAACCGATTATCTGAAGTACTTAAAGCAATCGCCCTTAAAAATATGTAATATTCGTGATATACAGTACCCTTATGATTGAATGGCGAATAGCCAGGGAAAAATTTTTCTTTTATAACAGCTTTGCAGCATCCCAAATCAAAAGAAGAAGCAGAAAAATACTGTAAAGAGGCGAAAGGTACACTTGCTACTAAAGTTTCAATAGAAGACTTCAAATACATTTTTCATGCACTGTTAAAAAAAAATATGGAAACATATGTGATACGTCTGAATTCTATAATGGAGATGGAAGGTGCATAAATATTACCTTGCCAGAAGACTGCAAAAAACCTTCTCCAAAAGTAAAATAAGATCCAAAAGTAAATGAAATGATGGAAACACCGGAAATGATGGAGTCGTCTTTCCTTTGTGAAATATCTGTGACAGATAAATTAGAGTTTGTAGATACAGATAAATTAAAGCTGATTCAACTGCATCAAATTCAATAACCTTATAACTGTATTGGAGATTCAAAACAGCAAATGCCTTAGCATGACTGTATTACAGAATCCTAAATCAAGAGAAAAAGCAATACAATTTTGTGGAGATTCAAATGGTAATTTATCTACGGACATCCTTATGATATTAAAGAATGCTTAAGCGCATATTGGCTTTAAATGGTAACAGAATAAAAAGTCATGATCAAATTCTTTGTTGGGAAAGAAAAGTTCGTAGACGTTGATTGGTCAAAAGAACCGGACTTGGTAGTAACTATTAACAATTTAACAGCTGAAATAAAAAACAAAACTCTGATTTTTCTCTGAGACTTTCCTATTGATGACAGTATTGATCTTATCGGCTCAGATGAATTGAAACAGTGTGAAAATAGGCAAATTCAAAAGATATATGACTGTTTTGATAAAACTAGTGGAACATGCTCGTGCATGACAACTTTTTTAAAACCATTATCAAGAAAAGAAGCGTCTGCCATATGTAAATGTTCATCAGGTAGGCTGAGTAAAATGTCTTGTAAAGACCTAAAAGGTTATTTGGGGCATTTGAAGGCTGAGAACTCGGATAAAATAACAAAATATACTAGAATTAGCTTGGGTGATGACAAGGTTGCAAAAGTCGACTGGTCAAATGATGCTGAAAGCTACCAATAGTCTTAATATCACTATTCAAACTATTCCATTTCCGTGTACCTCTATAAAGAACAGAAAAACATGAACGGGAAGATACCTCCAGGTACACAGAAGTCCGCGCTACCCCTTGTATCATGAGAATGAACAGTAGACCTAATGGACAATAAATCACCAAAACAAACGACGAGGCTGAACATCCTGCTGCAGTCCAAAAATAAACCACAATACATAGAATTCACGAAGGCCTGCAGCCGGCAAAATTTTTAAAGTTGGGTAAATTTCTCGAACAGACATACGTGGAGATATACCGGCTAAGATTCTTACTGCATGATTTTGTAGAACTCTTATTGGTTTTAGGGTAGAAGAAAAAGTAGAGAGCCAAATACTTGAACAATAAAGTATATACGCGTGTATTAAAGAAAAATAAAGATGGCGAAGGACAGACTTGGGAAAACAATGTTGGAGTTTCTTCATTATACCGAGATTTCTTGCCAGAATTTTGATAGTTAAAGTAACATGTTCCTTAAAAGATAGAGTTTCATCTATTACAATCCCAAGGTATTTAAAAGACGCAGTCCGTTTTATAACGCCATTGGGCATATCTAATTCCTTTATCCATGGGTAAAAGTTTGATGATCGCGAGAAAATCATAAAGTTAGGCTTAGCCATGTTAATCCTTAATTTATTTACCCTCAGCCATGCTGTAATTCTATTAACTGATTCCTTCATGGAAATCTGCAGCAGCTCCGCTGTCTTAGCTGTGCTAATGGCTGTTGTGTCATCAGCAAAAAGTAAAACTGTTTCATTAGTCGGGTTTACCGTTAGTTCATTTATTCTATAGCAAAAATTATTTAGACAATTTGGTAAATCATTAATAAATATCAAGAATAATATAGGACCGAGAACTGATCCTTGCGGAACACCTATTTCAATACGCTTTTTTTCGGAAGAAGAATCATTTAGTTGGACATACTGATAACGATTACTTAAAAAAACTTCTTAAAAAATTTAATGATTTACCCCTCAAACCATACACCTCACACTTCTTAAGTAGAAGTTCATGATCCACAGTGTCGAAAGCTTTCATCAGATCTAAAAATATAGCACCTATTTTGAAACCTTTATCTAATACATCATAATAATAGTTGTCAAATAAATCATCGCCTATTCCGTTGTCCTTTTTCTACGGAACCCAAATTGTGTCTCTACCAGTAACTTATGATCCTCCAAAAAAACTCATCATTCTAATACTAAAACAATTCTCTAAAACACGGGAAATAATGGGTAAAACAGATATCGGTCTATAGTTTCCTGGGTCATTTTGAATACCACCCTTATAAATTGGGTTATACGGGCAACTTTAAAACAGTCTGGGAATTTTCCCCACTCCTTTTCTGAATTAAATTTGTCGGGCTATTAAAGCCAGGAATCGCTCTGACGATATAGCCCGAAGAGCAGTGGAATTTTTTTCAGAGGATTCGATTGTTAATGCTAAAGAATTGTTGTAGCCTCTGGCGAGAATTTCTACTCGTCTTACTGTGCGAACAAAAATTATAGACAATGTTTTGGATATAATAAATTATTATTTCATGCGCGTGAAGATAAAAAGACTTGTTTGCCATGTTTTGTAATTATGATCTCTAGAGAAGGGTATAATATTTTGAGCAAATATAATATTTGCTAGTTTTACAGTGACTAAGAGTTCATGTTTCCAGTGAAATCACAACCCCTTGTTTAACCAAAATAGGGTGGCACGAATGAAAATTGAAATATCCATCATTGTGTGTATGCTTTCTAAATATTTAGAACAGTAAATGGAAATCGCTTTTAATTAATAAGACATCAAGCAAAGGTGGTTTGTCATTCTCTTCAAATTCCAATGTAAATTTTATACTTTTATCAAAACTATTGAAATACTTATGGGAAAATAATATAAGGTATCTAAACCATGTTTCCAAATGCAAACCAAATCGTCCATGAATCTGCCCCAGAAACAAGGGGAGAGCCCAAGGCTGTGTATAGCGGAGGTTTCAATAGACACCATGAACAGATTTGCCAACAAAGGAGAGAGGGATGCCCCCATAGGCAAACCAAACATCTGCTTGTAAAACTCATCTCTAAAACTAAAAAAAAACATATTCATTTACCAGGATAACCAACTTCATAATGACATCAATATTCAAACTAGGCAATGTCACATCTTGCATCAAATCAAAGTGTTTTTGTAATTTAATTCTTAATGTATCTTCAAACTTTTTCACACTACAATATGAATACATGGAAACCACCTCAGAACTGCAGAGAATTGAATTCTCCTCCAATGTAAAAATTTTCAACTTACTAGTACGATCAGACAAATTTTTCAAATATAATTTTTGTGTTTCTAAGAGGGTGCACAATGCAACCACTTTCTTAATTTAGCACCAGGTGACGAGAAAGTTGATACAATGGGACGGAATGGGGCTCCTGTCATTTGAATTTGGGTAGACCATAGATCTTGGGTGCGGAACAACCTCTTGCATAAACTTTATTATAAATTTGAGGGGTAATGTGTAAATTGTTTTCAGTGACTCCATTTCCTTTCTGGTCAACTTTACATATTCATCCGTAGAACATAATCCAGTTTTTTTAGTAAGTATTAATGGTATCTAAAATAATTGTATTCATTTGACGATCTAAAATTATTGTATTCATTTGAAGTGTTTAGTTTCACTACGATCTCAACTCTAAGCTCCTGAGGAGCCTCGACATTATCAATAGAAGAAATAATACCTGGCTCCACTTTTGAAATTATTTTTGAAAGAAAAATCAGTGTTAGAAAACCGATTTTAGAACCCTTCGACAAAACTGCCTCTTGTTGACAACTAAGAGGTTCAAATGACAAATTCTTAATGGCAAAACCGAAACCAAAACGAGGATAAAAAACAATTAAACAATTGCTCCAAAGTCACGTGATTTAAAGCCATGACGCTGAATTTGTTTTTTTAATTTAGATTCATTTTCAATATCAAAATGGGTATTCAATCTAAAAAAATTTAGGAATTACTGATTCTTTCTTGCGATATTTTAAGCAGATTTGTTGATCTAACAAATTTGTATGTTTTTTAAGCAAGGAAAAATAATAATTGATAGAATCGACTAATTGTTGGCAGTGCAATTGACGAATGAAAGTTCTGAAGCCGAACTGCCCAGCCATGACAAAAAAAAAAAAAAAGAGAGGTAAAACTCAATGAAAAGACAACAAACGATACAGCGGCCAGTACAGAGAAAAGATGAAAGGCCAAAACAACGCGGATATTTTGCGTGTATGCAAACTAGGCGTCCTCAGCACAATAGAAACAAAGACAAAAAAAATAAAACTGAAATAAAATAAAACAAATAAAACCACCACCAACACTAATCAAATACGACTGTCGCAACTGATCCACGTAGGGAAAAGAAACTAATAGAGTTACTTTGATGAGAAAACCGAAGCAACTGAGGAAAAAGTATAAAAATTGAAATGAAGTTAATTTTTCTGCTGCGAAATAATCTTCTTGTTAGCTATTGTTGAAGTAATTATTTTTGATCGAGTAGGTAATCCAGTCCCCTGGTGATTATACAAAATCTTAATTCCCTTAATGACTATTGGTTCATTTTTTAAAAGATTATCATACATTGGGTCAATATATAAATTTCCTATGTGTTAATGGATTAGCAAAAATATATTTTTTAATTTTTATAACCTCCCTCGCCACTGAGAAAACCCTCTATCATTAGAAATAGCCGTGGCCTCATCAAATTGTACAAAATGTTTAGAATGAAAGAAAATATGCTCAGCCAGAGCCAAAACAAAAGTTTTAGGAGGCTTGCTTAATTGTAGGATTTTTCTATCGAGTTGCGATACTAAATAAATCTTTCAAGAAATTGTTGGTGAGTTCTACCAATATAAAAGTTCCAACAAGAATAAGGAAGTTTATACACCCTATTAACTAAATTTCACTGGGTTAAATCCTTCCCAGAGTTAAAGAAACTACATATTGGTCTCACCGATCAAAAACATGTATCAATGGTATGTTTGCCAAAATTTGCCTTAAGCATCTCCCCCAAAAAACAGGTACATCAGGCAAAGAAATGAAACTTTTGACACATTTAATTCTGACGACTGTCAAACTCCAATAAACCTATTGATATGCTTTTTGCGTCTATTATCTATTATTTTATCAATGATTCAATCGAGTAACTATTGCAAAATAAAATATTCCTCAAATACAACAAATCAGAATCCAGAAACTCCTGGGAACAAATTCTAAAAGCTGTATCCGCCAGTGAAATCACAACCCCTCTCGTTTCACCGGGGAACCTGAAGATGCTACCGTGTCCGGGAAATCGACGATGCACCACGTCCGGGGCAGTCGACGATACACCGACCGTAAATCGCGCAAATACCCCAACTATGACAACTCCACCCTTGAAGGCCATTATATCACCTAAATCGACTTTATCACTTGGTACCCTCAACATCAGAACACTGGCAAAACAAGGAAAAAAGGAACTTCTCCTGATAAACCTTTACAACTGAGACGTAATCGGCCTATCCAAAACCCACCTCCCAGTCACCAACGAATGAAAACTTTATACTTTCAGGACGCACTGACGGGAAACACCCGCAGGGAGCTGGCTTTCTACTCTCCAGTAAGGCTTGGAGATCACTTATGAGACTATGAACAAATATCTTGAACTTGGACGTAGTATATTCCACCTTTTCGATTTTAAGCAGGGTTTCGACCTCATATGGAGAGGTCTGTGGCACTTATTCTCCACTTTTTATGCCAGAAAACTTAGTATCATTGATCAGAAACATGCACTCAAATTTCAGAAGCCGCGTCATGACGGGAGAGGCCCTTTCCGATAGCTTTGAAGCATCCACTGGTGTGCTGCAAGGTAGCTTGCTTTCACCAGAACTGTTTAACCTGTTCCCTTACCGCTGTCCTATCACTCCTTGATAACTCGTCAATTGTCCTCGTCGGGAGAATATTGATCAATAAATTAGCTTATGCCGACGACATTGACCAAATAAATGAGAGCTTTGGGGATCTTCAGTCCCAGGCCAACAAAACCCAATCAACCACCACCCGCTTTGGAATGACCATCAATTCCTCAAACACGAAAGCCATGCTCAGTTCACAAAAGCCGGAAAACAAAGAGAGCCTAAGCCTCCAACTTAGTGGTGACAACATATAATGGGTCAAAGATTTCACCTACCTTGGAAGCCTTGTAATGTCCGATAACAACCACTCAAAGATATTAAAAGACGCCTGGCACTTGCCAAATCTAGCTTTAAAGCCTTGATTCTGATCGGAAGAACAAGATTTGTCGACACAGATAAAAAGAAGACTTTTCAACAGACTGATTGTCCCCATTGCCATTTACGCTTGTGAGTCATGGACCCTCAGAACAGATAACCAACGTTGCCTAGCCGCATTTGATACAAAGTCACTTCGCCGTATTCCTGGGATTACGTACCTGGACAGCATATCTAGTATCGGGCTGAAACACTCATGATCAAAAGCAACTATTCAGAACCAAGAAACTCCTGGGAATAAATTCTGAAAGTTCTATCCACCAGTGAAATCAAAACCCCTCATTTCACCAAAATAGTGTGGCACGAATAAAAATTCAAATATATCATTGTGTGTAGGCTTTTTATAATGGAAATCCCTTTTAATTAATAAGATATCAAGAAAAGATAGTTTGCCATATTCTTTAAACTCCACTCTAAATTTTATATTTTTTATCAAAACTATTTAAATTTTCACGGAAAAGATCTAAATCATGTCTCCAAATTCAAACCACATTATCCATGAATCTGCCTCAGAAACAAGGGGAGAGCCTAAAACTGTATATAGCAGAGATTTCAATAGAGTCTACGAAAAGATTTGCCAACAAAAAAGAGAGGGATGCCCTCATAGCAGACCAAACACTTGCTTGTTAAATTCGCCTCTAGAACAAAATAAAAAGAATAATCATTTACCAGGATAACCAGCTTCATAATGACATCAATATCCAAACTAGCCAAGGTCACATCTTGTATCAAATCGAAGTGCTTTTGTGATTTAATCCTTAATATATCTTCAAAGTTTTTCATATTACAATTCGTATACATGGAAACCACATCAAAACTGCAGAGAATTGAATTATTCTCCAATGTTAAAGTTTTCATTTTATTAGTAATATCAGACGAATTTTTCAAATATATTTTTGTGTTATTACGAGAGGAAGCAATGTCACCGACAACCACTTTCCTAATTTAGCACCAGGTGACGAGAAAGCTGATACAATGGGACAATCATGTACGTATTAATTTCTGTTTGTTTTAAGTTTTGGTGTTGCTCTTTACTTTCAGTTGAAAAATTGCATTTTTATTTAATTTCTTATTGTTGTTTAAATAATGCTGGGAATCCGACGCCCCCCTCACAGCAATGTCCTTTCCTCCGCGGAAAGCTCCTCCCACATAAGACCCGACCCCTTCCCAAACTACCAGAAAAATTTGCCCTGAAAACTTTTGTATACTTCCCAATAACCAATATTATATGTAAACATTGGACATAGTTCATAACTTGCAGACCGTCCCCCGGAGACTGTGAGGGTCATCCTCAAAGACATAGTTATTGTATTTTACGAACATGCTGAACAAAATGGCTATCTTAAAAATTATGATCTGGTGACTTTGGGAAAAAAAGTGAGCGTGGGAGGGTGCTTAGTTGCCCTCCATTCTTTTTGACTCATTTAATTCTGAAGACTGCGAAATGCCAATAACCCTATTAATATTTTTAATGCGTCTATTTTCTATTATTTTATTGATGAATCTAATCGGGTAACTATTAAAAGATAAAATACCCCTCAAATGCAACTATTCAGAACCCAGAAACTCCTGGGAATAAATTCTGAAAGTTCTATCCACCAGTGAAATCACAACCCCACGTTTCACCAAAACAGTGTGGTGGGTGTGGGGGGGGGGGGGGAATTCATCCTTAAAGACTAGTTTCCTAAACGTTCAACTATGTTGAACAAAATGGCTATCTAAAAATTTAGATTGGATGTGTTTGAGGAAAAGGTAGGCGTGAAAAGGTAGGGAAATCATCTATATTTGTTTTAAACTTGTATTATTTCGTAGCTTAATTTCAGTTTGTCTTAGCTTTAATATGGCTCTTTAATTTTCTTCTTAAAGACTCCTTCTTTTAAAATTCTTTAATGACATGCCTAAGAAAATGCTATTCAGTCAAAAAAAAAACAACAAAAAAAAAAACACCAAAATCAAACAAAACATGAGAAAAGCATCCATTAATCAAAACCAAATTGCAATACTACGGCGTTTTCTAGGCTATAGTTTTCTCGATGGGCCACCCCTCAAAGTCGCCCTCGGTTGCAGTCTGCAGATACGGCTAAGATTGTGAAATTTGATGGACGGTTCACCTCGAAACCATTATGGGGGTGCACACAAAATATTTCAGTTTCAGAGTTTCTAGACTTAAGTTGAGGTTTCTCAGAGAGTGGAGACCCTTAACCATAATATCAATGTTTGCCATTTATAGGTACTTCTGCTAATAATTCTTTAGAAAATTTCCTTTATTGCAGTTACTTTACAGCCATTTAGGTATTTTTGTTGTGCAATCCAAAACAAAACATCCCCCCCCCCCATTTTTAGTACACTTTTTAGTACGTAGCGTGAGGTAGAAATAATTGTAATGGTGCTAATATCACTCTTTAGGACACAGACATGACACCAAAAATACTTTTGAACCATAAATTTTGATATTTTTATAGCTTAAATAATAGACCATGTAACCACGTCAACAATCAACCCCGTAAACAATATAAAACCTATGTTTGAATATGGAAGCAGAATTGCTATCTATCAATGTCCTACTTATGCTGCAACTATTTGTTTTTGCGTTTCAGATCCTATTAAATCTACTTGTATGGTACTTGCCGTAATAATATAAGTTTTAAAAGATTGTCTAACCTTAAATCGTATTTTCGACTATTTTTAAATTTGGTTGGTAAAAATGAAATTTGAAAATTACATTGAGAAATTGAAAAAGAACCTACCTATCAGTCATTGTATGAGAATGTTGTCACTTGTCTTGTTCCAGAAAGCTGTAAACGAGCCCAGAAATAAGTAGATTGGAAGTAGAAACGGTATCAAATATAAGTAGAATATAAGTAGTTTATGCATAAATTGTTTGAAGAACTTGGATAAGAAATTAGACTTTCTGAGGCCCACATAAGGCTTTTTTCAGACAAATGACTTTAATTGTAAAACCGGCTCAAAAACTGAAAGGGTTAGCATCAAATAAAATACTAGCTTCCTGAGCCAAATGCAGTCGGACCAAAAATATTTAAAATACTTTTGTCTGTAAAGGCGGAATTTTCTTACAAACACTGCTTCTTATTTCAAATCTAATGGGAAAATAGTCATCTGTTTTAGAATTCTTAAGCTGTTGTGTTTGATTTCACCGACTTCAAACACTTTTTAGCGAATCGTCGACGACCAGGTAGCAGTGGTCGCCTTTCATTTTAGTCTCTACTTCGTCTGAAGGGTAGTGCAAAGGGTGACACTGAATAGCCGGTTGCGCTTTTTAGTCTAAATTGTTTTTAAGAGACCATTAAGAAAAATTTCACTATTTTCAAACCGTTCTCGAAATTTTAAGTCCAGTAGGCGCTTTTAAACTTGCGACATATTTCTAGAACAAAACTGGGTCAACCTTTCACAGTCTATGTCATCAGGGGAGCAAACTAAAGCCAAATCTCACAACGCCCTTTCAATGCTTGCTTTATCATGCGAAGGAAGTACAAAGGACGTGAAAAAAGGCTGCAGGGTAATAGTTTTTCCTGAAGGAGTGAAAGACGGATTCACAAGCTCAATAAGCTTTTATATTATTAATTAATTGTATTAATTTAAAAAAAACTTTTTCCACAAAACAACTTTTTTAAAGAAAAATGAAGAGCTCCATTAAGCTAAAAATGAGCAGAAATAAAGTCAAATTATCTTCGAAGAATAAAAATACCACAAATACCTATCAATAAGTAATCGAAACTCAAAACGTAGAGAAATTACAATAAATAGCCGAGTCAAACTCGAAACGAGCAAAAATTAACATGAGTAGGTCTAATACCCCCCTGCAGTCTTAAGACCAGAACATAATTTGAGTTTTGCTGAAAAAAAAACAATCAAAAGTAAATGAACATGGATTTTCATTTCAATTGACATATACTGATATCGAGTACCAGAAGCATACTTGTATTAGGTACCTGATGATAATTTGATTTTGAACTGCCCAAAAATTTCAAGACAATTTAGGATCTGGGGAGATGTGTCCCAATGGTCCACATCACTGCGTAATTCCCTAAGCAACTGAAAAAGTAAGGCTCATATGCAATCTCCACCGTGACGTCATTTAAATTAAAAAGCAATAATATCGATGCTTAAACAAAAACGTCATTGCTAGCCAACAATTATGACGTTATTTTCAACATATAGCTTGCGATTCCAATGTAATATTATTTATTTGAAAAAAATATCTAAGAAGTTATGTGCATCGTCGACCCTTTAATTCGTTCATCTTGTTGTAAAATCCTTGAGAAGAATCATATTGCAGAGCTATTTGCAAAATTTACAATGTTTATCTGCGCTGTATTAGCTCTCCTGAAATTGGCAAATTGTCATGGAACCTTTTCAGAAGAGCTTGTGATAAAACCTCTTGATCTGGGCATTTAATGAGCCACTTCAGATTTGTTCATACTCTATTGCAAGAAAAGAATGATTATTCAAATCTCCGTACTTTTCCTCGTCCGTTTTGGGAAATTGTTCAGCTTCACGGAGTACAAGAGTTGCATTTCTCCTTGACACAAGGGTACTGGAAGACAAAAAAATGGGGATTTGCACCAAGATCTGCTCCTACTGGAGCTGAGATTTATGCATGGTTTCAGCATGATGTGTACAACGTGGACAAGAATTGGGAGCTATTGACGAACGGCCTTTCAGGACTCTTTTGTTCTTCTTTGAATTTTGTGAATGGTGCCAGAACAATCCAACCTCTATTCTCGTTTGGACCGGATGGATTAGTCGACGATAGGTTTAATAATAGTTTTGTGCGCTATGCAGCCCTGCCAAGTGAAATTGTTTGCACGGAGAATTTGACACCATGGAAGAAGATGTTGCCCTGTGACACTAGGAGAGGTCTTGCTTCATTGTTGGACCCCAAGAAAATTTTCAACTCGAACTACCACAGCTTGGCTGTTGATTGGAGGCCAGTTTGTTGGACGGCCGAATGCGTGGGTAAGAAATGGGAGTTGGTTTTGTCCCTAACGTTGGTCACTGAGCCACCCGTAATGAACGTTGCATCCCTCGGAAAACAGGACTGGTCACTGATATCAACATTTGGTAGTGGTCTCTATTCTCATTGTCCCTTGGCTCAAATTAGTAAGGTTTATATTGATGTAACACAGAATCAGACGGGATTACAATTCCAATTGCTACCAGAGACTCAAGTTTTGACCAGTACTAGAAACGGGTTAAAGTTATATTTTGCTGTCTACGATGTTCAACAATCTACTGACGACGGACGTTTGAATATCAGAGCTATATATGAAAAGCCTATTGTTTACGGTGTCATTCCACCCCCTCCATTGTATGCGACTCGTTTTGTAGCTGGTCACGGAAATGAAAGAGGCACGGTAGTAACTCAAATAACAAATACGCGTGCTTCAGATGCCATCAAGGTCGTTTATTTAGAAGCTCTACCCTGGTATCTTCGTGTTTATGGTCATACCCTTAGTGTAATTTCCTTGAATACAAAGGAAAATCTGTTCCCAGACCATTTCCATTTTCTTGAAGACGTTCTTAAACACGATGGCCAGCGAGCAGCATTTGATGTTTCGATTGGATGCTGGAACAAATCACTTGAGCTTGACTTTACCTGCTCCGTATCATTGCACAACCTAGCTTTAACTTATTTAAGTAAGGCCATTTTTTTTGCTCTGGAGGTAATGAAGGGTCAGAGCTTTTTGAACTGTCTGTTTTGACTGCTGTAAAAGCAGTTGACAATCAATCTGGTGTCCCTGAAAACTGGCTTTTTCTTTGACTGGCTTCCTATTGGAAAGGAGATTTTGCGTTATCACAACATTCATATATTAAAGTAGTGATGATTGAAGATTGATGTGTTGAGGTTTGGGTTGGTCTTGGCTCTCTTTACCTGAAATCTGGAAATTTAGAATTGGCTAAGAAAATGTTTTCTGAGGCCCAGTCAAAATACATATTCACTTATTTACCAGCATGGACAGGCCAAGCCTTAATTGGTGAGACAGTCAGACCTGACGAGGAAATAGATTTATGTCGTCAATATATCACAACAAGGATATCAAGGTGCAGTTAAAGGATATGCAGACACTGAATTCCCTGAACGAGGGACCCCCTTTATCTTCCCACCTGCAATACACTCAATAATATGAATGGAATACAAACGGCACAAGAATACCTAGGACAATTGGAAGCTATTGGAAAAATGAATTTATGGTAAAAAAAAAATGTCTATGCTTTGCTATTAGACAAACTGGATTTACCAGAAAGGCGAAAAGACTTTTTGAAAGAAATATCTGTAAGTGTAAGTGAACACGCTTCTAGCGAAGCGAAACATTCAATATTCTGTAATTTGGGAAGATATGGGCTGTTAAGCAAGGAATATGAAAATGCTCTGCACATTGTAAAATTACTCGAGCATCTTCATCTTCAATAATGGTATAATGCACAAACGACATTTTATTATTTTTTGCTTGACATCTTACATCTTCCGAAATTGAAATTACAATTTCGATTTTATTTATGCAATGACTATTAGATAGGCTCGTTCTTAATTTGTCAGCAAAGTTTTCAAATACTTTTTAATCAACCAATTTTGAAGACATTAAAAAGTATATTTTTATTTTTAAAACATATTTTTTAATGTACAAGCTTAGAGTATACAGCACAATAGCAAATGTAAAAACATCTGAAATGCTAACTAAAGATATTTAAAAGCCAAAACTAAGAGTTGCAACAGATAGGATATATCTAGATACCGATATTGCTTCTAAATTCAAAAATAGACTTTTCCATTGTTTACGTGGTGGATTGTTGACACGAAAGACATAAATTTTCAGACCCTTCAACTATGTTCAACAAAATGGCTAAGTCAAAATGTTGATTGGAAGTTTTTGGGGAAACGATGGGTGAGTGTGGGGAGGGCATTCAACCTCCAATCACTTTTGACTATTAAAAAGGGCACTAACCCTTTCAATTTCCATTCCAATGAGCCCTTTTTCAAATTTTTACGACCACACTTTCTATAAGAATCTTATATGCCCCCAAGGCATAGCTTGCAACCCTTGCCTTATGGGTTTTAGGGGGGTGGGTTGTCATCCTCAAAGACATAATTTCCAGAACTTTAAACTACGTTGAACAAAATGACTATCTCAAAATTTTGATTGGAGGTTTTTGGGGAAATCGTGGCCGTGTGAGGGGAGTTAGTTACCCTTCAATCACTTTCGACTATTAAAATGAGCACTAACCCTTTCAATTTTCAATAGGATGAGCCCTTTTTGAAGCTTCTACAACGATGCTTTCTATAAACACCTTATATGCACTAAGGGCATAACTTATAACCCTTACCCTGAGGTCTGATGGAGGGTTTTCACCCTCAAAGATTTAATTTCCAGAACTTTCAACTACGTTAAAAAAAATGGCTATCTCAAAATTTTGATTGGATATGTTTGGGGAAATGGTGGGCGTAAGAGGGGGGTTAGTTGCCCTCCAATCACTTTCGACTTTTTATTAAGGGCACTAACCCTTTCAATTTCCGATTGAGTGAGCCCTTTTTGAAGTTTCTACGACAATACTATCTATAAAAACCTTGTATGGCCTCAGGGAATAACTTAAAAACTTGCCCTGAGGGTGTGGGGGGTTTGTCATCCTCAAAGACATAATTCCAGAACTTTCAACAACGCTGAACTAAATGGCTATCTCAAAATTTTCATTGGATGTGTTTGGAGAAAGGGTGAGCGTTAGAGGGAGGTTAGTTGCCCTTCAATCACTTTCGACTATTAAAAAGGGCACTAATCTTTTCAAGTCCCAATCGAACGAGCCCTTTTAGAAATTTCTATGACAACATTTTCTATAAAATCCTTATATAACCCAAGGGTAAAACGTACATCCCTTACCCTGAAGGTTGTTGGGGTGAGTGGGTTGTCATCCTCAGAGACCTAATTTTCAGAACTTTAAACTACGTTGAACAAAATGGCTATCTCAAAATTTTGATTGGATTTGTTTGGGCAAATTTTGGGCGTGACAGGGGGGTTAGTTGGCCTCCAGTCACTTTTTACTACTAAAAAAGGCACTAGCCCTTTAAATTTCCAATTAATCAGCCCTTTTTGAAGTTTCTACTACAGCGCTATCTATAAAAACCTTATTTGCCCCCAGGGCATAACTTACAACCCTTGCACTGAGGAGTATGGGGGGTTCGTCATCTTGAAACATATTTTCCAGAAGTTTTAACTACGTTGAGCAAAGTTGCTCTCTCAAAGTTTCAATTGGATGTGTTTAAGGAAATGATAGATTAAGAGGGGGGTTAGTTGCCTTCCAATTACTTTGGACTATTAAAAGGGGCACTAGCCCTTTCACCTTCAAATTGAATGAGCCGTTTTTGAAGTTTCTAAGACAACGCTATCTATAAAAAAAACCTTATATACCTCAGGGCATAACTTACAATCCTTACCCTGAGGGGTGTCGGGGTTCGTCATCTTCAGATATAATTTCCAGAATTCTCAACTACGTAAAACAAAATGGCTATCTCAAAATTTGAATCGGATGTGTTTGGGGAAATGGTGGGCGTGAGACGATGGATAGCTGCTCTCCAATCAATTTCGACTCTTAAAAGTGCACTAGTCCTTTCAATTTCCAATCAATGGAGCCCTTTTTCAATTTTTCTTCGACAACGCTTTCTATAAAAACCTTATATGCCCCCAGGGCATAATTACGACCCTTGCGCCGAGGGGTGTGGGGGTTCACCATCTTCAGACATAATTTCCAGAACTTTAACTACGTAAAACAAAATGGCTATTTCAAAATTTGAAATGGGTGTGTTTGGAGAAATGGTGGGCGTGAGACGATGTATAGTTGCTCTCCAATCACTTTCTACTATTAAAAAGGGCACTAGCCCTTTCAATTTCCAATCAAAGGAACCCTTTTTGAAGTTTTCTTCGACAATGCTTTCTATAAGAACCCTATCTGCCCCCAGGGCACGACTTACAACCCTTGCCCTGAGGGCTGTGGGGGGGGGGGGGGTTGTCACCTTCAAATACCTAATTTCCAGAACTTCCAACTACGTTGAAAAAAAATAACTATCTCAAAATTTTGATTGGATATGTTTGGGGAAATGGTGGTGTGTGAGAGGGGGGTTAGTGGCCCTCTAGTCGCTTTTCACTATTAAAATGGGCACTAGCCCTCTGAAATTCCAATCGAATGAGCCCTTTCTGAAATTTCCACGACAACACTTTCTATAAAAACCTTATATGCCCCAAGGGTATAACTTACAACCCTTGCCCTGAGCGCTGTGGGGGAATGTCCTCCTCAAAGACATATTTTCCAGATATTTAGACAACGTTGAAAAAATGGGTATCTCAAAATTTTGATTGGATGTGCTTGGGAAAATGGTGGCCGTGGAAGGGGTGTTAGTTGCCTTGCAATTACTGCTGGCTATTAAAAAGGACACAAATCTTTCCAACTTCCAATCGAATGAGCCTTTTTCGAAGTTTCTACTACAACTCCTACGATACGAAGTGCTCTGGTGTTAAACAAACCAAAAAAAAAAATAAATAATAATAATACAATGTGCCAACACCGGTTTTTACATAGGCAGCGCTATTGTGCTGCCTATAATTGTTCGTGAGTTCTACCAATATAAAACTTCCGACAAGAAAAAGTAATTTTATGCACCCCACTGACTAAATTTCCTCGGGTGAAATTCTTCCCGGAATTAAGAAAACTACCCATTAGTCTCACCGATTGAAAACATGCATCAATGTCATGTTTACCCAAAGTTTGTTTTAGCATCTCCCCCAAGACAGGTATGTTAGGCAAAGAAACAAAACTTTATGACACATTTAATTATGAAGACTGTGAAACTCCAATAATCCTATTAATATATTTAATGTGTCTATTTTCTATTATTACATCAATGAATTGAATAGGCTAAATATTACAAGAAAATAAAATATCCTTCAAATATAACAATTTAGAATCCAGAAACTCCTAGGAACAAATTCTGAAAGCTCTATCCACCAGTGAAATCACAACCCCTTCTTTAACCAAAATAGGGTGGCACGAATGAAAATTGAAATATCTATCATTGTGTGTAGCTTTCTAAATATTTAGAACAGCAAATGGAAATCGCTTTTAATTAATAAGACATCAAGCAAAGGTGGTTTGTCATTCTCTTCAAATTCCAATGTAAATTTTATACTTTTATCAAAACTATTGAAATACTTATGGGAAAATAATATAAGGTATCTAAACCATGTTTCCAAATGCAAACCAAATCGTCCATGAACCTGCCCCAGAAACAAGGGGAGAGAGCGAATAGAATCCGAGACACATGTCGTAATCGCCATGTTTTAAAGTTAACAAAACTGCTACAGTAATTTTATTTGAAAACGGGAATAGTGAAACTCTGCTTAA
>JAPEVW010000186.1:208764-326287 GCA_027921565.1 Artemia sinica
AAATCAGCATTAAGATAATTAAGATAATCATTAAGGCAGTTAATTCATTAGCCAGGATTGTAATTAAGAAACCTCAATTCAAGGTGTAAAGTTAATAGGTCATACTGAAAGATAACCATAGGAATATTGACCTCGATTTACCTATGTTCTACCGTTACGTTATAAAATGAAAGTTAGACATTTATCGAAAATCAGTCTCAATCAGAAGTAGATACAGAAATCAAGTTTTGGGGGGGGATTAAACCCTATTACATGGGTTGGCGAGAAAAGAAAAAGTTATCGAAATTCTTTTTGACGAATAAAGGACAATACAACTCAAGCCAACAAGTATTTTCAGCGAGAAACAAAAGGAAGGATATAAACAAGAATATGACTCTCTGACTTATTTAAAATATTAAGATATCCAATAACCAGTTTTGTGGAAGACGTTACTTTTTCCACAAAATTTTCCGCGATCAAAATTTTGAATGTTTCCTCTCAGTTCCCTGAAAGTTCCGGATAAATCTAAAAGCTTAACTCAAGACTGGAACTTCTAATTCTGGAGAAATCTTCTCCGACCATTGATATGCTTTTTAATAAAGACCGAGAGGAGAAGGGTTTGGCTAGTTAGCGCCAAATAATTCTGATGGCGCTAAAAAAATATACATAAAATACAAATAATAAACATAAATAAAAAAATAATATAAAAATAAATAAAAAAATAAACATAAAATAACAAAAGTTATTTCCCAAAGACTGTTTAGTAGGTATCCTAGGAACTATTATACACAAGAACGCGTGTTTTACAGTCGTCATGCCCCCACCCCCACTTGAAAAAACGAAATAAGTGCTATTGTAGGCCAATACTTTTCTTTTTCTTCTTGAAAGGGGCGGCCCAACTGTTCTTGAACTTAACTTCCTAAAAATGGTCCATAGGAGCCCTAAATAATTTTAGGAGCAATAATATACCTTCCTCAGGTATCAGATGTAATAATAGATCGATGGGCTAAAAAGTCATAGACTTTATCGGGTTGTTGTCCTTGGAAGCATGTAAATACATTAAACTAAGTACATTAACTAACTGGATTAATAGGATTAATTAATCAATTAAACTAAGTACATTAATTAACTGGATTAATAGGATTATTTAATCAATTAAAAAATTTAAAATTAAACCGGGAGATGGCGGAGAGCAGCGTTTCGGAAGCAATACAATTAACGAAGCTATGAAAAAGTGAAAATGTATAACAGTTATAATAAGGAGTTTTTATTCGTCATAAATTGGCCCTGACGTTTAAATTGATGGGTTATTTGTCACCAAACAGAGAGAAACAGAGCTGGCAGTCACATTAGAACGGTACATTAATGGACTCTGAGATATACGGAGCGTCTTCCAGTGGTATAAATCCTTCCGAAAATAGATAAAGATTTCAACATGTGACCATATGCATCTTTAGCATCAGTTTCCAGCACCAGCACCATTGACTACAACATATGACCACGTGCCTCGTTACCACCAGTTTCCAACAGCAGCACCATTGATTTCAACATGTAACTACATGCATCTTTAGCACCAGTTCCCAGCACCAGCACCATTGATTTCAACACCATTGACCTCAACATGTGACCACTTGCATCTTTACCACCGGTTTCCAGCAGCAGCACCATTAATTTCAACATGTGACCACATGCATCGTTGGCACCAGTTTCTAAAAAGTTAGAAAGTTTGCCACATAACTGTTTTGCTATCGCTTTTTGTATCACTGATTTTTCCATCAAAATCCAACCAACTGGATTTTTCTAATCAAATACGATTTTATTTTTTTCATTTTTGGTCTAGTGAGGAAATATTAGCCCGATTCTGCCCCAATAGGTAGATACGATAGTTTGGATTTAATGGGACCATTTGAGTTTCTTAAGGAAGTGGGCTATTGAATAGCATATACCATGTCTATTTAGTCTTGCTCGTATTTTTTTTTAATGATTTTTCTGATGTTGGTCAAAGTGCCATTATTTTTTTTAGTTTTTGTTTTTTTCGTCATCAGACAGTGTCATTCTCTTTTCTTTCATTGGCCGAAGTGTCACTGTTTTTTCCTGTCATTACAGAAAGTGTCGTGCCTTTTTCTGGCATCGAACAAAGTGCTTTCTTCCTTAATTGAACAAAGTGCCATTATTTTTTTCCATCACTGCAGACACTGTCATAGTTTTTTTCGTGTTATCAGACAAAGTGCCATTATTTTTTTTTGTCATTACAAAGTGTCATTGATATTTCTGGTCATCTGACAAACAATAATTGCTTAATCTTTTTGTTACTGCAAAAAGTACCATCATTCAACAATCGTGTCCACCATACAAAATATATAATTTAACAAATCTTTAAGAAAAGCTGTCATTTCAAAGGATAGGCCAAGACATAAAAATTCATGACCAAAATTAGTCGCAAGCGCCTTTACGTTAGGACGCAGGATATCAAGCCCTTTTAGTATCCTTTAGCCCTTTTAGAAAATAAAACCCTCTTAGCCCTCAAGCCCTTCTAGACAATGAATACAATGTTTTAGTCACAACTTGAATTTTGACACAGCAATTCCGCTCAACTTTAACAATTTGGACTTAACTTAGCGTACGCTTATTAATGCAGCCTTGCAGCTAATCATAAACAATAGTAATATTTCAACATAACTTCCATATCACTCTAATGTAATATATACATAACTATAATCGTACATGACTATAATTTGGTTCATAATGGTAAATGTAATGCCCATGTCAGCAGAAATAGGGATAGACGGCATCTTAGCCTAGGCAAATCTGGTATGGGAAAAGAAAAAATTAATAGTTGCAGACTGCTGTAATTTTGTAGGCATAACAATCTAGTTATAACCAATTCAGTGTTTGGTCATTAAATGCCTCACAAGTTGGCATAAGACAGCTAACCTTATTGAGTATGTTATTGTAAACCAAAGACTGAAGGACTGATACGAGATACTAGGGTAAAAAGGAGTGCTGTTATTGATGATAAAAATAAAAATCAACATATGGTAGAGTATAAGGTTAATTTAAAGCTGAAATTTAGATAGCTATCTTCCGCAAAGTTACGACGTTGGTAGACTCCAGGATGAGAATTTGAGAGAAACTTTCCCGGAAAAGTCGAATACTAAACTGGAGAGTTTAAAACTTGACGATGGAATAAATTAGGAAAAGAGTTTGTGAAGTCGCTGATGGTGTCTTAGGGGAAAAAAAAAATTAGAAACGCAGCTAGGAATATTAGAGAAAATGCCTTATTTTTAATAGAGAGAGAGAAGGGGACTGTAAAAGGACAATCTGAGCGATAAATCATATGAAAAATAAGAGGAATATAAAAAAAAATGTAGAAAGGAATAAAATATGAACTAAGCAGGTGTGAAGTTGAGGCCATAGATAAAATTGCTGAAAATCTGAAAGATGCAGCCACACAAATAATAGCAAAATACTGTATTTGCATATTAATACACTGAGAGGGAATGGTCAATCTGGTCTTATCCCAGTTAAAGATAGGAACAGGCCACAGTTAGTGAGAAGAAAAGAGACAAAGAGAGATGGCCAGAACATTTTATGAATGTACTAACCCGTGACAGAGTTTCAGGAAAAGAAACAGAAAAGAATGAAAAAGTCTGTGACATGTTGGATGTTAAGGAAAATTTATTTTTGTGAGGAAGAATTAGTGACAGTAGGCTACTAAAACGATTAAAAAACAATAAGGCCCCAGGTACTGATAGTATGATAAATGAGTTTTCTAAATATTGCGGTTTTGAGGTTAGAGATAGGTTATTAAAGATTATGAATAAGATTTTTGAAAAAGGGGAAGTACCAACCGATTTTTGGAAAATGTGTGACAAATTTAAAGTGTGTGACAAATTTAAAGTGGCATTAGTTTGGTTTCTGTAGGAAGCAAATTACTTAATATGAGATAATTTTTAGACTTAGAGATGACGTAGATAAAGTTTTAAGCGAGGAACAGTGTGGCTTTAGGAATGGGAGAGGATGCGTCGACCAGATTTTCACTTTTAGATTAATAACTGAGAAGTGGCTGAATCATCAAACGCCATTAGTTCTCAGTTTTATAGATTACGAGCAAGCGTTTGATTCAACTGATAGAGAAGCCCTAGTCAAGGTCCTTTCCTTGTAGAGTATACCAGATAAATACATTAAAGTGATTAGTGCTATGTATGAGAATTATATTGCTGCGGTTAAGGTAGAAAATGAGGTTAGTAGCTGGTTTCGTATTAAATCAAGATTTAAGCAGGGTTGCGTTCAATACCCATTTATACGGATCATCTTGATAGACTTTGTTGTTTGAGATGCACAGCAAAGGCAGTTGGAGAACATGGAATCTAGTGGGGATGTAAGACTCTCCAAGACTTAAATTTTGCAGACGACTAAAGCATCCTAGATGAAAATGTTAGCAAAATGAATAGGCCTTAAGAGGTTTTGCGAGTTCAGGGTCTAAGAATTGGTTTGAAAAATGAATGTCAAAAGACTGAGTCACATGGACTATGAATAAATGAAGGTAAAGAGGTGATTTTGGGTACTGAAAAGATTAATAAAGTGGCCAGCCTCATTTACTGTCGGGTATTTCTATTAGATACGACGATGAGTGCAGTGAAGATGTTAAAAGAACAATAGCCAAGGACCCCGGGTGTTTTTTCCACAGTTGAAAAGTAGGGAAAAAATAAGAAGATAAGTCTGCAAAACAAGACTAGAATATTGGATGTTACAGCGACGACAGTGGTCAATTATGGTTCTGAATCATGGGCACTCCAAAACACGGATGAAGATTTGCTAGATGTTTTCCAGAGATATTACCTACAGATTGTTTCTGGTATCTGACTGACTGACCGTATCTCAAATAGTAAGCTGTACGAACAATGTGATTCAACCCTGTTTTTCTAGGGCTGTAGTGAGAGGAAGGATGAGATAACTAGGACACATTCTTTTTATGAAGGTTGACAGATTGCCAAAACTTGTCCTTGTCGGATAACCGTCTAAAGCCAAATGAAAAGCTGGCCGTCCCCGGTTGGGGCACGAGGACGTCGTAAGGAAAGATTAAAGGGAGATGGGAACTTCCTGAGAGGATGTAAAGAGGGAGGCTTCAAAATAGACTGAGATTGAGGAGGAACTGTCTTGGTCTCAAACGGCTTAGTGCGTCGGCTTAGTAGTAGCAGCAGTAACATATCACAGTGTAATGTGAGTACCGTCACTGTTACCCCCCTAAGGGTCGAATCTGATATTTCCAAAATTTTGAAATAAGTAAAAAAAACCGTCTGCTGATCTGCTGTCAAGGGAGGATTAGCAGAGTATGTTCAGTCCTACTTTGGGCCTCTTGATCTATATTACCCTGCTGATTATGCCTTTGGGGACAGCTTTGTAACAATTTTAGTCAAATACCCCAGAGGTGCAAAATTGTCAGATACGACCTTTGGCATAATGGCAAGGATATGTTTTCCCTAAATTCCGAATAATAATTCAACAATTACGTGGTATAATATAAATATTTTCCACAAAACTAGAATAACATTTTTGTATACTTTAGTATTATATGAGTATCTTTTTCCAAAATGAAAAAACACACAATTCGTCAGATGACTATCTAGATAATCAAGATAATCTGTTTTATAATCCAGAAGAATAACTCAGCCACAAACTGTTTCCTATTTAACCAGATTTCCCAAAATCTATTTTTTTTTACATAAAAATCTACTGTTATCAAAGATCATTTAGCTATTTATGTCTCTCAATAAAGGGAGACAGTGAGAGGCAGACAGAGGAGGGTGAGAAGGAGGGAGGGAATCTAAAATGTCAAATTTTTCATAATTACCCAACCCCAACCGATCTTCTTGATTCTTATTTTTCATTTTTATAATGCACCTCTACACAGCGATCAGTCTGTTGCACTTTAAAACAATAAGTTCAAAAGTAAAACTGAAGGTAAAAAGTAAAAGTTAACTGTAAGTAAAAGTGAATTGAAGAAGTAAATTTAAAAAGTAAAACTCAAATTATAAACTGAAAGGTAAAAAAAAGAAAAAGTAAAACTATACCAGCACTTGAAAGGGTAATGTCAGCATAGCTTTCGTCCCACCACATGCCTTTCATTTCAAACTCTTTAAATTCCATAGAGGGCCACTGCTTCACTTCTTTCTTCTCCACCACTCGGCACAGCTATCAAAGGTGTATTCTCACATTCATGAAAAAAGTTTTCCACTTCTTCTGTCGGCGACACAGTAACAGGAAGACAATTGGAGGAGAATACTGTTAAGCTAAAAAAGGAAACAAAATCAAGTTAGTGTTACAAAGGTAAGAAAAAATTCGAAATTAGGAAAATGGGGACTTTACAGCCAGTGAATATTTGCATTGCATATTCATCTTCAGTGACTGTAAAACATCCTCGTTTTTTTTCTTCTTTTTGAGTTTTTTTTTTCTTGTCATGCTTAGACAGTGCGGTCTCAGAAACTGTTTACAGATTAGCGTTAATAAAAATAAACAATTTGTATTTAGCGAGTGAGTAATTATGGAGGTTAATTTTCTCTGTAAGTCGTTTACTTACCAGTTAGAAATTTTTTTAAGAAAACAGTTTTTTTCCAGAGATATTCTCTCAATCTCTAATTTAAATACTGTTAAATTCAAAATACTGTTAAATTGAAAAAAAAAAACAAAAACATAAAGCTCAGTTGACAGAAGTCGGAAAAATTTTGTTAAGTGTAAAACCAAACGGCGTCGATATGTAAACATCGGCACTCAAAAGTATAATTCTCCAAAGTCTCCAAAGGAAATTTTTTTGAAAAAAAGAACTTGTGAATACGCACCTGAAAATGAAATTTTATTTTTTAATAAACATATTTTAAGTAAAACTAATTGAGTCGATTAGTCATATCCCACTACTGCTGCTAATAACCCATTGTAACCTCAAGTCATCTGAGACCACCACAGCTACGCACGTTCCTCCTCCACTCCAATCTATTAAATACTTCATTTTTTATCCGTATCATGAAGTTCTAATTCCCTTTAAATCCTTATTCTGACCAATTCCAGCCTTATTCGGGATCGATATGCTTTCTGTTTGATCTCAGATGAATGGCGTTAAGTGTTAAGCGTATTAAGTAAGTAAATTTCGTAAATACGATACGAGCAAGTGAAAAAAAAAAAACAAAGAATCATTAAACGAGCTAAAGAGCGGAACAGATTGTACAAGGAAGGCCAAATTAGGAATAACTTAAAAAAAAATGAAGTGACTTGCTGAAAAAAAAAACAAAAAAAAAACAAGGCCATGCTTATTTTAATAAATTAGACAATAAATACGGATTTTAAGTATTTTGTTGCAAATAGGGTTTGTTCGATAATTAATTTAAATAAGAAAAAAAAATTATATAAAAAATATATTACGTAATGTAACAAAACGGCTTCAAATCGGTATATAACCCAGTGCATAAAATGATGCTTGTGGTTCCTAATTGTCCTTGGGCTAATTACCTCGCTCCTGGACTTTTACAACCCCCGGAAAATACCCCCACCCCCATGAAATATCCCCCCGTGGAAAATAAGACTTTCCAAATTTTAGAATTTTATTTGAGTTTTGTTTTTTTGTTTTTTTATTTCCATAGGGAGAAGTAATTTTGATACTTGTGTATTATATGCAACTCACTCAAGTTTACGCTATGTAAAACTAGAGAAAAAACCGGTTTCTTCGTTAGTTTCTTTCTATAGGATTTTAAAATAAAGCTTATTGTTGTAATTAAAAAGCTTATTGATCGAGAAAAATATAGAAGATCGAGTAACTCAAAATTACCGTTACCAAATTACCACTTAATAAAATTACCAGTTACCGCAGCGAAATTCAAATCTGACCCTAACACAGCTTAACTACAATTTAAAACGCTATAAAAAAAATTTCTTATATGCATTTTTTGCTTTTTTAAGTGAAGGACAAAAATTTCAGGAGGGTAATCAGACCTGGTGCTTCCCCCTCTCCTGGATAAGACCATGGTAAGCGTTTTTTTCACATATCTTTTTGTCAAAAGCAATAGGGTGGCGACCCAAAAATATTGGAGCAGTTTTTGACCCATCGTGGTTGAGCGCAGATACCAAAATATCTACACCTAGCTGTTCTCTCCCGTTTTGCGTTTTGACAAGATTTTGTTTATAAAAGTTCTCCGCACCGGCCATTACAACCATGTTATCTAACACGACAAACCTGTGAAACTAACATAAGATATACATAACTTCGGAGACCACATTTACCTGCTATAACAAAAACAAAGTCCTCGTTCATATATAAATAAGTGACTCACTTATTACGCTCGTGATAAAAAAGATTTTTATAATAATTTTATATCAAAATATTTTTATGGCATATCTTAAAAAGATGAAATATTCATAAAAAAAAAACTAAAAATCCCTTACAAATTCCCTTTTCATAGAATTGCAAACCATAGGCTGAGGGCTACTTATGTTACAGAATAAGCTCTGACTAATCACATCTGCTACTGCAACAACTCTGCCTATCGCAAACACAGCTATAGATTCCAGCTCCTTTATTACTTATCTTCCTAGAGCGTGGACCTCCGTACGCCTTATTTTGCTCAACGTCCTATCCTATTGTTTATAGACAAATTATGGAAGTTTAAGAAGTAAACATGTGTAAACAGACAGTTATTTTTAACTGTCTCTTACCTTGCTAACAACAAGGTAGTACTTTTTTTTCAGCAACTAAAACTTCGATTCGACACCCTATGCGCCAGCCATGGCCCTTCATTTTTTGGATACTTCTATTGTGACAGATTAAGAAGGTTTGGGGCGAAACTTTCTCTTGCTTTGGGTATAGTTTAATTTTGTGTAGTTTTTTAATTATATATTATGAATATGTTAATTGACTGCAATATAATTCAATTCATACAATTGAATTGTGTGAAACGATAATTGTAAATTGATATTTTAACTATTTGATTACATCTTGCAGCTATTTAAAACAGTTTAAGAACAAATGGTAAGACCAACCTTGTTTCGTTTTGTTTGTTTTTGCAGGGCTGCAGATTCCACTACCTTCTCACCACTTCTTTTCCTCTCTTCAGCTTGTTTTTTCAATAAGGTAGTGTTCGAATAAATAGGCAGTAATTCTGAAGTCTTTCCCTTGACTGATTTGTCCACCACATGACAATCAAATAGCCTAGTTGATTTGACACAGATGCGTCATATGAAGAAGAGACTGGCGCTGAAAATAGTTTTCCCGTTCCCTGCAAAGATAGAAACAACATCTGTAAAATACGAAATATATGGCCTGATTTTAAAAAGATACAATATTTTCGGCCCATTTTGGCATGATAGAGAAAAAAATTCAGCATAATTTTTACAGCAGTAGAATTTAAGCCGTAAGATTCCTTTTCTTTACGCAAGCAGGTAACAATCAGGGGCGTAATTTTCTATGAAAGCGGGGGACAACTGCCTCTCCCCTCAGACCCGAGTTTACCCCCCCTCCCCCAGTTGAAATTTAGTTGCTCCAAAAATAGTGTCAAAACTGAAACTCCATGATTCAAGTATCCTCAGAAACGGTTCAGTTTTCTTTAGTATTCTTTGCCTCTTATGGTACTATACCGCTCATTTTTCTCTTTTCACTGTATTTTTGCTTGACTTGTAAAAATTGGCTCCAACTTTACCCTCCATTTTGGCTATAATATTAATTTGACAAATTTACTCCACTGGTTACAATTAAACCGAAATGAAATATAGAAAAACGGGTATTATTTTCAATAAGATAATGAATAATTAAAAATTTTTTTTTTACTACTCCTAAAAAAGCCGAATAATCCGACTTTACGCCCGGAAGCCTACATCAACATAGGAAATAAGAAGAAGAGATAACAAACTAACCTATAATAAATAAGAAACTAAAAAGATAGGGGGAAGAGAAATCACAAACTCTACAACTAATTTTTCTAATTCGGACAAAAAGATTATAGGTTTCAGGCTAAATTATGGGACTATTTTTTTCAAATTAGGTAGAAAGATGTCTACAAAAGAAGAAAAATTGTAATTCACATTGGGGGATTCAAGAAGTTTTTTTGGCTTTATATACCTTGTGGTTTACCGGTTTTTTCCGTATGGGCTGGCTGACTTTTACATTTTTCACTTTTTTTCTTTCATTGTTTTCATTTTTCACATCTTTCTCTTTCTTTTTTTGTACTTTAGTTTTGTTCCCCTACGGGTTGGTTGACTTTAGATTGTTCTCTTTTCCTTTTTTTTCACAGCTTTCTTTCTGCACTTTCTTCCCATGTGGGTTGGTTGATTTAAATATATTTTTTTAAAATAACTTTAACCTAAGTTTATCCCATTTGGACTAGTTCTATATACTTCCTTAGCCAAGTTCAATTTTAATAGTCAGATTGGTTCAACTTGGCAGCTTGCCATAGACCATTGGCAGGATTCATCAAAAAGAAATAATACTCCATTGACCTACGATGATCTTAAGCGAAAAAGCAGCAAACATAAAACTAAAGAAATATATATATATATATATATATATATATATATATATATATATATATATATATATATTATAATATAGATATATATATATATATATATATATATATATATATATATATATATATATATATATATATATATATATAATATATATATATATATATATATATATATATATATATATATATATATATATATATATATATATATATATATATATATATATATATACTATATATATATATATATATATATATATCAACTAGGCTATTTGATTGTCATGTGGTGATGATCAACTTTTGACACTGCTTACTATGAAAGAATTGGAGCTTGTGGTACCCCGAGAATATATACGTCCAAGGAGTTTCTTAATAAGGCCAGGAACGACTTTGCTTCTTGCTGGTCTTGGACAAATTGACTTAATTGATGGGAATAATTATATTATGTAAGTTTTTTCTTTTTGGATGAAAAACACGTTATTTGGCTCAATAAAAGCTTCTTGGTAATTTTAGTGCCATTTCTTAAAACTTATTAAAATGCAATTATTGTAAATTTTTCATCCACCCAAATTTTGTGCAATAAATTTATGAATAGATAAAATATCGATGTCAATAGTCCCTTAAAAAGACCAGGAAAGACTCTGCTTCTTGCTAGTCTCGGAAAAATTGACTTTATTTTCCGGAATAATAAGATTATGTAGCTTTTTTTCTTAATAGGTAAAAGCACTTTATTTGGCTAAAAAACAAAATTCATAGTAATTCTACTGCAACTTTTAAGACCATAATCTAAATTGCAGTTATTGTAATTTTTTCACATTAAGTTTTAGTGCAATAGTTTTTTGATAGATAAAAGATCGATATCGATTCTATTGATATCGATAGAGATTGTCACAATAAGGCGGGAGTGACTGCTCCTTTCTGACATTAAATAAAAAAAAACAATTTTTTTAAACTGAAAGTAAGGAGCGACTTAAAACTTAAAACGAACAGAAATTATTCTGTATATGAAAGGGGCTGTCCCCTCCTCAACGCCTTGCTCTTTACGCTAAAGTTTTTTATTTGTTTTAAAAAAATAAAGTTGTGAGACAGAATCAAACTTTATCGTAAAGAGCGAGGCGTTGAGGAGGGGACAGCCCCTTTCATATACAGAATAATTTCTGTTCGTTTTAAGTTTAATGTCGCTCCTTACTTTCAGTTTAAAAAACTTGTTTTTTTTTTTATTTAATTTCTGATCGTTTTTTAGTTAATGCAGCTTTTATTTGCATAAAAATTTTAATTTTCTTTTGCTAAATGGATGTCTTTACAAATTAACTTACGTAACTAACTTCTATATTCGTATATTTTTCTTCTGGCAAAAAATACAAAGTTGCAGATTTTTTGCAGATATGAGCTTGAAACCTATGTAATAGGGTTTTCTGATACGCTAAATCTGACGGTGTGATTTTCATTAAAATTCTTTCACTTGTAGGGGATGTTTCCCCCCTTTTTAAAAAATCGAGTAAATTTTCTCAGGCTCGTAGCCTTTGATGAGTAATACTAAACTTAATAAAATTTATATATTTAGGATCAGCATTATAAACACATTCTTTTGATACATTTATTGACATCAAAATTTCGTTTTTAAAAGTTTCGATTACTATTGAGCCGTATCGCTTGTTTTTTTATTGTTTTTTTTTATTACGTATATGTTATTACTTATATGAAGGGGTTCTCCCCTTAGTCAATACCACGCTCTTTACGTTAAAAGTTCAAAAAAAAAAAATTTGATTCACAAACCCCTGAATCACAAAGGCCGTTTAATTAGAATAGATAGCTCTTTTGAAAGCACTAAAAAAAACTGTAGCGTAAGAGCGAGGTATTGACTTGGGGGAGAACCCCCTCACATACGTTATAATTTCTGTTCGTTTTAAGTTCTAATATTCCTTCTTACATTTCAGTTGAAAAAACTTGTTTTTTTTTTTATTTAATTTCTGATCGTTTCTTAAATAATGCTTGGAAATCCGGCGCCCCCTTCATAGAAATGTCCCTTACCCCAAAGAAACATCCTCCACGGAATATTCTCCAGAGTAACCCCTCCTCTAGCCCCCCCCCCTCCAGAAAAAAAATCCTTCCTGAAAATGGTTGTATACTTCCCAATAACCAATAAATAATGCTGGCAAGTCCGGCGCCCCCTTCATGGCAATTTCCCTTCCCCATGAAAAATTCCTTCATGGAAAGATCCTTCCATATAGCCCCCGACCCTCTCCTTCCCCCACCTACCAGAAAAAATCTCCTCTGAAAAATTCTCTATACTTCCCAATAACCCATACTATATGTTTAACATTGAGTAAAGTTCATAACTTTCAGCCCTCCCCCTGGGGACTTTGGGGGATCAAGTCATCCTAAAAGACATTTTTATCATATTTTCGACCATGCTGAACAAAATGGCTATCTCAAAATTTTTATCGGGAGACTTTGGGGAAAAATGAGCGTGGGAAGGAGGGGGCCTAGTTGCCCTCCATTTTTTTTTGGTCACTTAAAGGGCACTAGAACTTTTAATTTCCGTTCCAATGAGCCCTCCCACGATATTCTAGGACCACTGGGTCGATACGATCACCCCTGGGAAAAAAAAAAAAAAAAAAAAAAAAAAAAAAAAAAAAAAAAAAAAAAAAAAAAACAAATAAACACGCATCCGTGATCTTTCTTCTGGCAAAAAATGGAAAATTCCACATTTTTGTAGATAGGAGCTTGAAACCTCTACAGTAGGGTTCTCTGATACGCTGAATATGATGGTGTGATTTTCATTAAGGTTCTATAACTTTTAGGGGGTCTTTCCCCCTTTTTTCGAAAATCAGCCAAATTTTTCTCAGGCACGTAACTTTTGATGGGTAGCACTAAACTTGATGTTATATATATTTTAAAGTTATATATTTGAAAATCAGCATTGAAATCTGATTCTTTTGATATATCTATTGGTATCAAAAACCCGTTTTCTAGAGTTTCGGTTACCATTGAGCCGGGTCGCTCCTTACTTAACAGTTCGTTACCACGAACTGTTTGATCACACAAGTTGACGCTATTAATGGGAATAATTATAGTAATATAATTATAGGTGTGCTATTTATAGGGAATAATAATCATTGTAGGTGTTTTTTAATAGATGAAAAAGGCTTTACTTAGCTTAATAAAACTTCATAATAATTTTTATTACCCTTAGTTTTTGTATAATTTTACTTTAATGTACTATAATTTTATTAATGGATTTACTTTATTACACTGTTATTTATTGATAGATAAATAGGTCAATAAAATAATATAGGTAGATTAAGTGTGCTGTAATCAAAATTAGGTAAATTAATCAAATTGAATAATACAATTAAAGCTATAGTTCTGTAAGTTTTTTTAATTAGAGGACAAACACTTTTTGTTTGGCTCAATAAAACTTATTGATGATTTAGTACAGCTTTCAAAACTTAACTCGGAATGCAATCATTATATTTAATTGTCACCCCAGTTTTTACATTATGGTTTTGGTAATTAGTAGAATCTATTTCATTAAATTAAAATTGAAATTAGATAATTACATTATGTATGTTTTTACCCACCCACATTTTTTGGCCTAAGACTAGGACTGTCTTTGCCTCCTGAGGCACTCAGGAATTTACTTGTAGTTGCTGCGAGACCAGACGCGGACGCCCTCACTCGGCATCTATATTTCTTATAGTAGATTCCAATTTATCGCAATCTCATGCCAGCTCTTCAGCAAACCAGAGCCACCAGCTCTCCCACTTCCTGTCGAAAATCCACTTTCGAAACTTTCGAAATCCACCAATGGTATCAAGGTCGTCTTTGAAATTTGCCCACCAATTCTTCAATTGACCGCCAGGACGTCTGCACCGATCTGACAGAGGTCCAGTTAGAAGCACTTGCTCGATAATTTGGTCATTGGGTCTTTCTAGGATATGACCACGTCAGCATTTGAGATTCTGTCGGAGTATCGAATCCGCAGGATTTCGCGTAAACAGCGATGATCAAAGACTCATACCATGGAAATGAAACACCTTCAGTGGCCAAGTCTCAACTATAAATAAGAAAACAGATCTAACAGCCGCTTTATAGACACAAATTTTTGTCCTCAAACTGATCTCCCATCAGTTCCACAAATGACAGCATAGTTAAGAGAAGATGGCCTGGGCTTTGATAACTCTGTTCTGCAGGTCATGGTCACATACTCCACGAGATTCCATTAACGAGTCAAGATAAATACAGCTATCGAATTTTTCCAATTCCTGTCCGTAAAGCACAAGCTGATAATCGGACTGTATATTCAGGTCCATGACTATAGTTTTGACTTTGTTGATCTTCATTCCAAGTACCTGAGAGAAATATGCTATTTCATTTTACATTTCTTGGGCAGTTGTTGGATCAGCAGCAAGAGTAATAATGTCACTCGTGCAGTCCAGGTCAGACGCGTTAAGGCCTAATCTCGTAATGACACCATCAAAACTCGAGAGTGGCTGGTTATTGTCAATGTAAAGCGGCATATGTCATCCATTGTCCATGTAAAGTGGCATAGGTCATCCTTTGTCAATGTAAAGTCGATTTTGGTAGTCTGTGGTCATCCATATGCGAGTCATGTCCCAATTATCTCCATTGTCAAACTCTGATGGTGTCGGTCACTAGAGGTTGTCGTGCCATGTCATTGATAGACTGGCTTGCTGTCTGCAACCAGTGGATTTTCAGTAGTCTATAAAGCGTTTGTTTTTAAAAGCTAGGAGCTTATCTCTCTTGTTCTTGATTCGGTTGACATGCCTCAGTGGTGTAAAGTAGTAGTGGCATAACATTGCTGTTAAAAAGACCTAGGTTTAAAGACAGAGAAAATTTCTAACATCTACATACTTGACGTTGGTGTGTCATTTACTGATTGCTGAGGCATCTGCTTATCCTTTTCTGGTGAGCAAGTCTTTCACTGTCGTGCAAGTGTTTTCGATGATACTATCTACGTATTTGAACCGGACAATGTGTTCAACATCATAGTCGCCATAGTCGCCACACACACATGATGGACATCAGATTCACTAGTTGCAATGCATTTGGTTTTCTGTCCACAGACCAAAATAAGTTTTCCTTTGCAGTAACCTTATCTAGGAGTTCTTGATGCTGTGTTTTGCTTGACTCAAGCACTCCTATGAACAGTAGATCAGCAAATAAAATTATACCAATTGTCAGCAAAAGTGGATTGTCAGTTTAATTGAGATATACTGATACCTATTCCTTAAAGTTTAGATATTTTTTTTACTTATGAAACTAAGAAGTGAAAAATTAAAAAAAAACATTTTTCAGTAAAGCGCAAATTATGTTATATTTTGCAAATTATGCAAATTAGCGCAAAGTGCAAAAGAAACTTAGTAAAGAGTGATGTGGGCACAACTTTTTTTTTCGGTTTTAGACCAGGGCACTTTGCATCGAAGGAGAAACTTTGAAAAGAAATCATTCGATTGGAAATTGAAAGGACTAGTGCCCTTTTTAATAGTTGAAAGTGATTGGAAAGCAATTAGCCCCCCTCCCACGCCCACTATTTCCCTAAACACATCCAATCAAAATTTTAAAATAGTCATTTTGTTCAACGTAGTTGAAAGGTCGGATATTAAGTCTTTTAGGATGACAACCCCCCTCGCACAGCCCTCAGGGCAGGGGTTGCAAGTTATGCCCTTGGGACATTTAAGATTTATATAGAAAGGGTGATCGTATGATTTTCGGAGGGGCTCGTTGGATTGGTAATCATAATTTCTAGTGCCTTCTTTAAGATTCAGAGTGACGGAGGGTGGATATACCCCCCCCCCACATCTCGTATATTCCCGAAATACATCTGATAGAAATTTTGAGATGGTCATTTGTTGTCGTAGAAACTTCTAAAAAGAATCAGTCGATTGGATATTGAAGAGGCTACACACCCTTTTAACAGTCGAAATGACTAGAGGGCAACTAACCCCCATCCCAAGCCCACCATTTCCCCAAACACATCCAATAAAAATTTCGAGACAGCCATTGTGTCCAGCGTAGTTAAAAGGTCTGGAAATTATGTCTTTGAGGATGACAACCCCCCCCCCCCCCCCACAACCCTCCGGGCTAGGGTTGTAAGTTATGCCCTGTGGGCATATAAAGTTTTTATAGAAAGGATGGTCGTATAAACTCAGGAGGGGGCTTATTAAAATGAAAATCCGATGTTCTAGTTCCCTTTTTTAAGAGTGAAAGGGACGGGAGGCACTTCTCAAGTCCCCCCCCACATCATATTTCATAAAAGCATCTGATAAGAGTTTTGATATAACAATTTGTTCAAAAATAGTCCAAAGATCATATAATAAGACCTTTGAGGTGGACTGAATCCCCCAGAGTCTAGGGATAAGGGTTGTAAGTTATGCCGCAGGGGCATATAAGGTTTTATGGAAGGGATGTTCGTGTGAACTGTAAAAGAGGCTCATTTGACTTGAAATGTATAGTTCTAGTTCCTTATTAAAAGTCAAACATGATAGAAAGCAAATAGCCCCCCTCCCTGACATCATCTTTTCCCAAAACGCATTCAATTGAAATTATTATTATTATTATTATTATTATTCATTTATTGCCCGTCAAAAAAGGTACAAAAAGTACAGTAGACGGAGTAATCACTAAAGAAAACAAAAAAAAGAAAAAAAAAGAAGAAAAAGAAGGACACAAACACACATTGAAAATTCAAACACATGGCAAAAGTCAACTCTTCATTACATTAATACGAACAGTGACTATATGCATTACATTAATATAAAAAAACTATTGTGAACAAATTGTTGACCATGGATGATTAAACTTACTTTGAAAACGGGATAGAGATTTATTAATGCTAATATTAGGGTCAGATAGCTTATACAAATGAATAATTTTACGGTTTCTTGTCCAAGGGGGCAAATGTAGAAGATATTTAGCAAATCTGAAGAAGATTGATCGTAGGTGCTTTTTATCTGTAACTGTAAAGAATCTCCAGAAAGGAGCAATGTAAAGCAGATGAGGAAGGGCTGTGGTGTTGTAAATGGATGCTAGAATATAACGGTTGAAACGTAGTTTGCTTTTTTACGATTACAGCGTAAGAAATGCTAATTTTACGCTCAACGTGAGAAATCAGCAAACGACGTGTGTGGCCTATAGATGTGCCAATTGGGAGGCTCAGGTATGTAATGTGGTCTGAGGATTTAACAAGAGAACCGTCCATATTTATAAGAGAAGTAGAGGGATTTCGCCAATTGAAAAGGATTACTTCGGATTTCTCAGGATTAAAAGACAGACCGATTTTTGAATATTCATCTTTGAGCATTATGAGATAACCATTTTGTTACCAATAGTCAAAAAATCCTATAACAATGTCTTTAGGGTGGACATAATCCTCCAGATCCCATTGACAATGGTCGTAAGGTATGCCTAGGGCATTTAAGGTTTTTATGGAACGGGTAGTCGCATAAACTTAGGATCAGATGTAGCTCATTTGATTAGAAGTTGGAAGTTTTAGTGTCCTTTTTAAGAGTCAAAATTTAATAGAGGGCAATCATCACCCCCCCCCCACCCCCCCCCCCCCCCCCCCCCCCCCCCCCCCCCAATCCTATTATTCCCCAGCACATCCGATCGAAATTTTGAGAGAGCTACTTTGTTCAGCCTTGTTGAAAGGTCCCGTAATTATGTCTTTGGGGATATCAACCTCCCCACAGTCCTCACGACAAGGGCTGTAAGTTAGGTAATTCGTTCTTTCTATACACCTAGTATATGTTATTGAGAAAGGTATGCATGATTGAACTTTACTTTCCAAGAAGATAAAGGGTATTCAGGTGAAACGTTCAGAGAATATTGAGGAGAGTGTTGAACTAAATCAAAACACGTTATGTGTATACAGATTGTCAAAAGGGTGAAACACAGGAATGACCTGAGTGTATTAATTTGGAAAATTAAGGAAATAATAAGAAAGATGATCAAAAAGGTAATATTTGCATGTTACCAATACTACTACAACTACCACCACTACTACTACCAGACTACTCCATTTACAGTATTAAGGGGAAATTTGTCAATATACAGTATTAAGGGGTAATGTGTGACAATAATTTCTGTTTTAACAGAAATTATTCCGTATATAAAAGGAGCTATCCCCTTCTCAATACCTCGCTCTTTACGCTAAAGTTTGAATCTGTCACACAACTTTATTTTTTAAAACAATAAAAAACTTTAGCGTAAAGAGCTAGGTATTGAGGAGAGGACATCCCCTTTCATATACGGAATAATTTCTGGTCGTTTTAAGTTTTAATAACGCTCCTTACTTTCAGTTAAAAAAAACTTGTTTTTTTATTAAAATCAAACAGTTCGTGGTAACGAACTGTAAGTAAGGAGCGACCCGGCTCAATGGTAACCGAAACTCTAAAAAGCGGGTTTTTGATACCAATAGATACATCAAAAGAATCAGATTTCAATACTGAATTCAAATATATAACTTTCATCAAGTTTAGTCCTACCCATCAAAAAATACGCGCCTGAGAAATTTGGCTGATTTTCGAAAAAAGGGGGAAAGACCCCCTAAAAATTAAAGAATTTTAATGAAAATCACACCATCATATTCAGTGTATCAGAAAACCCTACTGTAAAGTTTTCAAGCTCCTATCTACAAAAATGTGGAATTTTTGCATATTTTGCCAGAAGAAAGATCACGGATGCGTGTTTATTTGTTTTTTTTTTTTGGGTTTTTTTTTGTTGTTTTTTTTTTCCCAGGGGGTAATCGTATCGACCCAGTGGTCCTAGAATATCGTGGGGGGACTCATTGAAACGGAAATTAAAAGTTATAGTGCCCTTTTTAAGTGACCAAAAAAAAAGGAGGGCAACTAGGCCCCCTCCCACACTCATTTTTTTCCCAAAGTCACCTAATCAAAATTTTGAGATAGCCATTTTGTTCAGCATGGTTGAAAATATGATAAGTATGTCCTTTAGGATGGTTTAATCCCCCGAAGTCTCCGAAGCGAGGGCTGAAAGTTATGAACTTTACCCAATGTTAACATATAGTATTGGTTATTAGGAAGTATACAGACGTTTTCAGGGGGGATTTTTTCTGATAGTAGGGGGTGGGTGGGTCGGGGGTTATTTGGGAAGATCTTTCCATGAAGGAAGTTTTAATGGGGGAAGGGACATTGCTATGAAGGGGGCGCCGGATTTCCCAGCATTATTTTAAAAAAAGATCAGAAATTTAATATAAAAAAAACAAAGTTTTCCAACTGAAAAAAAAGGAGTAACATCAAAACTTAAAACGAACAGAAAATATTACGTGTATGATTGGGTTCACCCTCTAGTCAATACCTCGCTCTTTAAGCCAAAGATTTTTTAATATTTTCATAAAAGCTATTTATTCTAAATAACGGCCTTTGTGATTAAGGGGTCATTTTTAAAGATTGGAACGAAATTTCAAACTTTAGCTGAAAGAGCGAGGTATTGACTAGGGGGTGAGCCCCCTAATATACGTATTAAAAATATATGAATATAGAAGATCGTTACGTAAGTTAATTCGTAAGTTACGTATATTTATTACTAATAAAAACGTTGGTAAATATAATTAAACAAGTTTCGAGAAAGCCATTTAACCAAATAAAAGTAAAATTAATGTGCAAATTTTGTTTTAATTATACGGTGAGCCAAAATCAAAACCTGCATAATTCAGAAATGTTCAAAAATTAAATTAAAAAAAAACAAGTTTTTTAACAGAAAGTAAGGAACGACGTTAAAAACTTAAAACGAACAGAAATTATTCCGTATATGAAAGGGGCTGTCCTCTCCTCAACGCCTCGCTCGTTACGCTATTGTTTGTCTTTCTCACAACTCTATTTTTTAAAACAATAAAAAACTTTAGCGTAAAGAGCGAGGCGTTGAGGAGGGGACAGCCCCTTTCATATACGGAATAATTTCTGTTCGTTTTAAGCTTTAACGTCGTTCCTTACTTTCTGTTAAAAAAACTTTTTTTTTTTTTTTATTTAATTGACAGATAATGTCAATATACAGTATGTTTTACAAGCGTAAGCCGCGGTTAGGATGATAAGGTTGTGTCTCCTGCACATTTAAATGTGCCAAAATAGTACTTTTACAGGATACAGAATTTTTTTATTCTCCATCTGTTTTTATAAAAGTAACATTTGTAATGAAAATTTTCTCTGTACCCGAAATATTTAGATTCCTTATATTAATAGGAACACAATCGCCGGAAACGGTCTATATTTCAGCCAATTAATTCGTTCTCTGTCTACCGAGGAAAAAAGAGCCTAAAGTGGGAATTTTGACAGCATCATAAGACTAGAAAACGACTCTTTACTGTCTTTTTCGTGACCTTTTTAAGGCAACTTCAAATTCAAGAATTAAAAATGAGCCCCTTCCAGAGTTTTTTACGACCACACTTTCCATAAAACCCCATATGCCCTCGGGGCATAACTTACAACCATTGTGCTGAGGACTGCGAGGGGGGAGGGGGCTGTCATCCTCAAAGATATGATTCCAGACCTTCCAACAATACTGAAAAAATGGCTATCTCAAAATTTTGATTACATGTGTATTGGGAATTAATGGGCGCGGAGGGGGGGGGCTTGTTGCCCTTCAATCACTTCTGACTAATAAAAAGGCCCTAGCCCTTTCAATTTACAATCAAAGGAGCCTTTTTCGATTTTTCTACAACAACAATTGGCCATCTCATAATTTCTATCAGATCCATTTCGGAAAAATACGAGGTGTATGAGGGGGCGGGGGGGTGGATATCCACCCTCCGATCACCCTGAATCTTAAAAGGCCACTAGAACTTCTGATTACAAATCCAATGATCCCTCTCCTAAGTTTATACGATCGCCCTTTCTATATAAAATTTATATGCCCTCACGGCACAACTTACAACCCTTGCACTGAGGGCTGTGGGGGAGGGGTCGTCATCCTCAAAGACATAATTTCTGTACCTTTCAACTAGGCTACTTTTAACAAAATGTATATCTCAAAATTTTGATTGGATGTGCTTTGGAAAATGGTGGGTGTGGGAGGGAGGTTAGTTGACCTCCAATCACTTTTGATTATTAAAAAGGGCACTAGCCCTTTCAATTTCTAATCGAACGAGCCCTTTTCAAAGTTTCTGCGACATCAAATGGCCATCTCAAAATTTCTATTGTGTGCATTTTGGGAAGACACGACGTGTGGAGGGGGGAGGTCTGCCGTCCGATCACTTTGAATCTTGAAAGGGGAACTTGAACTTCTAATTACCAGTTTAATTAGCCCCTTATGAAGCTTATACCGCTACCCGTCCATAAAAACCTTATATGCCCCAAGGGCATAACTTACAACCCTTGCCCTGAAGGCTGTGTAGGGGGTTCATCCTCAAAGACATAATTTCTGGACCTTTTAACGACACTGAACAAATAGCTATCGCAAAATTTTTATTGGATGTATTTGGGGAAATGATTGGCGTGGGAGAGGGGGGGGGTTAGTTGCCCTCCAATCTTTTTTCAACTATTAAAAAAGACACTAGCCCTTTTCGATAAAACATTCTCTTCGATACGAAGTGCCCTGGTCTAAGAAAAAAAAAAATTATACATTGTACCCACATCGTTTTTTACTTAGGCAGCGCTATTGAACTGCCTATGATTTATTTTTATTTGTTTTATATACATCATTTTTTTAGCAAGCAGAACTGAGATAAACGCTTACATTCAAACCGATCATGGCAACAAACTGTGGGTAAGAAGCGACTCGGCCCAATAATAACTAAAACTTAAGAAAATTGATAAGTATCCAGCAAAACAATTGGCTGTTTATGATGATCAAAATGAGAAAACATTTTTTTTTTTCTACTGAAAGTAAGGAACTATGTTAAACTTAAGACGAACAGAAATTATTACGTATACTAGGGGGGGTACCCCCTACTCAGTATCCCTCTCTTCACATTAAAGTTTTTTAAGTACTTTCAAAAGGTTCTGATTACAATTAAACGGCCCTTGTGTTTCAGGAATTGTTCTTAAAGAATTAGGACAAAAGGGCAAACTTCAGCGTGAAGAGCGAGGTATTGAGTAGGAGACAGCCCCAATATCCACCATAATTTCTATTTGTTTTATGCCTCATGTCATAACCATGTCACTTGGGTACGATAAGTTACTTGTGGGAGCATGGGTAACTTTTAAGACTGAAAATTGACGTCAGTCAGGTCAGTGTCGAAAAAAATTACCACGTACTATAGCGTTTTGGCTTTTATTTTAAAACTTATAATAAAGCAAAATTAGTCAAATGGTAAGATGTGAATCTCACTTTGCGAACAAACAAGACAGCATAGAAGTTCAAAAGACACGTCATCACCCCTTCAAATTTAATGGTTACTTAAAAAAGGCACTAGAACTTTTAATTTTTATTGAAATGAGCCCTCTTCAAATCTCCTAAGACTGTTTGTTCAATACGATCAACCCTGTCCCTTGGAAGAACAAAGAAAAAAGTTGAACTTTCATACGTTGAAAATATGAAGGTACAATTTTCAATAAGAATCCTTGATTTTTGAGGGTGTTTCCTCCCTTTTTTGAAAATCAGCCAAATTTTCTCAGGCTTGTTGTTGTTGATGGGTAATATTCGTCTTAATGAATCTTAAATATTTGGAATCAACATAAATAGCCGGTTCTTTTAATGCATCTATTGCGCTGGTTCTTTTATACAGGCTATTGCGCTGCCTATGATACTAATGAAATGACTAGTGTAGAAAATTGCAATAGATGCAGAAAAGCCTCAAACTGTTTTCCATCCGAAACAAAGAAATTGACCCTCTCCATATATTCTAACGTTGAGAAATTGTTGGCTTCCTAAATACAGCCTATCTTGACATTTATTGGATGGCTGAGGAGACAGGAGGAAAAGCGGCTTATTCTTTGAAATAGGAAATATTGCCACTCAGAAGGTGAGTGGATTAAGGTGTCTAACCTGTCTATTACTATTGGGAGGTTAGGAGTCACTCCTTACTTGCATTTAGTTGCCATGAACTGCGCGTGATTCCAAATATGTAAAATTAATTAAATTAAATATTGCCCATGAAAAAATTCCAACCTCAGAAAATTTTCCTGATTTTAAAAAAAGTGTGTACCCCCAAAAGTCCAGTTATCTTGATAAAAAAAAAAAAAAAAACACCATTAGACTGGGCATATCGAAGAAACATACTCTAGTCTAGAAGTTTCGGTAAATTTTTTTTTTTTCATATTATTGACTTATGAATAAAGTAAACATACCACTCGATGCTTTTTTATGTTTCTTTCCAAATAAAATAATTATTTTTGTCAGAAATGAATTTTACTCCCACCCCTATATATACCAATTCATGGCATATATTTTCACATTTGGGGGAGGGGGAGTTTAAACTTACCTCTAATTTACATAATAAATAAAATTTTCTCCCATCCCCCACCCCTACTGTGCAAATATATACCCTGAATTGGTATATATAGGGGTGGGGCTGAAATTCATTTCCGACAAAAATGATTATTGTGTTTGGAAAGAGTATAAAAAAGGCATCGAGTGGTATGTTTATTTTATTCCTAAGTCAATAATATGAATAACGAAAAAGTTACCGAAGTTTCAAGTTTTTATTTATAAGAAATGTGGATTTATAAACTATAAATATACCTGCACTGTTTAAAAAGCTTCTATATCCAGGACAAGTCCATTTTCAATCAAATATCTGAAAGCCGACTTTCTTTTTGTCTGACACATTACTCTCATAGTGAGATCTACTGCAAAGCTGAAACGCCTCAAGATATTTCAAATCTTGAGCTTTACTGGCATAATATTCCAAGAAAACATTAGGGTAAGCCAATCAACGCAAGCCTCCAATAAAATCATGATACTGGGTTAATGAAGTATCTTGTATGACGTGAATAGATAGGTAGTTATTTTTATTGCTGGAATCTTATCTGAAATTTTTGGGCTCCTTACATCGGATGCCCGAAAACCATATATCAAAACAAATTCTGAACAGTATTGGCGAATGGGAGCTTCGGTTATATGCAAAATAACGGTACGCATTACACCCATGGACTTTGTCGGGGACTTTTCTAGAGTAAGGGTTTTCCCTCTCCCCCTAGATACGCTCAGTTTATAAACCTTTTCAACTTTGTACGATGAAATCTTGAAATGGTTTATATATTTCCAAAAAGGAGATATGAATCGAAAATATGACTATTGTCAATAATACAGCAAAGTTCTGACATAGCGCGAGAAAAAATTGCTTGTGAAAAAATTAGTTTGCGGGGCGAAAACGAAAATCGCTTGGCAATTCGAACTAAAGGCGAGTTTTTTTTTGCTTTAATTATTTCAGTTTTAATTGAAGAATCTTTATTATATTAGACGAAGCAATATTCGCGCTCTTTCAGAACTAAGCTTAACTACTTGCAGCACTAACCAGTTTGGAGCCAGCACAGCAGCGCACACCCCTTTTTCCACCCAAATAGGATGAAGCATTTAAACTGACTCTCAGTAAAAATGGGTTTTGGCAATATGTGCCGAGCGATTTTCTTTATTTTCCAGACCTTATTTACTACAATGGTACAAGATGCGGGCTATAAGATAGTTTAGCCATAAAAGCGAAAAAGCGCCAAAATAGCTATTTTTCAGGTCAAATTGTGTAGATGCTATGAATTAAAATAACAATGCTCTGATTTGTACAATTCAGAGGCTGATTTGTACAATTCAGAGGTGGCTGTACACAGCCAACTAAGAAAGCACCCAAACAGCACAAATTTTCCTCATCTGGCAACACTGGTATGCTCAGCTAAAAAAAGAATCATGTTTATAGTATGGAATCTTGGGTTCCGGGAAAGGCAGAAAAAGTGGCCCCCATTTACTCTGTTTTATTATTATGAATATAAAATTTGACTCGGAATTTGATTACATAAGAAGAAGAATTCATTAGCCAATAGTAGCAAAAGCAAAATAAAAACGCCAGACACTTCGAATTGCTATCGTTCTCATTGTATTCGAGTTTGTGCCCCACCCGTTATTCAAATTATAATTTTTTTTTTTATTATTGCCCTCCCCAGTTTATTTTTATTATTAGTCCCTACTGGAAATTCCTATATACATGCCTGTGATTCCGAATGTTTTAAAAAAAGTTGTCTTCTTTTGAAGCAACACATCTATCGTCCTAGCACAACAACGCTGAACAAGAAATATGCTTATACTTTGCAACATGATTACCCTTGACGAAAATAAACAACGGTATCTCTAACTTCCTGCCATCTTTCCTTTAATGTCTTAAGTTCCATGCAATTTATCTCTTATATTTCTACTTTATATTTTGCATAATTCATCCATTTTTGGAACATTTCGAAAATGAAATGCTCCTAATCATTTTAATTCTTTATCTCTGTAAATGACATGAATTTTTACTTTTTTATATTCTTAAAAAAAATTAGAAAGTGCACCTTTTTGAAATCAAACATCACAACATTCAACAAAAATGTTTTTTTTTTCCTTCAAAATTTATGTTTACCCCTCTATAAAAATTTATGTTTACCCCTTATGTTCAGCAGACTATATCCCGTGATGTGTGACATAGACAATATTTTACATTTTTTCGGTATTGCATTCATCCTTTAAACGATTAAATAAAAAAAAACTAGTTTGTTCAACTGAAAGTAAGAAGCAATATTAAAACTTAAAATAAACAGAACTGATTCCTTATATTGGGGGGGGGGCTGCCCCTCCTCAATACCTCGCTCTTCACGCTCAAGTTTTTTTAGTACTTTTAAAAAAGCTTCTTATTCTAATTAAACGGCCCTTGTGTTTCAGGAGTAGTTCTTAGGGGATTGGGAAAAAACGCCAAACTTAAGCGTAAAGAGCGAGGTATTGCGGAGGGGCGGCCCCACATATACGGATAAATGTCTATAATGAATAACGTTATAATGAATAATAATCGTTTTAAGCTTTAATGTTGGTCCTTACTCAGTGGTGTCGTCGGGGAAAGAGAAGGGCAATTGCCCCCAATAAGTTGGAGAACAATATTTGTATATAGCCCACGCCCCTTGACTCTCCAGATGAACAGCCCTCTCGTCCCCCAATAAAAATGCTGGAGCTACGCCTCTGTCATTACTTTCAGTCGAAAAAAGTCGTTTTTATTTAATTTCTGATTGTTTTGCAAATAATGCCGGTAAATCTGGCTCCCCCTCCATGAAAAATTCCCTCCTCCCCTTACGGAAAAATCCTCCCTGGAAATTTCCTTCCACGTAAAATACTCACGCCGGACAATTCCATCCTCGCTGAAAATTCCCCCCGTAAAATTTCTTCCGGACGATTCCACCTGAAAAATTCTTCTTAGCATAGTTTCATTTGAAAAAGAGTTTAATTTCTAATCAATTTTTCAATTTTCCCTGGAAATCATACCGGAAATGGCTTGACCGGTCCGTGGACATATTTTCCTGGAAATCCCTCTTCTGTTGAAAATTTTGCCAGGAAATCCCTCCAGTGGTCCCCCCCGTGGGAAAATTATCCCATGGAGAATTTATTCCGCGAATGACCCCCCCCGGCTTAAGTTGTCTAGAAATGAAATTGGGGGAGGGTTTAGCACGGAATTATTCTTCCGGTATCCACTTAAAAAGAATTAAATTCAAAGCCTCCATCTTCTTATGACCACTGGTCAATACGACACCCCTGGTTTAACAATTCATTTTTCAAATCATATTTGTTGTAGAAACCTCTACCATAGGGGCTTTGATCCCATTCCCCCTCTTCTGTTTGAAATTTTCAGGAAATTCCCTCCAGTGGTACCCCCCGTGGAAAATTATCCCATGGAGAATTTATTCCGCGAATGACCCCCCCCCCTTAAGAAAAATCCTCCTGACAATTCTAAGTCCGTTGAAAATCCCCCCCCCGAAAATTCCCCTGGAATATTTCCGAATGCAAAATTGAGTCGGCAAAGAGAAAGTAAGACAAATAAAATAATTTCGTATAAAATTCAGTCAAATTCCCCACGTAAAATTTCCGCTGGAAAGTTCATCCCCGGAAACTTCCCTTCCCATGAAAAATTATCTCCTCGGAAACCCACCCTCAGCAGAAATCCCCCCTGATAAATGTCTGCATACTTCCCAATTACAAACAATATACATCAACAATGGGCAAATTTCAGAACTTACAGCCCTTTCTCAGAGACTTGAGGAGAGGGGGTATTTCATCCCCAAAGGCATATTTATTGGAACTTTCAACCATGCTAAATAAAATAGTTGTCTCAAATTTTTTATCGGTTAACTTTGGGAGAAAAGGAGCATGTGGGGGAGGGGGTTAGTCCCCCCGGAATATTTTTGTCACTTAAAAAGAGCATTAGAACTTTCAATTTTCGCTCAAATACACTCTCTCCATCTTCTATGACCACTGGGTCAATACGATCACCCCTGGGAAAAACAAACAAATTAACAAGCATCTGGGATTATTCTTCTGGCAACAAATAAACAATTCCACCATTTGGCTGAAGGGAGCTAGAAACCTCTACAATAGGGCTCCTTGATACGCTGAATCTGACGGTGCAATTTTCATTATGATTCCTCAAATTTTGGAGGATGTTTTCCCCATTTTTTGAAAATCAGACAATTTTCTCAAGCTCGTAGCTTTTGATTGGCAACACTAAAATTAATGAATCCTATATCTTTGGAATCAGCATAAAAAGCCAATTCTTTTGATGAACCTATTGATGTGAAATACTGTTTTTTTAGAATTTCGGTTACTGTTGAGCCGAGTCGCTCCTTACTTCTTACAAATCGTTATCATGAACTAATTGAAAAGGTTCACAGGTCCCGTTGTGAATCATGGTTCTAGCAATTTTTCAGACGTTACAATTTTTGTATTTTTCTATAATTCGAAAAAAAAAATTTATGTTGGACCTGGCCCAAACCCCTTCTGCCAGGGTACCCAGGGCCGTATCCGGCGGGGGGGGGGGTTACCCGTTTTGACCCCCCCCCCCCTCCGAAATTTTTGTCTGACTCTTGAAAACGTAACAAAAAGGGATATAAACAAATTTTGTATACGTTTTTTTGTGTAAACCCCCCCCCCAAAAAAAAAAAAAATTGAGTAATACCCCTTCCGAAAAAAAAATCATGGGTATGGCCTTGAGGGTGCCCATAAGCTTTTGTTGTCAAGATGTGCATAAGGAAAAACCACATAATTTGGAGGCACCTGACTAGACCTGTTTGCATAAGGGGAAGGGGCATTGACCTATAAAAACCTCTAGACGTCATTAGATTAACATAATTTCTCTTAAAATTTTGCCTCTCCACTCCCTGCACAAAAAAAATTCTTCGTACATGTCTGTCCTAGAGCTCTTGAAGTCAAACTCTCAAAGTAGAAATAAATGAAATACATAATAAAGGTCTTCAATTGTGGTAAAGTTGTAGATTAAGGGCTTCTGTTTGATCTTAAAAAGTAGTTGGGTTAGGTGAATGAAACTTCCAGGAGATGCTCCGGAGCCATAATGATCCTGTGGGAAGGTACTGATATCCACTCCTTCCTCTCTAAAGGGTCCTAACCTTGATGACATTTTACTGCTCAAAAATCCTGGATCCCCCCTGGATAGCCAAGAAACTGTAGAGTCATAATTTCATTCTGAATCCAAATACAACATCCATTTTTGTCAAAAATGAAGCTTACTCCCCCCCCTCCCAACGTAAAAATACGTGCATCCCAAATTGTATATATTGACCGAATTCTCCGTGTTAGTATTTTCTTCAAATTTATTTAACGGTTTGTCAAAATAAAGGAAAATTCATTCCATGTTTACAATTCAGGGTATTTGTTTACACAATTGGGGGGAAGGGCTGAAGTTCATTTCCGGTGCAAATGAACATTACATGTGGATTCAGGATGAAATTCTGATTCTAAAGGTATGTCTATTTCTCAGTCATCTCAGTATTACGAAAATTGGAAATTTTTCTGGTATTGAAAACTTACAATTAAGTATAAGCATTTTTCGTCAAAATTTAAACAGGTAAAGATCAGTCATGTATACGGTCTTCTAAGCCTTAGAAATAAGTTAGGGGTAGAGATAGTAGCTTGTCAATACCTTTCTAGGGTATGTTTTATGTTATTGATTCATTACTGAAAGTTTCATTCACCTAACTCAACTACTTTCCAAGATCAATAAAAAGCACCTAATCTAGAATTTTACCGGAACTTCACTTACTGAACCTATTCTAGTTAGAGAAGTTTTTTCTGTTGCTTATATTCTGTAGCAAAATCTTAGCGGAAGATAAAAAAAAAGGATCATTTTAACCTAGTCTAATGCGTTGTAAAGTCTTACACAATGAAAAATTCATCTAAGGTTTGAATCAGGGCCGTATCCAGGAATTTTTCGGGGGTAGGTATTATTTTCGAGGGGGAGGGGATAACGCCAAAAAAATTTGAAAAACGCATAAAAAATTTGTTTATATACATTTTTGTTGCGTTTTAATGAGTCAGACAAACATTTGGGGGGTCAAATCCCTGGACACTTCACCTCGATCACACCCATTGTATTTTGTATACCCCCCTAGATGCTTGACGTAACGTCAAACAACGTAAGGCACTTGGCCTGATTTGTGCTTCAAATTCTCACCAGTGGCTTCAATTGGGGAGGGGGGGGGGTATATACCCCACTAATTTTTCAAAAATTGAAAAAACAACAAGTTCACCCCCTCCTAGATTTGGAAATACATTTTACATCCCCTCCCCTAAATTTTCGTGAAGTTACACTGAGGTGCCCCCCTACCTTAACTAACTCTTCTGCTTTGCCAACTACTTCAGAACTCCCCAAAAGATATTAAAACTTTTGTTGTAGTTAAATCGCAGCGCTCTGCTACTGACTTTTAAACGCGTTGTATGATACGTTTTTTTTTGTTTTTTTTAGTTCTTTTTTTTTTAACGTAAACTTAAAACAGTTCATCCTAGGGTATGTTTCAGAACTCAAGTTATCATTAACAATATAACTATTTATAGTTAAAAATAATTTCCGACAAAAAAAAAAATATTTGTTATTACTTTCTTCCCAGGACAACGGCAGAGTACACTAAAGGCCAGTATGGATAATTAAACTATGTGCCACAAAAGCTCAACTATACCCGTGCCAGAGTCTAGTTCTAGTTACGACTGTTGATAAATAGCACCAAAATTGGCTAATAAGAGTGAAGGATTTAAGGTAGATTTTCCATTTTCATGGTCGAAGGGATAGCTGCAACCTAGTGAATAGTGAGCGGCTCGTAGTAACCGAAAAAGAAAAAAAAAACTGAGTATGAGAAAAAGATGGCTATTTGGAGATGATTTAGGAATGATAACTATTATTTCGGTTAATCTTAGTAGTAAAGTGGGTTGTGAAATGAAAAGCAAACCAATGAAATCACGATTGCTGAAACTCCATTTTGGGAAATTGCAGCCCTTCAGTTTGAACAAAGTATGTAAATAATAAATAAATTACATTATCTTTATACAGTGACTTTGAACAACCAGAAAAATATCTTTTTCGATGAGCAGTACCTGTCTCCTTTCTATTTTTTTTGTATTTCTGTTTTTTCCTATGCCGCTAGTGAGGCACAGGGGCATCATCAACAGCTGATTAAGGGCTCATTTGAAAGACAAACTTCACATCTACATTCTTTTTTATAAATTCGTCCTTATAGCGTCATCTTGAAGCGTCATATTGTAAGAATAAATGTACTTTCTGGCACTATATCTGGACACGGAAGGCCGGTAAGGGTAAAGACGGTGTCGTTATAATCTCCGTGGTCAAAAACCCTTAACTATAAATCTGCAACTCTTTCTCTTATTTGCTCCTCCTCGAAGTCCACTTAGTAAGTGAAAACTTAAAAGCAGATTCGGATAAAAAAAAACGCCTAACGAAAAGAAGTCATTCGAATTTGACGTTGGGATTACAATTGCTATTTATGTTTATTTTAATAAAAGTTAACAACGCGTTTTGTTCTTTTTATTATACCAGTACTTGCAAGGCACCCAAACATCATAGAAAGCTGCTTAAGAGCTTTATTTAAAACTTTATTCTCACATCTATTAATTTAAAAAAACAAAGATTTTCTGAGAAAAGTAAAGAGCGAAGTTGAAACTAAAAACGAACAAAACTTATTACTTCACTGCCTATCTAATATAAATATCAGTGAAACTAGTACAAATAAACCGACTAATTATATTTCCCCATGTTTCTAGGATTATAGAAAAACTAGCGCTTTACTGAAAACTTACTTACTTACTTACTTACTTAGACTTAGGTCCTCCTACGCCTGGGGGCGCATAAGGCAGCAACAGTGATTCGCCACGACGACCTGTCCTGAGCCTTCAACCATAGCTCCTCCAACGAGGACCTCGCCAGCTTCGCCTCCTTCATTAGTGACCTGCCAAGGGTCATTTTCGGTCTCCCTGATTTGCCGAGACCGGGGGGTGTCCAACACCATGCGTCGTGCGGCAGCCTTCCTTCCCCCATTCGCACCATATGCCCCCAATACATCCATCGCCGCTTTCTAATAAGATCAAGGATGGGGGGTATGATTTGTCATACGATAGATTTCATCATTTCGTATTCTTTCTGTCCAATGTATATTTAGGATAGACCTTAGGCAATTATTGTCGAATGCCTGGAGTCGTCGTTCTAGTTGAGCAGTGATGCTCCAAGTTTCGCAGCCGTACGTAAGGACAGAGACCACATTGCTATTATAAATTTTAAGCTTTAACTTCTGGGAATATTTATTATTTCTCCAAACATTTCTAAGGTAGCTGAAAGCAGACCCAGCCAATGTTATTCGGCACAGTATTTCTCTTTCCGAATTGGCATCTTGCGTAAGAATGCTGCCGAGATACTTGAACTCTCTCACTTCCTCAATTTCTTCGTTGTTAACCAAAAGTCCTTCGGCTAAGTCAGGTATGACTGCATTCGACATTGATTTGGTCTTGTTAGCATTTATGGAGAGTCCGACAGCATTTGCCATACGACCGAGTTCATTAATGTTGCGTTGCATATCTTCTGGGTCGTGGGTAATAAGCGCAACATCGTCAGCAAAATCACCATCATTGAGTTCTCTCAGTGGATTTAATTGTAGACCGCCACTAAAACTGCATCCACGGAGAACAAAATCTATCACTATGGCAAACAGTAATGGTGATAGAATGCAGCCCTGCCTTACACCTGACTGAACAGAAAACCACTCCGTTAGGCCACCCTCTGTCTGTACTGCGCACATGATATCATGATATAGCGCTTTAATTATATTTACAATTTTGGTCGGAATTCCATAATGCACTAAAATCTTCCATATGGTTTCCGCGATGTATCGAGTCGAAGGCTTTGAGAAAATCTATAAATACTATAAGTAGCTAAACTTGCCATTCATTGGATTCATCCAGCAGGACTCTCAGGCTAAATATCAGGTCACAACGTGATCTATTCTGGCGGAATCCGTGCTGCTCATCTCTCAGAACTTTCTCCACTTTACTTTGAATCCTGTTAAGAATTATTTGGCACAGGACTTTGCTGCCAACAGACTGTAAAGCAATACCTCTCCAATTATCACACTTAGTCTTATGTCCCTTTTTGAAGAGTTTTACAATTACTGCCTTCGACCATTCACTAGGGACTTTTTTCTTCATCCCAAACACGGGAAAGAAGTTCAAATATGGGTTCGGCTAGGGCGCTTCTACCGTACTTCAGCAATTCTGGTGATATGCCATCATTGCCTGCAGCCTTTCCGTTTTTCAAAGTCTTTAGGGCCTCCTTGACTTCACTAAGCATGAGAGGTCCGGAACATATTCCGAGATCGAACAGTGGTTCTTCAGGGAAATTTAAAGTAGTTGTGGGAGGCATCTGATTTAGTACCTCGCTAAAATGCTCTTTCCAGCGTCGGACTATGTCATCAGTCTGGGTTAATAAAATGCCATATTTGCTTTCAACTTGGGTCGACGACGCCTTTGAAATACCCGCTAACTGCTTCGTTATGGCATACACAGTACGGCTATCTCCCCGTCTAGCGGCTGCCTCAGCCTGTTCGGCAATAGTTTTCGAGGTACATCCTCTTATCATCCCTGGTTGCTGCTTTGACTTGCTTATGGAGACGCTTGTACTGCGCTTTCAGGTTATCTACATATTCTCTAGAACAAGTCGTGCTATGGTCATACTTATCTACGAGGATTTTGAGTTGTGTCCTTTGATCAATAATATCCCAACTACTTTCAGATATCCACTGCTCTTTCTTCTTCTGTTTTAGCCCACAACTTCTTGTGCAACCTCTTTCACGGTTTCTGCAATTTTTTCCCACTGACTATCAAGCGACACTTCGTCCCTTAGAAGGGAAAACTTGTTTGACAAAGCTGTAGTATACTTTTGCAATACGTTCGGGTCCTGCAATTTCCTCAAATTGAAGGTTTTCACTGGCCGCTGGGGCTTTGTCACAGTTTTTTAGTTTCAGCTTGAACTTGGCAACAGCAAGTTGGTGATCGGAATAACAGTCGGCACCTCGGAAGGTTCTAACATCCTATAGACATCGTCGCCTGCGCCTCGCAATTAGGATATGGTCTATTTCATTTCGTGTTACACCATCAGGCGAGTTCCAAGTATACTTGTGAATCTGTTTATGTGGAAACCATGTGGAACCGACGATAAGTTCATGAGTAGCGCAAAAAATCGATTAGTCGCACACCATTGTCATTAATTTCCCCCAGTCCATGTTTACCGAGGATAGTTGGGGCATAAGAAGCATCACCTCCAACTTTAGCATTAAAGTCCCCACACACAGTCACAATATCATGACGATGCGTTTTTGCAACAACATTCGATAACGCACGATAAAAGTCGTCTTTGGTTTGATCACAGGCATCATTCGTTGGGGCGTACACTACAATAACTGTCCATTTGGCCTGTGAAGTGGCGAAACGGGCACGAAGAATCCGCTCACCAATTGGTTCCCAGTCCACTAGGCATTTTTTGGCTCGATTACTTAGTGCCGTTGCGAGACCTGCTTCTTTTCTAGTCTCAAGTCCGGAATACAAGATGTGGTAAATCTCAGATTTCAAAGTCCCAAAACCAGTAAGCCTGGTCTCAGAAAGTCCAGCTATGTCAATACGGAACTTATCAAGGCATTTTACCTTTCAAAAGGCATTTCAGAACAAGTTCCTTTCTTAATGTTCCCTCATAAAACCCATTTTACAACTTGAAGCATCCATCCTTTTCACCGACAACTTTACTTTACAGCTTTTTGGATACCTCAACACCAAGCAATACTTTTCAAAAGGCATTTCAGAGCAAGTTCATTTCTTAAAGTCCCTCCTAAACCCATTTTACAACTTGAAGCATCCATCCTTTTCACAAACAACATTACTTTACAGCTTTTTGGATACCTCAACACCAAGCAATACCTTTCAAAAGGCATTTCAGAGCAACTTCTTTTCATAATGTTCCTCCTAAACCCATTTTACAAGTTGAAGCATCCATACTTTCACCACCCCCACTTTTACTTTACAGCTTTTTGGATACCTCATCACCAAGCAATACTTTGCAAAAGGCATTTCAGAGCAAGTTCTTCTCATAATGTCCCTCCTAAACCCATTTTACAAGTTGAAGCATCCATCCTTTTCACCCACAACTTTACATTACAGCTTTCTGGATACCTCAACACCAAGCAATACCTTTCAAAAGGCACTTCAGAGCAAGTTCCTTTCTTAATGTCCCTCCTAAACCCATTTTACAACTTGAAGCATCCATCCTTTTCACCCACAACTTTACTTTACAGCTTTTTGGATACCTCAACACCAAGCAATACTTTTTCAAAAGGTATTTCAGAGAAACCTCTTTTCTTAATGTCCCTCCTAAACCCATTTTACAACTTGAAGTATCCATCCCTTTTCACCCACAACTTTACTTTACAGCTTTTTGGATACCTCAACACCAAGCAATACTTTTCAAAAGGCATTCCAGAGCAAGTTCTTCTCATAATGTCCCTCCTAAACCCATTTTACAAGTTGAAGCATCCATCCTTTTCACCCACAACTTTACTTTACAGCTTTTTGGATACCTCAACACCAAGCAATACTTTTCAAAAGGCATTTCAGAGCAAGTTGTTTTCATAATGTCCCTCCTAAACCAATTTTACAAGTTGAAGCATCCATCCTTTTCATCCACAACTTTACTTTACAGCTTTTGGATACCTCAACACCAAGCAATACCTTTCAAAAGGTATTTCAGAGCAACTTCTTTTCTTAATGTCCCTCCTAAACCCATTTTACAAGTTGAAGTACCCATCCTTTTCACCCATAGCTTTACTTTGCAGCTTTTTGGATACCTCAACACCAAGCAATACCTTTCAAAAGGCATTTCAGAACAAGTTCCTTTCTTAATGTTCCCTCCTAAACCCATTTTACAACTTGAAGCATCAATCCTTTTCACCCACAACTTTACTTTACAGCTTTTTGGATACCTCAACAACAAGCAATACATTTCAAAAGGCATTTCAGAGCAACTTCTTTTCATAATGTCTCTCCTAAACCCATTTTAAAAGTTGAAGTACCCATCCTTTTCACCCACAACTTTACTTTACAGCTTTTTGGATACCTCAACGCCAAGCAATACTTTTCAAAAGGCATTTCAGAAACAACTTCTTTTCTTAATGTCCCTTCTAAACCAGTTTTACAATTTGAAGCATCCATCCTTTTCACCCACAACTTTACTTTACAGCTTTTTGGATATCTCAACACCAAGCAATACTTTTCAAAAGGCATATCAGAGCAAGTTCCTTTCTTAATGTCCCTTCTAAACCAATTTTACAAGTTGAAACATCCATTCTTTTCACACACAACTCTACTTTGACTTTTTGAATACCCAACATCAAGCAATACTTTCAAAAGGCTTTTATATATCCTTTCAGAACAAGTTCTTTTCTTAATGTCCCCCCTGAACCGATTTTACAGCTTGAATTTTTATATTTTTTCAGAACAAGTTCCTTTCTTAATGTCCCCCCTGAACCAATTTTACAACTTGAAGTGCTCATTCTTTTCACCCACAACTATACTTTATGGCATTTTGAATACCCCAACACCAAGCAGAGATTACACAACGAAGTGAAGAAAAAGTTCAAGTTCTCTTCTGAATTTTCTCGAAGAAAGGAAAAAAGTTATAGTCCAATTCTATTTTTTCCAAAGAAAATAAAAAATCTCCGATTTTTCTAATGCATTCTAAGCATTGACATGCTAACGTATCCTAGAATAATAGAAATATAACAAAGTAATGCATAAAATATTTTTATTGAAATAACACCATGTAGAATATTAACATAAAAGACACTACACTACATACATTATTAGACACTATTAATATTATTGAGCCACATTGAACATTTTTGATTCTGATCCTTAAAATAAATCATTAGATCCTCTCTTGACACTATAGTTATTCACTTCTCTTAGTTCATAACCACTTGGATAAGAATCATTATTCCATTCTGAGTCATATACAATTTTACTGGGATGTCACATTCAGGTTCAATACACATTTAATCCTTGCAATTATTTAATTCAATGACCCTTATGATCTTTGGTAGTAATAATGTTCACTTACACTTTATTCACCATTAATTTATCTTGACATTCATTAGTGATATTGGCTGCCAATGCTCTTTTTATTTTGACTGTGATTTCATTGTCTATTATCACATTATTTTTACAGAGGTAACAGTTCTGGCACGTTGACAAGATATGATTTATGATGTTGGTACAGCAGTATGCACGTCTTCTATTTCCCTTTGCTTTCATTCGAATGCTAACACCGGAAAGATGACGATAAGATCTATCAACAGCTAAAATGTTTCCAGAACCATTAGCCAGAAGTTGTCCCTTTTCATCAACTATTATTTTTATGTTAGCATTCTCTTTGAGTACTAACTTCTCTGGAAATGATACTTTCGTATATCCGCCAATTGACATACGGAAATTCTTGAGTACTCCAAAGGAATTTAACTCCTCACTTTCCTGACAACGTAGTCATACATTCCCAATAAGATCTCCCACAACTACTTTTTTCATAGTTCAAATATATCTCTTTGTCAGCATTCAAGGCAAAGTTGACTTTATCATGCATAAACACGTTTTCTCGAATAATTCATTTTCACTTCTTTTTAAATATGATGTCGATGTTTATTGGTTCAATAAATGAAAATTACTAATCTAATACATGCATTAAACTAGATAGTCTCGATAACCTACCATGGAGTACCACTGGGAAAGCCACTTCCAATGTAAGAGCAAGCATAGAGTACGATCGCTATAGCCGCAAGCATATTTCATGTTGACATAGATGGCAGCACACCTGCTCAGACACACACTCATAGTGAGAGACAGGCAAAAAATTAGGTTATTTTAGGTTCACTTAGGTTAGGTTAGGTTAGGTGAGAGACAGGCAAAAAGTTAGGTGTATGGTTAGGTTAGGTTAGGTTAGGCTAGATTAAGTTAGGTTAGGTTAAGTTAGGTTAGGTTAGCCTACGTACGCGCGCGTACGTAGGCTAACCTAACCTAACAATTTAACCTAACTTAATCTAGCCTAACCTAACTTAATATTCTACATGGTGTTATTTCAATAAAAATATTTTATGCATTACTTTGTTATATTTCTATTATTCTAGGATATGTTAGCATGTCAATGCTTAGAATGTATTAGAAAAGTCGGAGATTTTTTATTTTCTTTGGAAAAAATTAGAATTGGACTATAACTTTTTTCCTTTCTTCGAGAAAATTCAGAAGAAAACTTAAACTTTTTCTTCACTTCGTTGTGTAAACTCTGCTTGGTGTTGGGGTATTCAAAATGCCATAAAGAATAGTTGTGGATGAAAAGAATGAGCACTTCAAGTTGTAAAATTGGTTTAGGGGGGACATTAAGAAAGGAACTTGTTCTGAAAAAATATAAGAATTCAAGCTGTAAAATTGGTTCAGGGGGGACATTAAGAAAAGAAAATGTTCTGAAAGGATATATTAAAGCCTTTTGAAAGTATTGCTTGATGTTGGGTATTCAAAAAGTCATAAAGTAGAGTTGTGTGTGAAAAGAATGGATGCTTCAACTTGTAAAATTGGTTTAGAAGGGACATTAAGAAAGGAACTTGCTCTGATATGCCTTTTGAAAAGTATTGCTTGGTGTTGAGATATCCAAAAAGCTGTAAAGTAAAGTTGTGGGTGAAAAGGATGGGTACTTCAACTTGTAAAATGGGTTTAGGAGGGACATTATGAAAAGAAGTTGCTCTGAAATGCCTTTTGAAAAGTATTGCTTGGTGTTGAGGTATCCAAAAAGCTGTAAAGTAAAGTTGTGGGTGAAAAAGGATGGATGCTTCAAACTTGTAAAATTGGTTTAGGAGGGACATTAAGAAAAGAAGTTGCTCTGAAATGCCTTTCGAAAAGTATTGCTTGGTGTTGAGGTATCCAAAAAGCTGTAAAGTAAAGTTGTCGGTGAAAAGGATGGATGCTTCAAGTTGTAAAATGGGTTTAGGAGGGAACATTAAGAAAGGAACTTGTTCTGAAATGCCTTTTGAAAGGTATTGCTTGGTGTTGAGGTATCCAAAAAGCTGTAAAGTAGAGTTGTGGGTGAAAAGGATGGTACTTCAACTTGTAAAATCGGTTTAGGAGGGACATTAAGAAAAGAAGTTGCTCTGAAATACCATTTGAAAGGTATTGCTTGGTGTTGAGGTATCCAAAAAGCTGTAAAGTAAAGTTGTGGGTGAAAAGGATGGATGCTTCAACTTGTAAATTTGGTTTAGGAGGGATATTATGAAAAGAACTTGCTCTGAAATGCCTTTTGAAAAGTATTGCTTGGTGTTGAGGTATCCAAAAAGCTGTAAAGTAAAGTTGTGGGTGAAAAGGATGGATACTTCAAGTTGTAAAATGGGTTTAGGAGGAACATTAAGAAAAGAAGTTGCTCTGAAATACCTTTTGAAAAGTATTGCTTGGTGTTGAGGTGTCCAAAAAGCTGTAAAGTAAAGTTGTGGGTGAAAAGGATAGATGCTTCAACTTGTAAAATGGGTTTAGGAGGGACATTATGAGAAGAATTTGCTCTGAAATGCCTTTTGAAAAGTATTGCTTGGTGTTGAGGTATCCAAAAAGCTGTAAAGTAAAGTTGTGGGTGAAAAGGATGGATACTTCAAGTTGTAAAATGGGTTTAGGAGGGACATTAAGAAAAGAAGTTGCTCTGAAATACCTTTTGAAAAGTATTGCTTGGTGTTTAGGTATCCAAAAAGCTGTAAAGTAAAGTTGTGGGTGAAAAGGATGGATGCTTCAAGTTGTAGAATGGGTTTAGGAGGAACATTATGAAAAGAAGTTGCTCTGAAATGCCTTTTGAAAGGTATTGCTTTGTGTTGAGGTATCAAAAAGCTGTAAAGTAATGTTGTGGGGTGAAAAGGATGGATGCTTCAAGTTGTAAAATGGGTTTAGGAGGGATATTATGAGAAGAACTTGCTCTGAAATGCCTTTTGAAAAGTATTGCTTGTTTTGAGGTATCCAAAAAGCTGTAAAGTAAAGTTGTGGGTGAAAAGGATGATGCTTCAACTTGTAAAATGGGTTTACGAGGGACATTATGAGAAGAAGTTGCTCTGAAATGCCTTTTGAAAGGTATTGCTTGGTGTTGAGGTATCCAAAAAGCTGTAAAGTAATGTTGTGGGTGAAAAGGATGGATGCTTCAAGTTGTAAAATGGGTTTAGGAGGGACATTAAGAAAGGAACTTGCTCTGAAATGCCTTTTGAAAGTATTGCTTGGTCTTGAGGTATCCAAAAAGCTGTAAAGTAAAGTTGTGGGTGAAAATGATGGATGCTTCAAGTTGTAAAATGGGTTTAGGAGGGACATTAAGAAAGGAACTTGCTCTGAATGGTCTTTTGAAAGGTATTGCTTGGTGTTGAGGTATCCAACAAGCTGTAAAGTAAAGTTGTGGGTGAAAAGAATGGATGCTTCAACTTGTAAAGTTGGGTTTAGGAGGGAACATTAAGAAAGGAACTTGCTCTAAAATGCCTTTAGAAAAGTATTGCTTGGTGTTAAGGTATCTAAAAAGCTGTAAAGTAGAGTTGTGGGTGAAAAGGATGGATGCTTCAACTTGTAAAATGGGTTTAGGAGGGACATTATGAAAAGAACTTGCTCTGAAATGCCTTTTGAAAAGTATTGCTTGGTGTTGAGGTATCCAAAAGCTGTAAAGTAAAGTTGTGGGTGAAAAGGATGGGTACTTCAACTTGTAAAATGTGTTTAGGAGAGACATTATGAAAGAAGTTGCTCTGAAATGCCTTTTGAAAGGTATTGCTTGGTGTTGAGATATCCAAAAAGCTGTAAAGTGATGTTGTGGGTGAAAAGGATGGATGCTTCAAGTTGTAAAATGGATTTAGAAGGGAACATTAAGAAAAGAAGTTGCTCTGAAATGCCTTTTGAAAGTATTGCTTGGTGTTGAGGTATCCAAAAACCTGTAAAGTAAAGTTGTGGGTGAGAAGGATGGATGCTTCAACTTGTAAAATGGGTTTAGGAGGGACATTAAGAAAAGAACTTGCTCTGAAATGCCTTTTGAAAAGTATTGCTTGGTGTTTAGGTATCCAAAAAGCTGTAAAGTAAAGTTGTGGGTGAAAAGGATGGATGCTTCAAGTTGTAGAATGGGTTTAGGAGGGACATTATGAAAAGAACTTGCTCTGAAATGCCTTTTGAAAAGTATTGCTTGGTGTTGAGGTATCTAAAAAGCTGTAAAGTAAAGTTGTGAGTGAAAAGGATGGATGCTTCAAGTTGTAAAATGGGTTTAGGAGGGACATTAGAAAGGAACTTGCTCTGAAATGCCTTTTGAAAAGTATTGCTTGGTGTTGAGGTATCCGAAAAGCTGTAAAGTAAAGTTGTGGGTGAAAAGGATGGGTACTTCAACTTGTAAAATGTGTTTAGGAGGGACATTATGAAAAGAAGTTGCTCTGAAATGCCTTTTGAAAGGTTCAGGTTCAGGTTCAGGTTCATTTATTATTCAATCATACATAATGACATTAAATATATACAGATATCTGGCAGTGAGACAAGCTCGTTTTGCACAGATAAAAAAGAAAAACAATAAAGAAATATACGGATTTTCATTCAAAATGGTAGACTTCACAAACAAATATAAATAAATCAATAAATGTAAGGTTAATTACTCACCACACCACGGCAGAGACACCCACCCGACGATACATAAACAACTCTCAACCAGCAATGGGACAAGAAGAAGGATATCAAGATCCGAGAGAGATCGAAAAATATGAAGAGAATATTATTATAAGGAGAATATATTAAAAATAAAATAATAATTGACTAATAAATGTCCAAAAGGAATGATTTTATTTTATTTTTTAAAATTCCAATCGACACATCAAAATCAAAAATAGCTTCATATTGGTTCCACGCGGCAACCACACTATTTCGTAGAGAAAACCGGGACCTCTCTGAAATTATCAACGGCTGACGTAGTTTGCGTATGCTGCGAGCTAGATGAGAAGATGGCGGAGCAACTGGGAACAAATCAAAAGAAAAGAAATAACTGGGCAGTGACAGGAGATTATGATTAACCTTGAATAAAATCGAGTTAAAAGTAACTGCAAGTTCAACAGGAAGAATATTCAATAAACAATATAAACTCTTTGTAGAAGACTTACTGGGGAAAGACGCTGGGGAAGGAAGATAACTTTTTTAAAATACGAAGCGCCTTATTTTGTTGCCTCTGAAGCGGAATTAAATGGGATCTGAAAGTATTCAAGTAAATAAGTGGGCAGTAATTTAGATAAGAATGAACAAGAGCGAAATAAATAGAACGCATAGCTTCGAGCGGCAAAATGAATTTCATACGTTGCATAATACCCACGTTCCTTCCAAGCTTCAATCTTATACCATTTATATGCGGCTTTTCCAACTCAAATTTGAGTCAACCAGCACACCAAGGTAACTAATAATTTCAACACGTGATATATCCATACCTGAAACAGATGACTTAATCAACTTCAGACATGGAAGTGCCCGTGACGTACGCGAAAATACCATAAACTTTGTTTTTGAAGTGTTCAGAGCTAGCCTATTTGCCGTAACCATGCTACTAGTCTATCGAATACTAGACTTAAACTATGTTTGACACGATCTTCATCGATTCCAGAGACACTACAGGCTGTGTCATCTGCGAAGAGAACGGTCAGCCCTAGGTCCTCAACTGAATTACTAATATCATTAACATAAATTAAAAACAACAGAGGGCCGAGAATTGAACCTTGGGGCACTCCAACTTTTTATTTGACTGGTTCGAAGACGTTGATATAACATCGCCCCCCATCAATACACTGGACTCTATCGCTTAAATATGACAATATTATCGATTTAGCCGGACCACGTATACCACAATTAGACAATTTTTCATTTAAAATCATGTGACAAATAGTGTCAAAACGCTTTCCGTATATCCACGAATATAGAAGCTGGAATTTCACCCTTATCCAAGGCATCATGAATAAACTGGGTTACTGCCAAAATAGCATGCTCAGTAGAATGTCCTTTTCGAAACCCGAATTGGGACTTACTGAAAAAACTATTCTTGTCAAGAAAATTTACAATCCTCACGTACAAACAACGTTCAATAATTTTTTTCCGAAAGCAGATAGAATAGATATGGGCCTATAGTTGGACGGATCATTTATATCTCCCCCTTTGTGCAGTGCAATGACACGGGCGGACTTCATACATGAAGGGAAGATACCATTCTTGAAACAAAGATTAATTATGTGCACAAGAAAATTTACTATACTAGGCATAATCGATTTAAGCAAGTTCGTAGAAGATCCGTCGATTCCTTCTGAGTGTCCATTTTTGAGTTGATGAAGTACAAGCATCAATTCAGCAGACGAGACTGGAGTGAGGAATATGGATCGGTCAGTAGAAGAGGGTAGAAAACTTTTGAAATCAGCAGAATTTGGCGTTGATTTTTGGGATGCCTCTTCCGACGTCTTTTCACCTATTTTAGCGAAGTGCGTGTTGAGCATGTTGGCGACGTTAAGTTTTTCCTTTAACAGCTGTATCACCACCTGGGGGTATCATTTCGTCCGGAAAAGAATTTAACTTTTTTTCCCGATACAATCGTTTATTAATGTCCATACCTTCTTAGGAGATCCATGCGCGCTATTGAATGCCTTCAATAGTAGAGCTGTTTAGCAGACCTGAGAGCCTTGGTTAAGCAATTTCTGTAAGCTTTAAAAAAGGCTTGATTTGTTTCATCGGGATTCGATAGATATATTTTATACAGCCTGTTCTTTGATTGGATCGACCTTAGTAGTCCTCGTGTAACCCAAGGCTTTTTTTTAGATCTGTTGTAACGTCTTAGACGGGTCGAAGACATCGGACAAGCCACATTAAGTGCTGTGGTAAAATTCGTTGACAAAATACTGTGAAGCTTGATTTACATCCTCGCAGTCTAAGCACGGAGAGGGGTCAATTTTAAGCAGCAGTTCATTCAACAGCTGAACAGATGTAGCATCAAGCCTTCTAGTTGTTTTTGATCGGAGTCGCCGTTTGTGTCGCCAGTTTTTATCTCCATCAAAAGCATAAAGTGGTCTGACGTGTCATCGATAATAACATGACACGAATCAAATTCCATATTCAGAAAAATATTGTCGATTACCGTTGCTGTCGAGCTTACAACTCGAGTTGGAATACGACAAGCTGGGAGAAGCCCCAGCGAAAGACAAAGTGTCAGAAAATCAACAGCCGAAGGCGAATATTGTGTAGATGAAAGATCATGACCAGCATTACTTATATCAATATTAAAATCCCCAATGTACATAATCTTCCGACTTCGCTCGATTGCGATCGAAAGAAAACGCTTCCAGCTTACTTATGAAATGTTGCACCGAAGAGCTAGGTGGTCTGTAAAACAAACAACACAACACTTTTTCATTACCAAAATCAAGCTCAACAACCAAAAATTCAAACAACATTTCTTCATACATAGAATCAAAATCCGAAACAATCCTGTAAGTAATATCATTATGAATAAAAAAACCAAGGCCTCCTCTCGATCTGTCATTCCTAGTCTTAGAAATAAAATTGTAACCATTAATATTCGCTAGGAGACTAGTTGGACTCATTTAAGAAAGTCTCACATACAGCTAATACATCACTCGGTAGCATGGAAGGAACGAAGATAAATGGTCCAAACTACTCATCAACCCGCAACAGTTTAAACTCGCCAGCCTCACACTACCAGGAGAAACATGTCCGTTAATCTCATTAGGGAGTAAATATTTGTTAATAGGGAGGGATCTAATAGAAATATCATAATCATCATCCGAAAAACCACAATCTGCAGAAATTTTTATTAAATCTAATGGGTCTCTCTCAAATCTCTCAACCTACTCGATGTCCCATCACCAGTAGAATTAATCATAATCATTTTGACTTACCAAACCGTCTGGTGGGAGCCTGTAGTGATGCGGCAATAAATCATCAACCAAACCTTGATGTGGAAGAGTACGGCACGTCTTGTGAAATATCTGATCTTCAACTGAAAAAACACACGAAGCAAAAACAGAACCTGATTTCTAGGCCTATGGAAAATAGAAAAAAAGAATAGCGACGATGAAGCATAATCTGGCATGGCAGACTTAACAAGTCGAAGTCGCATTGAGCACTGAACACAATAAGAAAGAAAAAAACAACGAAAAGAAAAAAAACCAACACTGACTAGTGGTCATTTTCCCAATCATGACACACACCAACAAAATGAACTTGTTTCATCTCTCGATCGCGGACGTATTTCATTAAACAAATAAAAACAAATAATGGTCCGCGTATACACTACAAACAAACTAATTAATCTTTTCCCAGTCAGAAGAATCACTTTTTTTCACTTCTAGCCATAAGTTAATACCCTTATGACGCACTCTGGATGAAACGATATGTTTCGACTCTTTCATTTCTTGTGCTTTCGAGAGTAGGGAGTTTCGAATCATGTTGAGAGCAGGGGGCAGGTCTGTAGAGATTATAATCCCACTACCTTTTAGCTTTTTAACATTGTTCATGATCGACTGGGACATCACTCTCCGAGCTTAGTGAAATAAATACGGGGGACTCCTTGCGTCGGCTATTTTGCTTGCTGCGCCTATTTGTGATGTTTGCAGCCCGTGAAGAAATCCGATAGCACTTAGTCATAGATATGTCACTAGTTACACCCAGCTTTTCGCTAACTAATTTAATGACGCTATCTTCAACTTTCTTGTTAGGCTCTTCTGCCGGTAAACCATGCACAATAAGGTTCAGACGGCGATCTTTCACATCGATAAGTAGTAGCTGTTTTTCCAGGGCCTGGTACTTGTCGACATACTCGTCGATAGTTTTCTCAAAGTTATTAAGCCTCACATCTCGGTCGGCAGCCTCCGTTCTCAGCGACGCGATCTCAGAAGTAATTCCGTCAAGCTTATTATTTAATTCTGTCTGCGTAGCAATAATAGAATCTAGTTTTCCGCTCAAAACTTTTCTGAACTCGTCGAACGATTTTTGCGTAACATTAGCCATGATAAATCTCGATTATAAATCCGCTTCGGGAGGATTGGGGATTAGCAATTCATTCGAAATAGCATCAAAAGGGACTTACTGGCAAGGGGGGTGTGTGAATACCCCCCGCTAACCAAATATAGCACGATTAAATCAGCTCTTGACTCCTACAGGCAATGCATCAAACAGGTTTGGTCAATTAACCAGGTTATCCAAAGCCACTCTAGTCCTTTATTTCACTAATCCCAATTATCTAAAGTAAATTGTTCACAGCGCTATACAGTATCGTAAATCCCTTTTGAAAAGTATTGCTTGGTGTTGAGGTATCCAAGAAGCTATAAAGTAAAGTTGTGGGTGAAAAGAATGGAGGCTTCAACTTGTAAAATGGGTTTAGGAGAAACATTATGAAAAGAAGTTGCTCTGAAATGCCTTTTGAAAGGCATTGCTTGGTGTTGAGGTATCCAAAAAGCTGTAATGTTGTGGGCGAAAAGGATGGATGCTTCAAGTTGTAAAATGGTTTAGGAGGGACATTAAGAAAGGAACTTGCTCTGAAATGATTTTTGAAAAGTATTGCTTGGTGTTGAGGTATCCAAAAAGCTGTAAAGTAAAGTTGTGGGTGAAAAGGATGGATGCTTCAAGTTGTAAAATGGGTTTAGAAGGGAACATTAAGAAAGGAACTTGCTCTGAAATGCCTTTTGAAAGTATTGCTTGGTGTTTGAGGTATCCAAAAAGCTGTAAAATAAAGTTGTGGGTGAAAATGATGGATGCTTCAAGTTGTAAAATGGGTTTAGGAGGACATTCAGAAAGAAACTTGCTCTGAAATGCCTTTTGAAAGCATTGCTTGGTGTTGAGGTATCCAAAAAGCTGTTAAGTAAAGTTGTTGGTGAAAAGGATGGATGCTTCAACTTGTAAAATTGGGTTTAGGAGGGAACATTAAGAAAGGAGCTTGCTCTGAAATGCCTTTTGAAAAGTATTGCTTGGTGTTGAGGTATCTAAAAAGCTGTAAAGTAAAGTTGTGGGTGAAAAGGACGGATGCTTCAACTTGTAAAATGGGTTAGGAGGGACATTATGAAAAGAACTTGCTCTGAAATGCCTTTTGAAAAGTATTGCTTGGTGTTGAGGTATCCGAAAAGCTGTAAAGTAAAGATGTGGGTGAAAAGGATGGGTACTTCAACTTGTAAAATGTGTTTAGGAGGGACATTATGAAAAGAAGTTGCTCTGAAATGCCTTTTTGAAAGGTATTGCTTGGTGTTGAGGTATCCAAAAGCTGTAATGTAAAGTTGTGGGTGAAAGGATGGATACTTTAACTTGTAAAATGGGTTTAGGAGGGACATTATGAGAAGAACTTGCTCTGAAATGCCTTTTGAAAAGTATTTCTTGGTGTTGAGGTATCCAAAAAGCTGTAAAGTAAAGTTGTGGGTGAAAAATATGGGTACTTCAACTCGTAAAATGGGTTTAGGAGGGACATTATGAAAAGAACTTGCTCTGAAATGCCTTTTGAAAAGTATTGCTTGGTGTTGATGTATCCAAAAAGCTGTAAAGTAATGTTGTGGGTGAAAAGGATGGATGCTTCAAGTTGTAAAATTGGGTTTAGGAGGGACATTAAGAAAAGAAGTTTCTCTGAAATGCCTTTTGAAAAGTATTGCTTGGTGTCGAGATATCCAAAAAGCTGTAAAGTTTTGGTGAAAAGGATGGGTACTTCAAGTTGTAAAATGGGTTTAGGAGGGACATTAAGAAGGGAACTTGCTCTGAAATGCCTTTTGAAAAGTATTGCTTGGTGTGGAGGTATCCAAAAAGCTGTAAAGTAAAGTTTTGTGGGTGAAAAAGGATGGGTACTTCAAGTTGTAAAATGGGTTTAGGAGGGACATTACATAAAGAACTTGTTCTGAAAAAAAATATATTCGAGGGGAACCAAAAGTTTGTGGGGGTGGGGCACTTCTGTGTCTCAAATGCGCAAATAAAAAAGTATTAAAAAAATTGGGGGGCAAAAAAGTTGGGGGGGGGGGGGGCTCTTTGGGTTTGGGGTAGGAGGGTCCTTTGGGGTTGGGGTAGGAGGGGTCCCTTTGGGGGGGGGGGGTAGGAGGGGCCCTTTGGGGGCTGTGGTAGGGGACCTCACATCTTCTAAAATGCCTCAAACGGTTTCGCTTAAATAATTCCCTAAAATGTCTCAAAACTATTTTCATCCGAAATAATCTCGAAACGTAAGTTTTTCTGCGTGTTCCTTTTTGTCTTGACATCCCTGCGCTGTCACATTTGAAATTCCTGGGAAATCCCTTTCCATCGTTAATCTCTTTCATCTCTAAGATCAAAACATTCGCCTGGAAACAATTCTACTGGACGAACACCAAAGACATTAATAAACTTCACCCGGAAACAATTCTCCTGACGAACACCAAAGACATTAATAAACTTCGCCCGGAGACAATTCTCCTTGAAATACATCAAAGACAGAAAAATCCTGTTTTTTTTTTTTCATTCTCAGTGACAAAATCCATTTCCCCTAGGGAGTCTATGCCCATATATGGTACTCCGTCACGAGCTCATGATGTTAGGTTAGGTTACGCAATCAATTTCACGGAAAATCCATTCCCCTAGGGATTCCATGCCCATATATGGTGCCCTCGTCGGACTGACAGCACAGGTGTTCTCCCAAGGGACTCTATGCCCATATATGGTGCCCGTCGGACTGTCAGCACAGGTGTTCTCCCTAGGGAATCTATGCCCATATATGGACTCCCGTCGGCATTAAACTAAATTGTAGATGGCAGCAGTGGTGTCGTCTCGGAGTTGATAGGGGGTTCTACTTATAAGATTCCCCATATCAGATTAAGAAAATCATCAAAGTGTGAACTATGACTTAAGATTTTAATTGAAATCATGATTTTTTTCTGTAATCTATCAGATGATATGATTTTTCTACAGTCAAACCGTAAAAATCGAAAGTCTTCACCTGTCCTCGTCTTAGATGGCACTGCCTACCTGGATTCTGTATTTCTGGTAACTCAGGGTTATGCGAGAAAACAGAGTTTTATCTTAACTATTAGTTTATGCTGTAAAATTTGTGGTTTAAAAGTATTAAGTTCTTATTTATCAAATTTGTTTGAGTTTTGAGTGAGGGTAGTTAAATGATACAGGATAAGGCGTAGCTGCCCAATATGTCTCAAAGTTTATTTCTAAGTCCATCTTAATTTCGATCAGTCTTCCAGAAAAAATGGACAAAAAATTAATAGGAGACAAACGAAGATACTGTTTGAACACCATTATCATTCCCACACGAATATGGTTCGCTGCTAGTTAGGTTAATTTATTTTCCAATCATATATACATAACATATACCAATATCTGGCAGAGAGACAAGCTCGTTTTGCACGGATAAAACAATGATTCCATTCTGTCACGTATCACTCCATAAATAATGACAAGCCACCCCATTCTTAATATTTTACTGAGTAATTTCAGTTATTAGTATCTATTTATGTAAAGCATAAACAAGGCGAAAGTAAAAATAACAAAATAATAAATCTGCCGTTGAATAAAGGTTCACAATAGTTGCGTTTTTCGTAATTAGTTTTGTTCTTTTTCTCTATACTTAAATTAATAACTCAGAGCGGAGCTGAAAATGTTCTATATACTGTATAGGTGAGTCAATCCATTTTCCTCAATGTGATGCAAAATAGCATTCATCCATTTTGTAGTCGTGATAAATACCTTATATTCACTTTTGCAGCAAAGCGTAATTGTTCATCTGACTTAAATTTACTCAATGATATATCGTATCTGCCAAACATCTCATCCCACTCAAATTTTAGTCGGGATCCTTTCCAATTTCAACTGCTACATTGGGGGCCCTTGTCCTTCACAACATCACTGTCGGCTCCTTCGAGGTGTAATAGTGTGAAACTACTCATTCTCACAATATTTGAATGTTTATTTCTCCAATTTGAAATGATGTAAACTAATCAATTCAACTTATTGACTGAGATACTAACTCGGTATCGGACTTTTTATATCCACGCTCAATGTCAGAGTGAAAGAATCACTAGCATGAAACATCACGCACTTTGAAAACAGAAACAACAGCACGAATTTTTCATGGTAGTTGAATCCGGTCATTACACTGTCTGCTAGTATTGGCGGGAGACACTCTGCTCGGAATCGTTATAGCTATATGGGGAGACACTCTGCTTGTAACTGTTATAGCTATATGGGGAGACACTCTGCTCGGAATCATTATAGCTATATGGGGAGACACCCTCGTCGGAGATATTAAAGCTACACTTACTGAGGTGATACCAAGCTCTCAGCCTGCCATTCTTTGTGAGGCATCTTAGTTTATAAGCGGCTACGGAATTCCTGTGTTGTTTTTAAATCAATTTTCTGTGAATAGGCAGCGCAGCAGCAAAGTGCACCTGTCCCTTTAACGATAATCATATCAGTCCAGTTTTTGTAAAAAAAAAAAAAAGATTGCTCGGTGTTTTTTCCTGGCCTGATTCTGGGCGGGCTGCTCTCCATATTTCTCTTTTTGTACTTTCCATAATTTTTGTAACAAAGGTATTATATTTTCATCGGTATTAAATAAACGAATTTTTGTCGGATAACCAATGTAGAATTAAAGTAACAGCACATCTGGCCAGTATTTTGTGATCGACCCGTTAATTCGATAATGACATCTTTCGGTACTTTTTTAGAATCCGATAAACACGCGAAAAGTGAAGTTTTCGTTAATTTTAATGAAATAAAACAAAATAGGGTGAAAATAGAACAGTTTATGAACAAATTTGAGGTATATATTTGCATATTAGAGGGGGAGAGTGTAAAGCATAGCATATATTAAATACATAACCTAACTTAGGTACCTTTTTTGCCCCTTCAACCCCAAAACTAAACTTTCATTCTTTGTCACGGAGTGAGCAATACCTCACTAGGCAGTGAAAATCTGTTTTTTTCATATAGCATAAATTGAGATTGCGATTCGACCCATCTCGCGTGTTTATCAGATTCTAAATAAGTAACCATTTTCTTTTCTTCCAGTTTGCTTTGCAAAATTATTCAGATTTTTTTTTGAAGGGGGTGGAGGGGTCTTTCACTAAAGCCTTTCACCTCTTCAGTAATTACATTCGACATTTTCAAAATAATTTTTTCAAGATCTCAACAGTCCATTTAAGGGTCACTATTTCCTTTTTATTTCGAGACGGATGGGTTCCTTTATACCAATATTAAGAGATTCCATCTTCCCCTCTGTTTATATTATGGATCATAGCTTACTGAATTGCGCATGTCTGATTTTAAGAATTGGTTTTTGGTACTGGTGCATGTCTGGTGTTCCTTGTACTAAATGTCTGGTTTATTTCTACTACTACTACTACTACTACACTACTACTAACAACTCACCGCAGTACCAAGCCGCCTGAGGCCAACACAGCTACGCACGATCCTCTCCACCCCAATCTATTCAAAGCCTCCTTTTACACCCGCCCACGAAGTTCACATTTCCTTTAAATCTTTCTTTATGGACGTCCTCCCACCCCAGACGGGGACGACCTGCTTTCCGTTAGCCTAGATGGTTGGCCGAAAAGAACAATCTTCGGCAATCCGTCATCCTTCATCCGCACAACGTGCCCTAACCACCTCAGCCTTTCTTTCATTATAGCCCTAGAGAGCGGTATTGACTTGGGTCTAAATGTATGGTTTCCTTGTACAGTCTATAGCGCTGGGTTAGATATAGTACACCATACCGTTGTTGTTTAGGTTTAAATTTATTTTATCATGCACTAAAGCCGGACTTTATTATTCTCCTGAAGTGCTTGCATATACTTGTTTTTGTTTATTTATTCGCCTAATCCCTTTAGTCAATTTTGAATTTTTTATGCACATGTTTTCATTATTATGTAGCCCATGCTTCTTGAATATCAAAAAAAGTAGAACCCTCTTTGCTCCCCCCCCCCCCCAATGAAAAATGTTGTAGATTCGATCCTGCATATCCTACTGTGACATCGCCTTCGCCGGAAATAAATTTCAAGAACCTCTCCCTTAAATAAAGCTTTTTATATGCGCCTAATTTGACAAGATTCTATTCTGTCTTGAAACTTCAAATAGGGTATGATCACACTTTCTTTATCATATGTTTTTTTCACAACATCAAAGCATCAACGACACCACTATTTCATTACCTAAAACGAACACTCGGGACATTGCTAAGCGTAAATTTATCATTCTTTGGCCTTTACTTCGAAATCATGTTGTTTTAATCTGACGCAGTTACACAGATAAGCAAGGGGATACAAGCTTGTCATTACCTTTGATTAAGGAAAGTCGTCTGTGACCGTTTAGCTTTTTGTGACCATTCATTATTTTACTGGACAATATTCGGGGGAAAACAGGAGGCATGATGCGGGAATATAATAGACTTTGGTATGCTTTAGTGTAAAGAGGTACATAAAAACACTACAGTTCCAGGTCTTGCGTCTAAAAAAAGCAAAAAAAAGATTACGGTGCTTATATGTTATAGCACTTATGTTAAGTTCTTAATCTAAGTAGAACCTGTTTCTCTGACTAAATACTAGTGAAATATCACAAAGGTGATGAAAATATAATATTTTAGAAACAAATTTGGGCTATATTTTTGCACATTGGGGGGGGGGGGGGTAAAGTATAGCGGGTGTGCATGCAAAATGTGTTAGGTACAAACTATTCTGTATTTATTATGAAGTAACAATTGTTTTTTTACTTTACACTATCCAAATACTTTACCCCCCCCCCAAATGCGCAAATATATAGCCCCAAACTATATATTTCCATTTATTCTGTCACTTGTCTTTGTCCCACGCTAAGCTGAAAGAAACTAACGAAAACGGTTCACACTGCGTCAATTGATGAAGAGCAACTTAACATAGGCACTATAACATAAAAGTACCAAAATTACAGTCAACTGAAACTTGATTTTCAATTTTTACAACTTGGTAAATATAGCCTATATCCAAGTTGGCTTTTAATTACAAATAAATGAGATGATATTTATCTCTTTTTCATTTATTGGCCAATTTCAAGTTCTCCATAAAAGTGCAATGCACAGTTCAATTTTTTTTTTGGGGGGGAGGAGGGTAAGGGGGACAGGGATTTCTGGGTTTCTGCCTTTTCTGAATTTTTTTCCCCTTTTCCCGGGTTTTCTGCTCCTCCCTTTGATTCCCAATCGATCCCCCGAAGAAGACGGTTTCTCTCTTTCCTGTGACCAGATAAGGTCTCATATATCCAAATGAATCGTATTTCAGATTATTTTAAAGCTCATTTATATTCATTTTGATTTGTTTTAAAGCAATTACAAGTGAAACAGATAATTGGAGAATTAATTTGAAACAACAAGCATAAGAATATAGACTTATAGAATTGGTTTAATCCAGGTACGAAGTTCGGGGGAAACTTTTTGGGGGAGGGGAGCTCTCTCCATCCCTCAAGAAACATTTTTTTTTTATTCATCTTGTTGATAGTATCAGCAAGATGTGATAAGATGCAGAATTCAAAAAGCTACCAACACTTTAGCAGCACAATTTGTGTTTGGAAGCTTTGCTTGAACAAAAGGTGTCTTTATACGTAAAATTTGCAGAAAAAAGTTACAAATGTAACTTAGTATAGCTTGCAGTTCGAAATATAAATAGTTTTCTGAATCACAATTAACAATATAACCTAATTCATTTACGAGCCATATACTAGCCGTAAATATCATGCTCCATAATTTTATATGTACCTTATGACATACGCAAGAAATACTCTGATGGCAAAAAGCTACCAAAAGAAAGTGAAAAGGCTGACCCTCATGCCAACCATACCTGTCAAGCGGGACTATAGTAGGAAGATGAGCCTTAAGCTCGACACTTAGTTTTTTACTGTTTAAATGTTTTTATGACTTTTTGTGCTTTCACACTAGTTCATTTTATATGGATGATTAATTTAAAAAAAAAAAACACAAGTTTTTCCAAGGGAAGTAAAGAGCGAAGTTGAAACTTAAAACGAACAAACATTATTACTTCACAGCCTATCTAAACATATATGAATAAAACTAGTACAAATAAACCAACTAATTATGTTTTCCGTATGCTATTGTACAAATCTAGTGCTTTCCTGAAAACACAAAATAATATAGGAGTTTTGGTACAGTAAAAGCTAAAACCAATTAAGGTCACTATTTATAGAATCAAAATATTATCAATCCCTTTTAGGATCAATTCCTTTTTAAGATGAAGTAACAATCAATTTTAGGATTTAACTTTTTTTTACGTTTTTTAATTAGGTATCACTTCTGCACAATGGCTCAGTTCAATGACTGGCTCTCGTTTTGGTTCTTAAAAGGACAATCTGTCATGATTAGTTTGTACACAAGTTCGAAGTAAGGCCATCTTGATAGTATTAGGACTATAGACTAGCTTTAGAATTGTATCATAGCTTGAAATTCGCTTGTGTATAGAGAGAAATAATTGGATTTCCAGAGTTCATATTATGTCTTATTTGATATTCATTTCAAAGTGATACTAAAGCATATTTCTTACAATTTAAGACTGTATATTACCATAAATTAAAATTAATACACTATTGGTATTATAGCTGGTGAGAACAAAATGCTGCTTGATAAATCAATCCAATATTTCTGTATGCTGTTCAATTAATTTGCAGCAATTAAAAAATAGTTAGTTTTATGCTTATGTTTTTAAGATAATTTTAATTGTATACTGAAAGTTACTAATGTCACAATTGGTGTAAGACTATGAAAAGCTTTATAGATTTTTCGTAGTAGTTGTCAGGCTCCATATTCACTTTTGACTCTTATCCTGTTTTTTATACTTGACTTCTGTGTTTCGAGTAAAGCGCTAGTTTTGTATAATCCTAAAAGTAGAGGGAAACATAATTAGTTGGTTTATTTGTACTAGTTTTATTAATAAATGTTAGATAGGCTGTGAAGTAATAATTTTCTTTCGTTTTAAGTTTCAACTTCGCTCTTTACTTCCCTCGGAAAAACTTTGTTTGTTTAAATTAATCTTTTGTTCGTTTTATGATCAAAATTTAATGTAGAAACAACGTTGCCATGATCTTTCTTTATTGAATTAAATAAAAAAAACAAGTTTTTTTTTAACTGAAAGTAAGGAGCGACATTAAAACTTAAAACAAACAGAAATTATTCCGTATATGAAAGGGGCTGTCCCCTCCTCAACGCCTTCCTCTTTACGCTAAAGTTTTTTATTGTTTAAAAAAAATAGAGTTGTGAGAAAGTCAAACTTTAGCGTGAAGAGCAAGGCGTTGAGGAGGGGACAGCCCCTTTCATATACGGAATAATTTCTGTTCGTTTTAAGTTTAATGTCGCTCCTTACTTCAGTTAAAAAAAAAACTTGTTTTTTTTATTTAATTTTTGAACGTTTTTGTATATAAATGCAGGTTTTGATCTTGGCTCACAGTACATGAATAATTAAAACAAAATTTTCATATTAATTTACTTTTATTTGGTTAAATGGCTTTCTCAAAACTTGTTTCATTTTATTTACGAACGTTTTTATGAGTAATAAATATACGTAACTTACGAATTAACTTACGTAAAAACTTCTATATTCATATATTTTTAATACGTATATTAGGGGGTTCGCCCCCTAGTCAATACCTTGCTCTTTAAGCGAAAGTTCGAATTTTGTTCCAATTCTTTAAAAATGACCGCTAAATCACAAAGGCCGGTAATTAGAATAAATAGCTCTTATGAAAGTACTAAAAAATCTCTGGCTTAAAGAGTTAGGTATTGACTAGGGAGTGAACCCAATCATATATGTAATATTTTCTGTTCGTTTAAAGTTTTGATGTTGCTGCTGTTGCAGTTTGAAAAACTTGTTTTTTTACATTTAATTTCTGATCTTTTTTTAAATAATGCTGGGAAGTCCAGCGTCCCCTTCATAGCAATGTCCCTTCCCCATGAAAGCTTTCTTCATGGAAAAATCCTCCTACATAACCCCCGACCCCCCCCCCCCCCCCCCCAACTACCAGGAAATATCTCCCCTGAAAACGTCTGTACTGTATACTTCCCAATAACCAATACTATATGTTAACATTGGGTAAAGTTCATAACTTTCAGCCCTCCTCCCGGGAACTTCGGGGGATTAAGTTTTCGAACATATAATATTTATAATATTTTCGAACATACTAAACAAAATGGCTATCTCAAAAATTTTGATCAGGTGACTTTGGGAAAAAAAAATTAGCGTGGGAGGGGGCTAGTTGCCCTCCATTTTTTTGGTCACTTAAAAAAGCCACTAGAACTTTTAATTTCCATTCCAATGAGCCCTGACCCCACAATATTCTAGGACCACTGGGTCGATACGATCACCCCTGGGGAAAAAAAAAAAACAAAAAACAAATAAAAACGCACCCGTGATCTATCTTCTGGAGAAAAATGCTAAAAAATCCCACATTTTTGGTAGATAGGAGCTTGAAAACCTCTACAGTAGGGTTCTCTGATATACGGAATATGATGGTGTGATTTTCATTAAGGTTCTATAACTTTTAGGGGGTCTTACCCCCTTTTTTCGAAAATCAGCCAACTTTTCTCAGGCGCGTAACTTTTGATGGGTAAAATTAAACTTGATGAAACTTATATATTTGAAATCAGCATTAAAATCCGATTCTTTTTATGTATCTATTTGTATCAAAATACCGTTTTCTAGAGTTTTCGGTTACATTGAGCCGGTCCCAATAACCAATACTATATGTTAACATTGGGTAAAGTTCATAACTTTCAGCCCTCCTCCTGGGGGCTTCGAGGGATTAAGTCATCCTAAAAGACATAGCTATAAAATTTTCGACCATGCTGAACAAAATGGCTATCTCAAAAATTTTGATCGGGTGACTTTGGGAAAAAAATGAGCGTGGGAGGGGGCCTAGTTGCCCTCCATTTTTTTTCGGTTACTTAAAAGGGGCACTAGATCTTTTAATTTCCGTTCCAATGAGCCCTCCCAAGATATTCTAGGACCACTGGGTCGATACGATCACCCCTGGGAAAAAAAAAAAAAATAAAAAAATATAAACACGCATCCGTGATCTTTCTTCTGGCAAAAAATGGAAAATTCCACATTTTTGTAGATAGGAGCTTGAAACCTCTACAGTAGGGTTCTCTGATACGCTGAATATGAATGGTGTGATTTTCATTAAGGTTCTATAGCTTTTAGGGGTTTTTCCCCTTTTTTCGAAAATCAGCAAATATTCTCAGGCGCATAACTTTTGATAGGTAAAATTAAATTTGATGAAACTTATATATTTTGAAATAAGAATTAAAATGTGATTCTTTTGATGTATCTATTGGTATTAAAAATTCCGTTTTTTTAGAGTTTTGGTTACCATTGAGCCGGGTCGCTCCTTACTTGCAGTTCGTTACCACGAACTGTTTGATACGAAATAATGTATGTTCGTTTTAAGTTTTAATGGCACTCCTAAGTTTCAATTGAAAACTTATTTTAACTTAGTTTCAATTATCACCGGTCTAGGGGAGACAAGACACGTATAGAAAATACTGAAAACAACTTGACAGCTACGAAAAACTTTCAGTCTATAACATGAAGTTCATCATCCATACTTCACAAAAACAATACATGTTTTTTCAGGAACGTTGGTTTTTCCATGAACAAAAAACTGTTTTTACTCGGCCGACCTCCCCTGAAAAAGCCATAATGAAGACAAAGCTTTGTAAATCACCTACTGAGTAGCAGAAAACTAGAAGGCTGCTGTAACAAAAGAGAGCAGGTTAAGGGCCCATTTAACAGCTTATATTTATACTTAATCGCTTTTTATAAATTTGACTTGATAGCACATTCCCAAAAAGTACACTTTCGGTTGTTTCCCCATTTTGTTTAATGAAAAAAGTATCTTTTCCAATGATATGACCCAAAAAAGGTGTTTTTTTCAAAACCTAGGCAGGAGCAAAAAACTAAGGGGGCAAGAACATCCTTTCCCTTCAAATTATCACCGTTAGAACTAGCAAACAGGCTTCATCGCAGAGTGAAGTTTAACGGTTCAATTCAAGCTTAGTTTTTGGTAGATTTTCAGTTGAAAAAAAGTTTTTAGTTTTAGTTAATTTTTTTTCGCAATTAATCTTTTGCTTTTAAGATGAGTAAGCGATTTATGTAACTTACTAAGAGGATCTGGAGGATATGAGGGGTATAATAAACCTCCAGTTAGGGGCTTTGGACCAAATTATTGCAATGGTACCGTTTTATGCTTCCAACCCTTCCAATTAAGAAGTGGTACCAAAAGGGCCATTTTTAGTGCTATATGGCGCTTTTGGACTGTAAAATGGATAAAACCCATATAGATATGAGTAATAGGTTTAAAATGAGCGATTAAGCATCTCTCTATGATGTTTTGGTAGCACGCTAGGCCTGTTGAAAAAAAAAAAAAAAAAAAAAAAAAAAAAAAAAACGGGTATAAATCAGTGGTACCGATGAAAATAGTGATTTTCCTTTTTGTTCAAGGAGTGGGACTGAAATTCCCTTTTCAAGGTTTTCTACCTTGCTGATTCTAATGGGTACACTTTTTATTTGATCTGACACCATTTTCGAGGGGTTTAATTTCCATAAATTTCTTTTTGCAATAAACTTTTGCTTTACAGAAACTAACAAAAAAATGCATTTAAAAATGCAATTGTAAAAGTTGAAAGATAATTTTTGTACATAAATTTCTCTGCGTGTTCATTTTGCAGACAAGAAAGCTCAACTTTATTTCAAAGTAAATATATATTTCCTTATACCTTTTAAAGCACGTAGATATGAGAAATAGCTTTTGAATGAGCCATTAGAACCTCTTTATGATGTTTTGGTAGCCCGCTAAACCTGTTGAAAAAAACATAAAAAAAAAAAAAACCGGAGACAGATCAGTGCTACCGGTGCAAAAGTGATTTTCATTGATGTTAAGGAGGGAGACTGTAACTTGCCTGTACAAGGTTTTGACCATTTTATTCCAATGGTACACTTTCATTTTGATCTGACGCCACTTTCGAGGGGTTTGAGGCTTTTTTCGAAATCACCGTGAATTTCTTTTCGCCAATAAACTTTTACTTTTAAGACAGACCGAAATAATAGTTAACATTCCTGAGTCAGTGTTAGATGCAATTTTTTTCAAAAAACGTGAATTTAACTTTTGGTTACTATGGGCTGTGGTTCGCTCCGCTGCAACCATGATACCTTGCCGGGACATGCTTTAAAAAGATGAGCCTAGAAATTGCCTAAAAAAAAACAACAGCGGATACCGATATTCCCGATACGATACATGCAATACTAAAACACACGATACCGATACGCGCGATATCGATTACGCCCGATTCCACATACAGCCCTTCCCCGGGGACTATGGAGGGACATATCATCATCAAAACCATATATATTCGACCTTTGAACTATGTTAAACAAAATGGCTATCTCAAAATTTTTATAGGACTTGTTGGGGAGAGGGAGGGGGCTTGTAGGGAGGGGGAGCCATTTGCCCTCCAATCTTTTCGGTCACAATCGAAAAGGGCACTTACAATTTAATTCCCTTTCGAATGAGCTATCACACACTCTTCTCTATGATGCTCTGGCCACCCCCTAGCCCTTCTAGAAAGAAAAGAAAAAAAGGGAGACAGATCAGTGCTACCCATGCACAAGTCATTTTCCTTGGTGTTCAAGGTGGGGGACTTTAATTACCCTACAAAAGGTTTTCAACGATGCTGATTCCAATAGTGCACTTTTTGTTTCGATTTTGCGCCATTTTCAAAGGGTTTTCAGGCTCTTTTTTGAAAATACCATAAATTTCTTTTTCGCAATAAACTTTTACTTTTGAAATTAACTGAAACAATAGTTACCGTTTCTTGATTTAGTGTCTAATGGCAACTTTTCTCAGTAGAACATTTTTTTTTGAAAACGGGTTTTTTAACTTTTGGTTACTATGGACTGTGGTTCGCTCTTTACTAGGTTGAAGCTGTCGCTACAACCATGATCTAAATGGATCCTTTTCGTTTTCATTATATTCGATGTTAACTGATCACTTTGAACCAGGTTTACAAGTCGTAAAAAAAACTAATTTCTGAGATTTCAAGATGGACATTTTATGGACATATTATAGACAAAATATGAACATAATTTGGCTAAAAAGGACAGATTTTTGGATGCTCAAGGGACATACTTATTGACCAAAAAGTTGGCACCCTGGCGGGGTTTGACAAGTGCTATTAGGAACTTTGTTTTTAGCAAGTTTTATATGACAATATTTCTTATTGATACTTTCGTATTACCCAGTACACACTCGAGAAGTTTGCTGGATGTAAGATCTAAGAAAACTAGTTTCTAAGCCACAAAGACAAATGACGGGTGACAGAATACATTAGACTTGTATAATTTGGGCTATATATTTGTAAATTAGGGATGGGGGTAAGACTAGGTTGGGTTACTCTACCCCTCCCCCCACCCAAAAAAAAAATGTGTAAAAAAAATAGCCCAAATTATATTATTATGTAAACTTAAGTATATATTTGCATCATATTTTGATATATTTCAATAGGATTAACTAACTTCATTTCTCGACTGTGCACTGGCTAGTAAGAAAGTAACTTCTTATTTTCTATCTAATAACAACGTTTAATGTCTTCTTCTTTCACGAAGGCATCACCCCTTAAAGACATTCATGGGGAACATCATTATGGCTCAAAGAATTCACCTTTAAACCCGTAGAAATGATGAACCTATAAATTATTTTTTTATATTCCCACCCCCACCTGATTCGAGGGACACAGGGTTTTTTTTCCAAGGGTGAATATCATTCTCGTGGGATTTGCTTTACGAAAACTAAACTTGAAGAAAAATAAATAAATTGGGTACTTGTATGATAGACCCCGTATCGGTCATGTTGTTCATTCATTGACGCATCATAAACTTTTTTCAGCTTAGTGTGAGACAAGACTACTACAAGTGATAGAATAAATGGAAAATTATAATTTGAGCTATATATTTGCACATAGGGGGGAGGATAAAGTATTTGGACAGTGTGAAGTTAGAAAGTAATTCTTACTACGTAATATGCAGGATAATTGTACCGAACACATTAGACATGTAAACCCTCTAAACTTCACCCCACACACACACCTTAATATGCAAATATACAGCCCAAATTTGTTTCTAAATTATTTAAACTTTATCTTACTTTGGTATATTTCGTTAGGATTAAGGGTACTTGTCAATTAGCTGGTACTCACGCAAGATACCGTAGATGCTAAAGGAAACTAGTCAGACGGGAATCAGTCAATAGAGAATTTGATCGCAGAGCGTGGTTGCGTTTACAATATTGAAACTTTATTTTCAGGGGGGAAGGGTTTAGGGGGGGGAAAAGGTACCTAGGTTAGGTTCCGTATTTAAATATACTATGCTTTTTACCCCCACCAGGGCAGATCCAGGATTTTTTTTTGGGGGGGGGGCGCAAAATAGGTTGATCCAATAAACTTACGTTAGGAGCAAGTTTAATTAACACAAACTTGCGTTACTTAAGTAAATCCCACTACTTTAGACTACGTTAGGGGCGCGCGCCCCCTCGCCCTTTGGATCCACCCCTGCAATAATCGCTGCCGTTGATCAACAGTTGGTTCTCAATGCAAAATAAACCCACTTACCGAAAGAACTTATCACTTACCTAAACCGAAAACTTTAGTGGATAGTCTAGGACTATATCAGGCCGCATCAGGGGGATGGAGGAGGGCTATGGCGCAGTTACGGTTATTATATTTGGAAGGAACACAAAGTGGAGAATGTCAGTGTTTCTCAGTGTTTGACACGACTCCCAGGGGTGCCGTGGGCTGCGGTAATCTTGCATTACCTTCACTTTTTCAAACGGTCTGTATTTTAGCTTCAAGTGGGATGGTATTACCTTTAGTTTCCCACTGGTGCGATTTTTGTCTAACGAAAAACCACTCACGGATAGTGGATTGCGGGGAAAATCGCAAAAATGTTCACACAGAAACGGTTCACTACGGCCGTTTTAAGGCGAAGATACTATGTTATATTTAAAAAAGCATACGCATGAGAACAGGTTAAATCAAATTCTAGAAGCAAAAAAAAATATTCAAAGGGCTAACCTGTAATAGCCTAGACTAACCGTGCCTAATGAAAAATATAAAACTTGTCTATAACTTATTTAGTTTCTCATTTACTTGCAATTTATGGTTCTACAATGCTTTCAATTTAAAATAAAGGGTGCCATTTTCGGCGGCTCAGTAGAAATATTTTAACGCAGCCGTTGAACCGTTGTGACGCAGAAACTTGCAACAAAAAAACGGAGGAATTTGACGGATCACGGAAAAAACGGCCGTTTTTGCGCGAAATCGCATCATTGGGAACCCAGGGTTAGCCTACTTTTTGTCTCCCCTGCATTTGTTGAGGTTGAGACAGGGCTGGTGACGCCTGAGGGAAAATTAATTGCAGCGTCCCCTCCCGACTCAAATATAAGCAAAAAAAGGCGAATCAAAGTGATCAGTGCCCCTCAGCCAAGGCGTCCCCAGTCACAGCGCTCGAGATAGCTTGCCCTCCGGTCCCTCTACCTTTGAATGGCTCTTGATGGTAGGCAAGTTTAGCCGAAAGATAAAAAGTAGTGAAAATATATAGTCCAAATTATGTATTTTCCATGTGTTTCTACCGCTTCTTGATTTCATTGCGTTGATTCAATTTAAGGGTACTTGGGATTAAACAAGAGTGACGCATAGCAAAATGAATGGGAAATATATAATTTGGGCTATAATATTAGCACATTAGGGGAGGTTGGGGATAATGTGTAGTGGAACGGCAGTCAAAATGATAAATATATACCAAATCATATTATTGAGTAAAGAATAAAGTGAATACACCATTTGATGCCTTTTTTATGCTGATTACGAATATAATAATCATTTCTATCGGAAATGAATTTTAGCTACCCCCCTATATAAAAAAAAATTCAGGGTATACATTTCTATATTAGGGGTGGGGGTGGGGGTAAAGTTTAAACTTACCTCCCATTTACATCAGAAACAAAATTTGCCCCCACCCCCTAATGTAGAAATATATACCCTGAATTGGCATATATAGGGGGGGGGGGGGCTGAAATTCATTTCCGATAGAAATGATTATTACACTCGTAATCAGCATAAAAAAAGGCATCGAATGGCGTATTCACTTTATTCCTAACTCAATAATATGATTTGGTATATATTTACCGTCAAAATGTGGTAACTGCCATTATTATGCATATTATGATGTAAGAATTGTTTTCTTAACATTTTCCTTCTAAACAGCCCCAGTTCTAGGCTTATAATCTACCTTAGTTTCAAATATACTACATCAAATTTGGATAAGGATGGGTAGCAGAGCCGTTCCTAGGGTCGGTGGCGACCGGAGAAAAATTAATGACAGCAGCCCAACCCACCCCGTCCCGACTCAAATATAAGCAAAACAAGCCAAATCGAAGTGAAAATTTGATCACTGGTCAACCCTCTAGCCAACCCCCCCACCCCCCCCCCCCCCAAGCCAGGGCCTCCGGGAAAGTTTGTCCTGTTCACTCTCCCCCCCCCCCCCTTTTGAACGGCTCTGGATGGTAGGCAAGTTTAGCCAAACGCTAAGAAATTGATTATTCATTCAGCCTCATTTTTCAAAACAGACAAGTCTAGCAGGGTGGGGATATAAAACTCTCAGCAAGGGCAGGGGAGACAAAAGTAGGCTAGGTTAATACCATACCACTTGAAGCTAAAATAAGGGCTGTTTGAAAAAGTCCTAGAAGCAAGGCACGCGTGGTAGGCTAGCCTACTGAATTCTTTTTGGTAAAATTCTAGTTTAGCCTAGCTACTTTTTGCTATCTTGGATAGGAAAATGAAACTTTCAAAGATGGGTCTACAGACTAAAGTATGTCCCGGAAGGTAATTTGTGATTAGGTCTATAACAAAAAATAAACTTACATTTAAACAAACAATGAACAGCCTACAATTGTCAATCGAAACAGTGACCCCTAGACGATAATTGGGACGAATTAGAAATCTAGGCCTATGAAGTTCCTTCCCAGCCCTGGCTGCCTCCTCCGGGGTTGGATAAGTTACAAAACAAAAGCCACGATTTGTTCCAGAAAAATCCATCATCAGCCTCATTTCATAAATACTTTTTCAAAAATCGGCACTATGTATCTTCGAAAATATCTCTCGGAAGCTTACCAATAAAAACTTCGCTCCCTTTCGGAGGGGGCCCCATCCAGTTGGGTGGGGGCCGCCATATATGCGCTGACCATTTTCTTGAACCAATTTGTACCCCGTTCTGCTAATTAACTGCAGTATACCAGGAGTCTGATATTCGAACTTTTCGAATTTGAACTAGTCACACAGGGTTGCCACCCTGACCTGGAAGAATTTACTAAATCGGAGAGAAAACATTTACTAGATTGCATCTGTTTTTACTAAATGCTCAACAGAAATTTTTTGCGCGTGCGGCTACGCCGCACGCGCACCATCAACCATCGATTTTTACTATAGGACGATAATCAAGTTCCTTATATCTTCTTTTTTTCTCCTTTCTTTTTTCTTTTTCCTTTTTTCGCTAATTTGATCCAATCAGATTTTTCATAGAATTTTCTGATTGACTAAAAAACCTAAGAAAAATTCTGGCATTGGCGCTAGCTGAATCTAGGTATTGGTAAAATCTGATTGCGAATGTGTCTTAAAGCATTTTTTTAGGTATATAAGTCTAGAGTTTAGATGTAGGAGTAAAAATAATGAATAGTTAAATAATATGTTAGGTGGAACAATATAAATCATTAGTATATGCGTATATATGCAGTATGTGCAAATTAACATTGTACCTGGTGAGCCAATATAATAATCTACTCTTTTAGATAATGCCGTCTCCACATTGTCTCCAGGTCAGTTGCCGCAATTCTGGTAGGACGCCAGTTTCAGTAGGCCATTGTGGTTATTTCCCAGAATGTTTCAAATTGCCTTAGAGAAATAAACGTGACGCTCTCTGCCAATGCATCGGCAAATTTGCTCATGCCAATTCTGGAGGGTTAGATGAACGAAGAATTTTCGTCAGTCAAAATAAACTCATTTTGTAAAATTACCAATTTATTTAAAATCACCTCTGACTCATTTTTTTTTTATTTTCCTCCGTCAAGGTACAAGGCATTTTGCATAGGTAAAATGCTCAATAGTAAAATGCTAATGCAGTTGTCAATCGCATTAAAGCTGTTCAAATGCAGGTTACCATGGCAGTTAAGCTGTATTTTAATTAAAGTTCTGACTTGGGATTGGCTATTTTTTACTGGTTTGAAAATCAGCTGGGACTGTTTCAAACTTTCGTAGTATGTGTATTCCCCTTTGCGGTGTTATAAGTGTCAAGATCTGGGACATCTTGTTTTTCTACCTCTGATAAAAGTGACAAATATACACTTTAAGCTGACTGCAGAGCAGTAATAGATAATGATATTCGAACTTTTCGAATTTGAACTAGTCACACAGGGTTGCAACCCTGACCTGGAAGAATTTACTAAATCGGAGAGAAAAAATTTACTAGATCGCATCTGTTTTTACTAAATGCTCAACAGAAATTTTTGCGCGTGCGGCTACGCCGCACGCGCACCATCAACCATCGATTTTTTACTATAGGACGATAATCAATTTCCTTATATCTTCTGTTTTTCTCCTTTCTTTTTTTCTTTTTCCTTTTTTCTTCTTTTTTTTCTCCTTTCCTCTTTTCTTTCGTTTTCATAGTATGATTAAAAGTTCCGGAAACCTACAAGTTCAAAATATAATTTCCGGGTTACCGATTCTGAATTTTTTTTTCCAGAAAATTAAAAAGCATAGAGATTATTTAATCTAGTGGCAAGAATCTGTAACATTTTAGCAAGAATCTTACATTTAGCAAACTCTTACAGATGACTAGTTGTCATCAAGAATGTGTGGTTTGACTAGTAAGAAGGGAGTAAGAGATTGGTTGAAGTTTTCAAATGAATAGATTGGAGCAAATGTTTCTATGCAAAAGGCCTTGTACCTTAATGGAGGAAAAGTAAAAAGAATGAGTCACAGGTGATTTTAAATAAACTGGTAATTTTAAGAAATGAGGTCCATTTTTTGATTGAGGAAAATTTTATACGCGGGGAGAATTTTTCTGAGGGGAAACCGTCTGAGGAGAGAATTAGCTGACACAATAAATACTTGAGTAGCTAAAATAAACTTTCGTTAAAGACCTAATTCGTAACTTGATTTTTCACTGGGTTTGCCCAACTCGTTAAAAACTGAAACATTTTCGCAGAAGCAAGGCGGTATTGAGAGGTGGTTTAACCCCTCTGGAATTTTTGTCAGACTCGTAGAAACTCAACCACAAATATATATAAACAAATTTTGATGGTTTCCCCCCCCCCAAAAAAAAAAGAAAACCAAACAGATACTGTCTTGCTTAGAAGTCATGCAATCAATTTTATTTGCCCTCGATCAGTGGCGTAATTTTCTCAAAATCCGGGGGGGGTGGCAAAGTTGGAGCCAATTTTCCCGAATCAAATGAAAATGACAGTGAAAACTGAGAAATGATCCATATATTACCGTAAAGACAAAAATATACTAAAGAAAACTGCCTGATTCCCTGGATACTTGTATTTTGCAGGCTTATCTTAATGACAAGATTTTTTTTTTGCAGAAACTAAATTTCAGCTGGGGGGGGCAAACTGAGGTCTAGGGAGGAGGGGGGCAAAATTGATTGTAGAGGGACCAGTTGCCGCTCCTGGCCCATAGCAAATTACGCCCCTGCGTAATTTCGTTAAGAAATGGCTTGCAGATTATGGTAATCGGGCGGTACTTCTAAGCACCACAATTACTTTTTGAGCCTTGACTAAGTCCTAGTCTGTATTTTCTTCTTTTGTGACAGAAGCAATTGTACTCCTTACGAAATCGCGCTTCGTTCTATGCATGAAGGGGTTAGAAAATTCATAAAGATGGGGCTTTCCTTTTATCTTTTGGCCCAGAGTGACCTTAAAAAAAATGATTTTTTATTTATTTTGAAGAAACTCTTACCACGGTTTTAGCATTATCTAGGACAGGATAATTTCACTGACAAGGTCAGCTAAGAAGTATAAATTTATTTCCAGTATATAGTAATAACATACATATGTATAAATGCATTCGTTTTCAGCATTTGAGACTTTTTTTTAGTGTACGCAGTAAATAAACATTAATTCCGAATTACATTATCTTTGAAGCCATGTATGCAGTTTTATTTACCCGTCAACTCGTTTAGAAATGGCTCTCGGATTGCCATATTATGAGATCTTCTTCCGTCCAGAATTTAGGGTAATAAAGCATCCATATATAATTTTGATCTAGCCCCTATGCTACCATTGCTGAAGCATAAGACACAAAACTCGAAGACAAGAACTCCTCAAACAGCAAACAAATACCTTTTTTTTCATTTTACCTGCCTCTATGGTAGGCCTACCCTATTTCTGTAGCTAAATTCGGTACTCGTGCACTGTCTGGTACCCACTGCTATAACTGTATCAAGGAAACCAGACACAAAACCGACAATCGGGTATTTGCAATAGAGAAATGGAATGCAAAGCGTGGTTTCCATTGCGTTTACAATATTTAAACTGTTGTTTTTTGGGGTTTAGGGGGGGGAGGTACCTTGTTAGGTTACCTATTTAAATATATGCTATGTTCTACCACCCACCCACCCCCCAACGTGCAAATATATAGCCCAAATTTTGTTTCTAAACTATTATATATTCATCCTATTTTTTTTTTCATTAGCATTAACCAAACTTGACTTCTTTTGTGGGTACCATATTATGCACAAGTAAACTAAATTCTTAGACCTTGTAATCACCAATGTTAGATTTTCCCGATATGACACTAAACAAAATTTTAATCTATGAAAAACGAGGGTAGGGGACTTGGTCAAGATACAAAAATCACACTTCTTGTGTGACCGCACACAAGAAGTGTGTCCTTATCATCAATAATTCTGTTTAAACTTGAAAGCAAATGTATTGCACATTGGGTGTCAGTTTAAAGAGAGAATACTTTCAGACTCTAAACAATAATCTATAAAATATCTAGGGCAAGGTGGATGGTACACAGTTCAGCAGACAAAATAAAGGACTCCAATGAAAGGAGAATATAAAAGTTAAGGTCCAGGATGGAATGCATGAAGCTGCTCCACCTCTCTTACCATGGACATATTCATTTGTATAAAATTGTCTCTGATTAGGGTTATTTTTTTGAAATTTGTTTTGAAAAAATAGTTTTCACCACACGATGATATGGGAATCAGGTTTTTATTTATAGGAATAAGATCATATTGACAGTATGGTCTGCCTATCTCCTCTGGAGGGTGTACCAGCACATAAGGCTGATTAAGAAAAACTTTACTACAGCTTTTTGTGAAGCATCCCATTATGAAGCACAACTCATTTCAAAAAACCAGTCTTATAGTTCGACCCCGTGAACTTAAACAAGTCACTTAAAATATATGGTTTTCTAAAAGAATGAAAACAAAATCTGATAGAAACTAAGAAAAAGGGCTTACATTTAGTAAAAAATACAAAAAAAAGAAAAATGCACAAGAAAGTTGGATTATCGAAACTGAGAGCACAATTTTGCATTCAAACTACAAAAAAATTCAATTTTAATAGATTACCTATCCACTAGAAATCTGATGAAAATCTCCTAACAAAATTAAAAAAAAAGTAGCACTATGAAAAAAAAAAACTGAGAAAACTATAAATTTTTGCCATAAAACGATTTACCTAATTATGACATAACGATACCATTACACATGCACATCAGATTTACTAATACAAATTACAACAGTTTTTGATGAAGCAAACCTTATTAAGCTTTTATTCAACTAATACAAATGATGAAAATAGGCTAATTGTTCAACACTCGTAAACCGAAATAAATCATTTTAAAATGTTGTTCCATAATATCAAAAGTTCTTACGATTGCAAAAAAGTAGCTTGCGCAGGTCGTGAAAGCACAAATAAAAAGAAGTGTACAAACTTGAACAATTTGTCTGTATTACAAAAAAAGACAATGACCCAAAAAATAAATGCAGAAGAAAGATGCAACTAAGTTAATACTCAGTCTAGCATCCATCCAACAAAATTTAGTTTTAATAAATCGACGATCAAATCGGAATCCGAAGAAATATGGAAATTGTCCTTGAAATGTCATGGAATAAAGCTTAAAAACATCATGAGTTCCGTCACAAATTAACTACAGAGACTTATTTTGTAAGCTTCTAATGCTAAGTACAAATTGCAAGGCTTATTCAAAGATTTTAGTCTAATTTAAACTTGAATCAAATAGTTTGTGGTAACGAACTGCAAGTAAGGAGCAACGCTGCTTAATTTTTAACGACACCAAAAAATCAGAATTCTTGTGTCAATAGCTCTATCAAAAGAATCGGCTTATTATGTTGATAGTTACTGTTACCCATCAAAAGCTGCGAGCCTCAGAAAATTTGCCTGATTTCTAAAAAGGGGGAGAAACACTCCCGAAAAGTCAAGAGATCTTAATGAAAATAATATTATCACGTTCTGTGTATCCGAGAACCCTGTTGTTGTAGTTCCAAGCTCCCTTCTGCAAAAATGTGAAATTTTGTATTTTTTTCGCAAGAAGAAAGATCACGGATACGTGTTTATTTGTTGTAATTTTTTGTTTGTTTTTCCCAAGGGGTTATTCTATCGAGCCAATAGACCTATATTATTGGAAAAGGACTTATTCTGATTGAAATTAAAATTTCCGATGCCCTTTCAAAGTGACCAAAAAGATTGGAGCGCAATTAGCCCTCCCCTTGACATTCACCGCCCCTTTTTCCCTAAATCGTTTGATCAAAATTATGAGATATAATGCCCTAACCATGGAGGGAATATGGCCCCCATGGCGCCTGGGGATGCATCTTTAAGTTATAAAATTTGCCCATTGTTTACGCATAGTATTTTTATTGCGAAGTAGGCATACATTTTTCGGGTGAGGGAGGGGTGGTGAATTTTTTCTGCTCTGGGGATTTAACACAGGGAAAATTTTACACGAGGAGAGGATTTTCCGAGGGGGGAGGGGGAGGGAAATTTTCTGAGGAAATTCTATACTGGGGAAATTTGCCAAAATTCCTATGCGAAATTCTTTTTATTGTCTTACTTTCCCTTTGTCGAGTAAATTTTAAGGATGGAGATGTTAAGGGCAATTGTCCAGGGTAAATTTTTCACCAGGATTGAATTGTCTAGAAGATCTATTTGTGGGAGGGGGGAATTTTTTTCCGTGGAGGTGGGGCCGGATTTCTTGGCACTATTTCAAAAACCACCAGAAATTAAACTATAAAAAAATTATTTTTTAACTGAAATTAAGCAGTCCTCCTTCATATTTCAGAGTCCAGAAAAGTAGTCCTCCTTCATATTTCAGAGAGACTTGGGTCAAACAGCTCGTAGTGAAAAACTGTAGGTAAAGAGCCACTTTTGTCAATAAAACACCAACACTGAAAACTTTTGATCACAACAAGCAACAACAAGATATATTATTCATGTTGATTCTGAACATGCAGAATGTACTGAATTTTAAAGTTACTCATTAAGATGCATCCTCCCACTGGGATTATGGTTTTGTTATAGGGCAGAAATTCGAGAGGAAAAAAAATTATACCACAAGGCTCTCCATTCGATGCTCTCCAAATATAATAATCGCTGCCGTTGTTCAACAGTTGGTCCATAATGCAAAATAAACCCATTTAAGCCAAAACAGAAAATTTGTGTGGATAGTCTAGGACTATATCAGGCCGCATCAGGGGGACGGTGGAGGGCTATGGTGTTGTTACGGTTATTATATTTGGAAGGAACAATAAGTGGAGAATGTACATGGTATATTACCTATTTTCTTATCTGATTCCTGTCATAAAATTACCATAAATCAGTGTTTCTGAGTGTTTGGCACGACTCCCAGGGCGCCGTGGGCTGCGGTAATCTTGCATTACCTCCCTTTTTCAAACAGCCCTTATTTTAGCTTCAAGTGGGATGGTATTACCTTTGGTTCCCACTGGTGCGATTTTTTTTAACGAAAAACCGCTCATGGATGCGGGAAATTCGCAAAAATGTTCACACAGAAACGGTTCACTACAGCCGTTGAAGCACGAAGACACTATGTTATATTTAAAAAGCATATGCATAAGAATAGGATAAATCAAATTCTAGAAGCCAAGAAAAATATTCAAAGGGCTAACCTATGATAGCCTTGACTAACTATGCCTAATGAAAAATATAAGTCTTATCTATAACATGTTTAATTTCTCATTTACTTGCAATTTATGGTTCTACAATGCGTTCAAATTAAAATAACGGATGCCATTTTCAACGGCTCGGTAGAGATATTTTAACGCAGCCTTTGAACCGCTGTGACGCAGAAACTTGCAGCAAAAAAAAACGGAGGAAATATGACGGATCACGAAAAAAAAAAAAAACGGCCGTTTTGGCGTGAAATCGCATCATTGGGAAACCCAGGGTTAGCCTACTTTTTGTCTCCCCTGCATTTGTTGAGGTTGAGACAGGACTGGTGACGCCTGAGGGAAAATTAATTGCAGCGTCCCCTCCCGACTCAAATATAAGCAAAAAAAGGCGAATCAAAGTGATCAGTGCCCCCCAGCCAAGGCGTCCCCAGTCACAGCGCTCGAGATAGCTTGCCCTCCGGTCCCTCTACCTTTGAATGGCTCTTGATGGTAGGCAAGTTTAGCCGAAAGATATAAAAAAGTAGTAAAATATATAGTCCAAATTATGGATTTTCCATGTGTTCTACCGCTTCTTGATTTCATCAGCGTTGACTCAATTTAAGGGTACTTGGGTTTAAACAAGAGAGACGCATAGCAAAATGAATAGGAAATATATAATTTGGGCTATAATATTTGCACTTAGGGGAGGTTGGGGATAATGTATAGTGGAACGGCAGTCAAAATGTGGTAACTACCATTATTATGCATCTTACGATTTAAGAATTGTTTTCTTAACATTTTTCCTTCTAAAGAGCCCCAGTTCTAGGCTTATAATTTACCTTAGTTTTAAATATACTAGATCAAGTTTGAATGGAGATTGTAGCAGGGACGTTCCTAGGGTCGGTGGCGACCGGAGAGAAAAATTAATTACAGCACCCCACCCTCCCGACTCAAATATAAGCAAAACAAGCCGAATCAAAATGAAAAATTTGATCACCGGTCAACCCTCTAGCCACCCCCCCCCCCCCAGCCACGGCGTCCAGGGAAGTGTGTCCTGTTCACCCTCCCCTCCCCCTTTGAACGGCTCTAGATGGTAGGCAAGTTTAGCCAAAAGCTAAGAAATTGATTATTCATTCAGCCTCAGTTTTCAAAACAGACTAGTCTAGCAGGGTGGGGATATAAACTCTCAACAAGGCCAGGGGAGACAAAAGTAGGCTAGGTTAATACCATACCACTTGAAGCTAAAATAAGGGCTCTTTGAAGAAGTCCTAGAGGCAAGGCACGCGTGGTAGGCTACTGATTTCTTTTTGGTAAAATTCTAGTTTAGCCTAGCTACTTTTTGCTATCTTGGATAGGAAAATGAAACTTTCAGGGATGGGTCTACATACTAAAGTAGCCTATGTCCCGGAAGGTAATTTGTGATTAGGTCTATAACAAAAAAATAAACTTACATTTTTCATGATCTCTTCACTGACCATTGGCTCAGGCTCTGTCCAATCGACGGCTACTCTCTGCTCAAAAAGAAGAATCTTGTGGCAGTAATTTGCGACGTGCCATCGCTGCCGCTTTGTGGCTCTCATATTCCACAAAGGTAAAGCCTCGCGATTTCGATTTGTCAGCAATGCCAGGGTAGCAAATGACATTAACAACTCCTTCAGTAACTCGAGATATTTCATCAAAGATTTCTTCTCGATTTTTATCTTTGGGTAGGCCCCCAATGAACAGCCTACAATTATCAATCGAAACAGTGACCCCTAGACGACAATTGGAACGAACTAGAAATCTATCAAGTTCCTTCACAGCCCTGGCTGCCTCCTCCGGGGTTGAATAAGTTACAAAACAAAGCCACGATTTGTTCCAGAAAAATACATCATCAGCCGCATTTCATAAAAAATCCCACTTTTTCAAAAATCGGCACTAATGTATCTTCGAAAATATCTCTCGGAAGCTTACCAATAAAAACTTCGCTCCCTTTTGGCGGAGGGGGCCCCATCCAGTTGGGTGGTGGGCCACCATATGTGCGCTGACCATTTTCTTGAACCAATTTATACTCCGTTCTGCTAATTAACTGCATTATACCAGGAGTCTGATATTCGAAAATTTCCAATTTGAACTAGTGACAATTTAGACTACCCTTCTTATCTAAGATAATTACCCAACTGATAAGCATCCACTTGTTGACTGAAGGGAAATGCAACCTTGAATCCTGATTGGTTAATATTTGTTGCTGGCTTGTTTAGTTCTAAACTGCTTAAATGTCAAATGAAAAAATTTGACCCTTATGAAATGAAGATATTCGAAATAGTCAAATTATTTTCAATGAATTTGAGAACAGCAATAGACTGATGTTGATACAGTGGATTTTGAAATGCAAAATAAAAATGGCATTCTATGCCTATTTAATAGGGTCGAAGTTTGATTGGATCAACGTTTAATGGGTGTAATTATGAGCAGATATATTGTAGGGAGTGGAGGTAGGGAGGATGGAGGACCAGACCCTACATTAATCCGAAAAAGTACAATATGTATAAAAGGCGAAAAAGTACAATATGAGATTCAAAAAAAAAATGTTTGCGAGTATTAACAATTTCTTTTCAACCTTTCTCCTCACCAGAAATGGTTTTAGAGGATGGGGCACTTGCCTAAAGTCACAGTTTATATAATTATCACAGTATTAGATAATTATATAAACTGGGCCTAAAGTACAGACATTTTAGGAGGCTGGAAATTTCAAATAAACTAACGGTTATATTCAGTCTGTAATTTCTGTAATTGGTACTTATCGGTTTACTGGAACACACGCGGCAAGAACCGCATATATAATCTCAAATATAACTTAATGAAAAACAATGAAAAAAGGTGCATAGGTTAGGTTTGGTTTGATTAGATTACATATTAAATATTTGCTATGCTTTACCCCCACCCCCCTAATGTGCAAATATATAGCCCAAATTTTTTCTAAACTATTAATTTTTATCGTATTTGTTTTATTTCATTAGCTTTAAGGGACGAAAGCAGTCCAAGTCGCTTGGCTATCTCTTCAATGGTAAAGAAATTTTGTTTCAAACAGTTCGTGGTAACGAACTGTAAGTAAGGAGCGACCCGGCTCAATGGTAACCGAAACTCTAAAAAACGAGATTTTGATACCAATAGATACATCAAAAGAATCAGATTTTAATTCTGATTTCAAATATATAAGTTTCATTAAGTTTAATCTTACCTATCAAAAGTTACGTGCCTGAGAAAATTTGGCTGATTTTCGAAAAAAGGGGAAAGACCCCCTAAAAGTTATAGAACCTTAATGAAAATCACACCATCATATTCAGCGTATCAGAGAACCCTACTGTAGAGGTTCAAGCTCCTATCTACAAAAATGTGGAATTTTCCATTTTTTGCCAGAAGAAAGATCACGTATGCGTGTTTATTTGTTTGTTTGTTTGTTTTTTTTTTTTTTTTTTTTCCCCAGGGGTGATCGTATCGACCCAGTGGTCTAGAATATCGTGGGAGGGCTCATTGGAACGGAAGTTAAAAGTTCTAGTGCCCTTTTTAAGTGACCAAAAAAAATGGAGGGCAAAACTAGGCCCCCCTCCCACGCTCATTTTTTCCCAAAGTCACCCGATCAAAATTTTGAGATAGCCATTTTGTTCAGCATGGTCGAAAATATGATAAAAATGTCTTTTAGGATGACTTGATCCCCCAAAGTCCCCAGGGGGGAGGGCTGAAAGTTATGAACTTTACTCAATGTTAACATATAGTATTGGTTATTGGGAAGTATACAGACTTTTTCAGAGGAGATTTTTTCTGGTAGTTGGGGAAGGAGAGGGTCGGGGGCTATATGGAAGGATCTTTCCATGAAGAAAGTTTTCATGGGGGAAGGGACATTGCTATGAAGGGGGCGCCGGATTTCCCAGCATTATTAAAGAAAAAGATCAGGAATTAAATAAAAAAAAACAAGTTTTTCAACTGATCAACTGATTGTGATTAAGAGGTCATTTTTTAAAGAACTGGAAAAAAAATTCGAACTATAGTTTAAAGAGCAGGGTATTGACTAGGGGGCGAACCCCCTAATATACGTGTTAAAAATTTATGAATATAGAAGTTCGTTACGTAAGTTAATTCTAAGTTACGTATATTTATTACTAATAAAAACGTTCGTAAAAAAAATTAAACAAGTTTCGAGAAAGCCATTTAACCAAATATAATATGCAAATTTTGTTTTAATTATTCATGTACGGTGAGCCAAAATCAAAACCTGCATTAATTCAAAAAACGTTCAAAAATTAAATAAAAAAAACAAGTTTTTTTAACTGAAAGTAAGGAACGACGTTAAAAACTTAAAACGAACAGAATTATTCCGTATATGAAGGGGGCTGTCCCCTCCTCAACGCCTCGCTCTTTACGCTAAAGTTTGACTTTCTGACAAACTCTATTTTTTTAAACAATAAAAAAAACTTTAGCGTAAAGAGCGAGGCGTTGAGGAGGGGACAGCCCCCCCTTCATATACGGAATAATTTCTGTTCGTTTTAAGTTTTAACGTCGTTCCTTACTTTCAGTTAAAAAAACTTGTTTTTTTTATTTAATGTTTTTAAAGAAACAGATATATTAGAGAACTTAAATTGTGGTTCACCTGATTTGGGAGACTAATGGCTATCATTTGGTCAGGATGACTTTTTTTTTTTCTTATGCTCCCTCTATTTTTTAAATGCATTTTTATACAAAAACTCTTGGCTTTGTTCAAGAAAACGATATTAACAACTTTAATAAAATTCATACTAGCTTGTAAATATTTTTTAACCCAAACTATTTGTTCAGACAGTTTATGTTGATTTTACTCAATTAAAGGCTTTTTTTTTATCCTTTGTTATTTTTCGCTGCAATCGATTTGGAGTTACGGAACCCTCAAGTTGAACAAGGGTTGTTTAATTTTTGGGACAGTGTTGCAATTAACAGGCGTCGTGTCCTGTGCATGATACCACTAAACTTGGATAAACATGCCGTATCCGCTGTATGCCGGTGTTCAAAAACCAATCGAAATATATCAAGGATTGAGCAAGTTCTATTCAAGAGATTCAAAAACTTTTTGAGTTATGGGAAAAAAAGCGCAATAAAAGAGGACTTAATTTAATTAACGTGCAAAAGGGTAGGGAAAAGTTAAAAAAAATATACGTGAAACGTGGAAGACCAAGACTTCCAAAGTATTTGCTTGACTTGGAGGAAGTATCTCTCAAGAGGAAACCATTATAGAACCACAGAGACTAAAAACAATAACAGGTGGCCGCAATTTAACTTCTGAAATCTTGAAGACTGCTCGTTGGATAGTCAATGTGCCTTATTTTCTGAAATGCTACGAAGATCTTGTAATCAAACATATGTAAGTGCGAACTTTTAATTTATAGAAAAATAATATGGTTTTTCAGCCTGACCCCAAAGATGGTTACATTAACCCCCCCCCCCCCAAAAAAAAGAACTGTAAAGGCTCAGAATAATTTAACGATACTTGTTTAGAAAGCGGTAAGTACAAGAGAATTGTATTGCGAGAACAGAAGGGCATTTTATCGGGTAATGCCTGGATGCTGTATAAACATAGGTTACGTATTTAATATATTCTATGCTTTACCACCCCTATCCCCTAATGTGCAAATATATAGCTCAAATTTGTTTCTGAACTATTATATTTTCATCCTATTTTGTTTGTTTCATTAGCAGTAACGAAACTTCACTTCTCTTGTACTTACCGCTTTCTTAATAAGTACCAATTTAACGCTTGTGCTGGAGTGTCATTTTATGGGTATTTTCCGTACTAGATTTGAAACTACTGTTTTTTAGTATTTTTACTGACTGGGAAAAAAAAAGAAAAAATTCGGCACTTGTACGATATCATCCTGACAGTGGCGGATCCAGGGGGGAGGGTGTGTGTGCCCCCCCCCTAGCGTAGTCTAAAGTAGTGTAATTTACTTAATTAACTCAAGTTTGCGTTAATTAAACTTGCTCATGACGCAAGTTTATCGGATCAACCTATTTTGCACCCCCCCCCTAAAATATTTTTATCGGATCAACCTATTTTGCGCCCCCCTAAAAAATCCTGGATCCGCCCCTAAACCCTGACCTAATTTTCCTCATCTAAGTAGAACCTTTAATAATACTTTAGAAACGAATTTGGGCTATATATTTGCTTATTAGAGGGGGGGTAAAGCATAACGGGTCTGCAAGCATAATTTGTTAGGTACAATTATTTTTCTATATTATGAATTAAGAATTGTTTTGTAACTTAACACTGTCCAAATACTTTACCAACACCCCTCCCCCCTTAGGTGCAAATATATTGCCAAAATTGTATATTTCCCATCTATTCTGTCACTTCTTTTTGCCTTGTCTCATGCTAAGCTGAAAGAAACGAGCAAAAAAAACCGCGTTCTACAATGTGTCAATGGATGAACCACTTGAGTGGTCACGGCTATACCATGCAAGTAGCCTACCTAAATTCTCTTAAATCTTGAAAAAAATGTATGCGGGTATCTATATTTTTTATTAAACAAGGAGTTCTCACCCTTTCCGATGTTTTTGAAAATTGGTGCCCCTGCACTGTGTGCAATTTACTTTTATTTATTTATTCATTGTTGGATTTAAGTTTGATGTGTGTCAAAGTAAAATGCATAAATAAAGACTTGGACTCACGGATGCCTTGATTTGCTGCAATAAATTTGCTTGATTTTTAGGTGGAATCCCAGTATGTGACATGCTTTAGAGGTTACCATTTGAGATATTCGCGTGCTTCAACTAAGGGTTTACCAAGATGCAGCTTGGCAAAGGGATAGTTCTCCGTACGAAACCAAAGAATCCGTGTAATACTTCTTGGTTCCCGTAAATAAAATACAATATCGACTATGTACCGCAGTTCCTACCATTTGAAGCCAGGGATGATTGCAAGGACCCAAAAATCACATGAAAAAGTGCAGTGCCAATTTTGAAACCAAGAGCTGAAGCTATCGACCTTAAAATTTAGGAACAAGACTTTCTGCTACCCAAGCGGTTCTTGATCTGGTCGTTACCCATAATCTTATCCATTGTTCCTTTTACTTGCCTAATAACTTGGAGCTTATTTTTTTATCAGTCCCTGCTCCCTTTAATCCAAGTCTGAACCTTTTCTAATCGCAGATGGAACAAAATTATCCTGAATATGTGGGGAACTACCTACCTTTTAAAGTACCGCTCTTTACGCTAAGGTTTATTAAGACTTGGGATGTTTTTGGCATTGAAAATATCCTTCCCTCCGTAACTACAAAATAAAAAGAAAACCCCATTTTAGAGTTTCAAGGAAATTTCTAGTCGTTTCTTATAAGTCGAAATGTATTGCAAACCAACCAACAAGGGATGGGGGTAGACCCCGGCGCCGCGCCGATGAGGGAAGACCGGCGGAGGCGGGACATAAAACAGCACGCCGCGCCGCCGGTAAGATGTTGGAGTACATTTATCAAATTGGAAAATACATGATGAACACTTCACATGAGAACACTTCAATTACAATGACACAAAAAACACTTAATAGTTTATTGGCTATGAAGAAAAATGAAGTGCCAGCTATTTTCTTAGGTAAAAAATGAAAAGCTCATCCGTTTTAAGTGTAATTAAATGAAATAATATGCAGACTGAAGTAGCTCCAGGATGATGTTGAAATGTTCATCCTAGTTCGTCACTTTTAATCCAAGCAAAATGTTAGGACACTTAGTATCAGTTATTGAGTTTAAGCTTTGATTTCCAAATGCTCACAAGAATTACCAAATTTAAGAAAGTCGCAACAATAAGTCACCTGTGGTCAAAATACTTAGACTCCTCATTGATCCCCACCCAGGCTCAAAGCTTCTGTTATGGTCATTTCCATGGAAATCTCCAAAGAGTTTCTTTTTAAAATAGCTTTCAAGCGTAGTTAGGGGTATTTAGAAAATCTTGTTAATTTTGTCAACTTTTCAACTTTTTGGCATCCCTGCTTTCAATAAAAAAATGAAGTTACTATCACTTAAATATAATAACTCCCTATGCCCCCTTCTGGATACCATCTTGATAGGATACCATCTCTGCTTTAAATAAAAAAAATAATTAAACTTATTGGCACCCCTGCTTTAAAAAATCGAGGTATTATCATTTAAATATGATAGCTCAATACCCCCCCCCCCCTCTCTGGATACCACCTTGATAGGATGCCGTCTCTGCTTTAAAATAAAAAAAATAACTTTTTGGGATCTCTGCTTTCAATAAATAACATTTCGAGCTATTATCATTTAAATATAATACCTCCCTACCCCCCTCCCCTCTGGATACCACCTTGATAGGATACCGTCTCAGCTTTCATTAGAAAAATAATTTACTGAATAATTAACAAGGTCACTATATGGTTCAAACAAACACGCAAAATAACGTTAAACAGCTTAGTGTTCCTTGAAAAAAAAAATTGAGGGTATGAGTAAAGGGGTTCAAAGACAACAACAAAAATGTCGAAATTATTCAGATATACCTCAAATTATTGGAAAACTGAGTGATAGATTCGCCAAGGCATTCCATAAGATCCAAAGAATCGAATTAAAAGGGAGCACACACAAAAGCCAAATAAGGCCAGTAGCCTATGAGAATTCGCAAAATACCAAGACAATGAACAAGTCTTAATGGGGGGCCTGGGTCTATCAATATATTTCAATGGTTTCCCAGGGAATTTGATATCATTTTCTTCTGTCTCCACTTTAAATGAAAAAAATAATTATATTTTTGGCATCCCTGCTTTCATAAAAAAAAAAAAAAAATGAGGTATTATCATTTAAAAATGATAGCCCCCTATCCCCCTCCCTATAGGCAATAATTTACAATTTATTTATGAATCATATTTTTGGGGTAACTTCCGATTCAATCTTTAATTCCCCAACCTTGTACATAGCTTAGTGTATAGCTAAATTTTGTCTCAACCGAAGGCTGTTTTTTTTTTTGGGGGGGGGGGGGGGTAAAAATGTTCCAGAAAGAAGATTGTATTTTCTATCAGGTGTTCAATAATTGAGTATTAAATGTTAAGAAAATCTTATCTAAAAGCAGCAAAAAAAAAATCTGCAAACTTACAATTCAGCTAAAGAAACAATCTGTCGGCTGTCAGTTTCAAAATTCTACAAAAGGCTGAAGCTGTATAGTAGTGAATGCGTTCTATAATTCTATTCAACTTGAAAATAAAATTCTTGACTACGAATGATGTAAGAAATAGCGATTGGGAAACTGCATTCGAAATGATTTAAACTCATTTCATAAAGACGATATTTTTTTGTTAACATATGAAGAACTATGTATATTGCAATATTTGCAATAGCATATTGCACCTGTTTGGTTTTTATGCATAGTAACAAAAGAGACGAAAATTAATGAACAAGAGAGCAGTGAAGAATTATGGTATACAAAGTAATATTTGGCAGGGAAAGTCACTGGTGATAAATCACCAGGGGTAGCACCGTGATTGCGTGATTTTCGGGGATTCGGGGAACCAAATATTTTTTAGGGGTAACGCATTGATTTTCGGGGAAATACCCAAAAATTTGGGGTTTGTGCTCTGCTTGATTTCTAATCAGGAAAATTGAAAAACTAAATCACACGAGAAGGAAAAGCTCTGACTTTGCGGTTGACGCAATAAAGAATTGCCGTAAAAATAATTAAAGTCGACCGAACGCCGCCGCCTCTGCCGGCGGCGGCGTGGCCTGTGGCGTGGCGGCGGCGTTAAGACACTTCGGCGACGTTCGACCGGGCCTTCGAAAGAAGGGAAAGGGGTCAAAGACCTTGTAAATGAACTGAAAGTGATACCATTGCATTTCTTTCGCTGTCATCATAGACAGTGCCCAGAATGCTGCAAAATGGCAGGAAAAATTGTTGAATTCAGCGAAGAAGGTGCCCCAAGCAATATTTTCCTTAGTCATGTGTATTCAGCCTTTGACACTTTAACTAGAAGAGCTCGATCTCTCATCGGAAACAGTACTAGCAACCTTGCAGAGTATTTTATGAGCATAGTTGCTAAGCTTGTTGGGGGAAAAACATAATGGTGACAAAAAGAGCCTGATACACAACGCGTGTTACCGCTGCGGGCATAAAATATTCTAAGGGACATTCTGCCCGTTTGAATATTTTTCGCAGAAGTTTAGGATCTACACCAAGTCGTTTGTTGAAACGACTTGCTGAACAGCGGGCCAGAAGGGCCATAAAACAAGCAGATATGGAAAGCTAAAAGACGTCTGTTTGGAAAACCATTTACGAGGAAAGTTTCGAGACCCGACAAAAACTACGGGCCGAATGCAGGAGTTCCAGATTTATATCTTGATTCTCTTGAAGATGCAAAAAGTGATTTTCTGAACCGTGTTCAGTTGACTGACTTAGAAATTCATAAAATAGAAGAAGCAATACGACTTCAGATAAATTGTATTGACGACAGGTGGCTAGAATACAGAAAAATTAGGATAACTGCGTCAGTAGCTGGAATAATTTGTAAAAGACGGACAAAGACTGTTGCACCGTTAGTGCGCCAACTGCTTTATCCGAAAACATCCAGACTAAAGCATTGGAACATGGGCAAATGTACGAACAAATAGCTATACCGGCTTTTGAGAAAAAGATGGACTGCAAAGTGCATCCTTCAGGACTTTTTGTTCATATTAAATACGGATATTTTGCAGCCAGTTCTGATGGAATAGCCACTTTTTTGTCTGGTGATACGGCAGTTTTGGAAGTGAAATCTCCTTTCAGTGCCAAAAATTTAAATATAGAAGAATGGAGGCTATCCCAAAAAAATATTGGTCTTGAAAACCAAAATCTTAGAGTGTTGTAGCATAGATTCTGGCTATTTTGTTATTTTTTTCTGCAAAGGCGATCCGTTTATTGAGAACATCAATCGTGACATAGAATTCTGGCAGAAAAAATGCTACCAAAATTAGAAAAGTTTTATCTTGAAGCGATATTGCCAGAAATAGTTGACGCAAGATTACCGAGAAATATGGAAATACGAGAGCCGTTTGTATAAAAAGAATTTGAACAGTATTAACACTCACGACAGATAAATAATTGCTACTATACGAATTAAAAAAAAAAAAATGAAAAATAACAAAACCAAGTAGATAATTGCGAATACCACACTGACTTTCCTTGACGATAAATAAAAGTTCAAATAGGGATAAATCGTTTTAATAGACAGTAATAATAGTAGAGATGGGGGTACCAGCCGTGTCACGCACCCCTTCTGCCATCTACAATTTAGTTTAATGCTGACGGGACATAATTTATTCAAGGATTATCGATCGAGTCTAATGGGGGGTGTGTCAAGGTCAATCGATCTGTTGTTGTTTGGCCACGTGCGAATGACATGAGGATGATTTACATAATCGATGGGGGAATTATTGATTCACGAAGGGGAAATTAAGAAACAAACATGGCTTCATTGTTGTTTGGCTAGCTTAACCTGAGAAATTGATTTACATAATCGCTAGGGGGAATTATTGATTCACGAAGGGGGAATTAAGAAACATTAAGGCTTCTTTAATCTTAGGTCTGAGGGATAAACGTTCATTAGGTCAGAGAGAAAAATTAATATTCTATTTTTAAATAGGGCTTCACGAAGGGGGAATTAAGAAACATTAAGGCTTCTTTAATCTTAGGTCTGAGGGATAAACGTTCTTTAGGTCAGAGAGAAAAATTATATTCTATTTTTAAATAGGGCTTCATTAATCTATAGTGTCAGGAATTATAAATGACATCACTTGTTATCTTGGAATTATGTGGGAGTCTAAAGAGATAGAAATTCTATTTTTAAATACGGCTTCACGGAGCTTTAAGTCGGAGAGATAAATTGATATTCTAACGAAACCATAATAGTTTAGCTAGGAAAATTTATTAGATGAAGAGATTAACGTAGGAAAGGGTTTCCTAGAAATTTGAAATGTGAAAGCACAGAGATGCCAAACAAAAGGAACACGATGAAATTACTTTTAGGGATTATTTGGGGGAAACGGTTTTAGACAGCTTATGGAATTATTTCGGCGAAACCGTTAGAGACGTTGATTTAAAAGATGATTTAAAAGATGATTTTTGAGTGTGGTCGTTATAATACACAAGTTCCATTGAACAGTGTTGAGAGGTCCCCTAACCCAACCCCAAAGGGTTCCAATCCCCCTAACCCAACCCCGAAGGAAGCCACCGGTCCTCAAAGGTCCACTGGGCTCCCAAAGGGCCCTCCGGCCCTCAAGGTTCCCCCAGACCCCCCCCCCCCCGGGCCCAAAGGGCCCCGCCCCTCCTCCCCCTCTCCCTCCCTCCTCCTCCTCCCCCTCCTCCTCCTCCTCCCCTCCTCCCCTCCTCCCGCCCTCCTCCCTACTCCTCCTCCTCCCCTCCCCTCCTCCCCTCCCCTTCCCTCCCCCATTTTTTATACTTTTTTTGTGCATTGAGACACAGAACGACCCCCTCCCCCCGCGGCCCCTCCCCCCTCCAAAGGTCTGATTTTTCAAAGTTCATTTTGAATTTCCTTCGTTGAAATGCAAGAGTTGGAATGTTTCAGCAGTGTTTGGTTGTGGTTTACCTTGTCACAGTTACATTTTCTTGATTTTTCAAAGTTCATTTTGAATTTCTTTCGTTGAAATGCAAGAGTTGGAATATTTCAGTAGTGGTTTTGGTTGTGATTTACCTTGTCACAGTTACATTTTCTTGATTTTTCAAAGTTCATTTTGAATTTCCTTCGTTGAAATGCAAGAGTTGGAATGTTTCAGTAGTGTTTGGTTGTGGTTTACCTTGTCACAGTTACATTTTCTTGATTTTTCAAAGTTCATTTTGAATTTCTTTCGTTGAAATGCAAGAGTTGGAATATTTCAGTAGTGTTTGCTTGTGGTTTACCTTGTCACAGTTACATTTTCTTGATTTTTCAAAGTTCATTTTGAATTTCTTTCATGAAATGCAAGAGTTGGAATATTTTAGTAGTGTTTGGTTTACCTTGTCACAGTTACATTTTCTTGATTTTTCAAAGTTCATTTTGAATTTCTTTCATTGAAATGCAAGAGTTGGATATTTCAGTAGTGTGTTGTTGTAGTTTACCTTGTCACAGTTACATTTTCTTGATTTTTCAAAGTTCATTTTGAATTTCTTTTGTTGAAATGCAAGAGTTGGAATATTACAATAGTGTGTTGTTGTAGTTTACCTTGACACAGTTACATTTTCTGGATTTTTCAAAGTTCATTTTGAATTTCTTTTGTTGAAATGCAAGAGTTGGAATATTTCAGTAGTGTTTGGTTGTGGTTTACCTTGTCACAGTTACATTTTCTGGATTTTTCAAAGTTCATTTTGAATTTCCTTCGTTGAAATGCAAGAGTTGGAATATTTCAGTAGTGTTTGATTGTGGTTTACCTTGTCACAGTTACATTTTCCTGATTTTTCAAAGTTCATTTTGAATTTCTTTCATTGAAATGCAAGAGTTGGAATATTTCAGTAGTGTTTGGTTGTGGTTTACCTTGTCACAGTTACATCTTGATTTTTCAAAGTTCATTTTGAATTTCTTTCGTTGAAATGCAAGAGTTGGAATATTTCAGTAGTGTTTGGTTGTGGTTTACTGTGTCACAGTTACATTTTCTTGATTTTTCAAAGTTCATTTCGAATTTCTTTCGTTGAAATGCAAGAGTTGGAATATTTCAGTAGTGTTTGGTTGTGGTTTACCTTGTCACAGTTACATTTTCTGGATTTTTCAAAGTTCATTTTGAATTTCCTTCGTTGAAATGCAAGAGTTGGAATATTTCAGTAGTGTTTGATTGTGGTTTACCTTGTCACAGTTACATTTTCCTGATTTTTCAAAGTTCATTTTGAATTTCTTTCATTGAAATGCAAGAGTTGGAATATTTCAGTAGTGTTTGGTTGTGGTTTACCTTGTCACAGTTACATCTTGATTTTTCAAAGTTCATTTTGAATTTCTTTCGTTGAAATGCAAGAGTTGGAATATTTCAATAGTGTTGGTTGTGGTTTACCTTGTCACAATTACATTTTCTTGATTTTTAAAAGTTCATTTCGAATTTCATTCGTTGAAATGTAAGAGTTGGAATATTTCAGTAGTGTTTGGTTGTGGTTTACTTGTCACAGTTACATTTTCCTGATTTTTCAAAGTTCATTTTGATTTTCTTTCATTGAAATGCAACAGTTGGAATATTTCAGTACTGTTTGGATGTGGTTTACCTTGTCACAGTTACATCTTCTTGATTTTTCAAAGTTCATTTTGAATTTTCTTTCGTTGAAATGAAAGAGTTGGAATATTTCAGTAGTGTTTGGTTGTGGTTTACCTTGTCACAGTTACATTTTCTTGATTTTTCAAAGTTCATTTTGAATTTCTTTCGTTGAAATGCAAGAGTTGGAATATTTCAGTAGTGTTTGGTTGTGGTTTACCTTGTCACAGTTACATTTTCCTGATTTTTCAAAGTTCATTTTGAATTTCTTTCATTGAAATGCAAGAGTTGGAATATTTCAGTAGTGTTTGGTTATGGTTTACCTTGTCACAGTTACATTTTCTTGATTTTTCAAATTCATTTTGAATTTCTATCGTTGAAATGCAAGAGTTGGAATATTTCCGTAGTGTTTGGTTGTCGTTTACCATGTCACAGTTACATTTTTCTTGATTTTTCAAACTTCCTTTTGAATTTCTTTCGTTGAAATGCAAGAGTTGGAATATTTCAGTAGTGTTCGGTTGTGGTTTACCTTGTCACAGTTACATTTTCTTGATTTTTCATAATTCATTTTGAATTTCTATCGTTGAAATGCAAGAGTTGGAATATTTCAGTAGTGTTTGGTTGTGGTTTACCATGTTACAGTTACATTTTCTTGATTTTTCCAAAGTTCATTTTGAATTTCTTTCGTTGAAATGCAAGAGTTGGAATATTCCAGTAGTGTTTGGTTGTGGTTTACCTTGTCACAGTTACATTTTCCTGATTTTTCAAAGTTTATTTGAATTTCTTTCACTGAAATGCAAGAGTTGGAATATTTCAGTAGTGTTTGGTTGTGGTTTACCTTGTCACAGTTACAATTTCTTGATTTTTCAAAGTTCATTTTGAATTTCTTTCATTGAAATGCAAGAGTTGGAATTTTTCAGTAGTGTTTGGTTGTGGTTTACCTTGTCACAGTTACATTTTCATGATTTTTCAAAGTTCATTTTGAATTTCTTTCGTTGAAATGCAAGAGTTGGAAAATATTTCAGTAGTGTTATGGTTATGGTTTACCTTGTCACAGTTACATTTTCCTGATTTTTCAAAGTTTATTTTGAATTTCTTTCGTTGAAATGCAAGAGTTGGAATATTTCAGTAGTGTTTGGTTGTGGTTTACCTTGTCACAGTTACATTTTCTTGGTTTTTCAAAGTTCATTTTGAATTTCTTTCATTGAAATGCAAGAGTTGGAATATTTCAGTAGTGTTTGGTTGTGGTTTACCTTATCACAGTTACATTTTCTTGATTTTTCAAAGTTCATTTTGAATTTCTTTCGTTGAAATGCAAGAGTTGAAATATTTCAGTAGTGTATGGTTATGGTATACCTTGTCACAGTTACATTTTCTTGATTTTTCAATGTTCATTTGAATTTCTTTCGTTGAAATGCAAGAGTTGGAATATTTCAGTAGTGTTTGGGTGTGGTTTACCTTGTCACAGTTACATTTTCTTGATTTTTCAAAGTTCATTTTGAATTTCTTTCGTTGAAATGCAAGAGTTGGAATATTTCAGTAGTGTTTGGTTGTGGTTTACCTTGTCACAGTTACATTTTCATGATTTTTCAAAGTTCATTGGAATTTCTTTCATTGAAATGCAAGAGTTGGAATATTTCAGTAGTGTTGGTTGTGGTTTACCTTGTCAAAGTTACATTTTCTTGATTTTTCAAAGTTCATTTTGAATTTCTTTCGTTGAAATGCAAGAGTTGGAATATTTCAGTAGTGTTTTTGGTTGTGGTTTACCTTGTCACAGTTACATTTTCTTGATTTTTTCAAAGTTCATTTTGAAATTTCTTTCGTTGAAAAGCAAGAGTTGGAATATTTCAGTAGTGTTTGCTTGTGGTTTACCTTGTCACAGTTACATTTTTCTTGATTTTTCAAAGTTCATTTTGAATTTCTTTCGTTGAAATGCAAGAGTTGAAATATTTCAGTAGTGTTTGGTTGTGGTTTACCTTGTCACAGTTACATTTTCATGATTTTTCAAAGTTCATTTGGAATTTCTTTCATTGAAATGCAAGAGTTGGAATGTTTCAGTAGTGTTTGGTTGTGGTTTACCTTGTCAAAGTTTACATTTTCTTGATTTTTCAAAGTTCATTTTGAATTTCTTTCGTTGAAATGCAAGAGTTGGAATATTTCAGTAGTGTTTGGTTGTGGTTTACCTTGTCACAGTTACATTTTCTTGATTTTTCAAAGTTCATTTTGAATTTCTTTCGTTGAAAAGCAAGAGTTGGAATATTTCAGTAGTGTTTGCTTGTGGTTTACCTTGTCACAGTTACATTTCTTGATTTTTCAAAGTTCATTTTGAATTTCTTTCGTTGAAATGCAAGAGTTGGAATATTTCAGTAGTGTCTGGTTATGGTTTACCTTGTCACAGTTGCATTTTCTTGATTTTTCAAAGTTAATTTTGAATTTCATTCGTTGAAATGCAAGAGTTGGAATATTTCAGTAGTGTTTGGTTGTGGTTTACCTTGCCACAGTTACATTTTCATGATTTTTCAAAGTTCATTTTGAATTTTTTTCGTTGAAATGCAAGAGTTGGAATATTTCAGCAGTGTTTGGTTGTGGTTTACCTTGTCACAGTTACATTTTCTTGATTTTTCAAAGTTCATTTGAATTTCTATCGTTGAAATGCAAGAGTTGGAATATTTCAGTAGTGTTTTGGTCGTGGTTTACCTTGCCACAGTTACATTTTCTTGATTTTTCAAAGTTCATTTTGAATTTCTTTCGTTGAAATGCAAGAGTTGGAATATTTCAGTAGCGTTGGTTGTGGTTTACCTTGTCACAGTTACATTTTCTTGATTTTTCAAAGTTCAATTTGAATTTCTGTTTCGTTGAAATGCAAGAGTTGGAATATTTCAGTAGTGTTTGGTTGTGGTTTACCTTGTCAAAGTTACATTTTCTTGATTTTCAAAGTTCATTTTGAATTTCTTTCTTTGAAATGCAAGACTTGGAATATTTCAGTAGTGTTTGGTTGTGGTTTACCTTGTCACAGTTACATTTTCATGATTTTTCAAAGTTCATTTTGAATTTCTTTCGTTGAAATGCAAGAGTTGGAATATTTCAGTAGTGTTTGGTTGTGATTTACCTTGTCACAGTTACATTTTCTTGATTTTTCAAAGTTCATTTTGAATTTCCTTCGTTGAAATGCAAGAGTTGGAATGTTTCAGTAGTGTTTTGTTGTGGTTTACCTTGTCACAGTTACATTTTCTTGATTTTTCAAAGTTCATTTTGAATTTCTTTCGTTGAAATGCAAGAGTTGGAATATTTCAGTAGTGTTTTGCTTGTGGTTTACCTTGTCACAGTTACATTTCTTGATTTTTCAAAGTTCATTTTGAATTTCTTTCATTGAAATGCAAGAGTTGGAATATTTTAGTAGTGTTTAGTTTACCTTGTCACAGTTTACATTTTCTTGATTTTTTAAAGTTCATTTTGAATTTCTTTCATTGAAATGCAAGAGTTTGGAATATTTCAGTAGTGTGTTGTTGTAGTTTACCTTGTCACAGTTACATTTTCTTGATTTTTTCAAAGTTCATTTTGAATTTCTTTTGTTGAAATGCAAGAGTTGGAACATTACAATAGTGTGTTGTTGTAGTTTACCTTGACACAGTTACATTTTCTGGATTTTTCAAAGTTCATTTTGAATTTCTTTTTGTTGAAATGCAAGAGTTGGAATATTTCAGTAGTGTTTGGTTGTGGTTTTTACCTTGTCACAGTTACATTTTCTTATTTTTCAAAAGTTTATTTCGAATTTTCTTTCGTTGAAATGCAAGAGTTGGAATATTTCAGTAGTGTTTGGTTGTGGTTTACTGTGTCACAGTTACATTTTCTTGATTTTTCAAAGTTCATTTCGAATTTCTTTCGTTGAAATGCAAGAGTTGGAATATTTCAGTAGTGTTTTGGTTGTGGTTTACCTTGTCACAGTTACATTTTCTGGATTTTTCAAAGTTCATTTTGAATTTCCTTCGTTGAAATGCAAGAGTTGGAATATTTCAGTAGTGTTTGATTGTGGTTTACCTTGTCACAGTTACATTTCCTGATTTTTCAAAGTTCATTTTGAATTTCTTTCATTGAAATGCAAGAGTTGGAATATTTCAGTAGTGTTTGGTTGTGGTTTACCTTGTCACAGTTACATCTTGATTTTTTCAAAGTTCATTTTGAATTTCTTTCGTTGAAATGCAAGAGTTGGAATATTTCAGTAGTGTTTTGGTTGTGGTTTACCTTGTCACAATTACATTTTTCTTGATTTTTTCAAAGTTCATTTCGAATTTCATTCGTTGAAATGTAAGAGTTGGAATATTTCAGTAGTGTTTGGGTTGTGGTTTACCTTGTCACAGTTACATTTCCTGATTTTTCAAAGTTCATTTTGATTTTCTTTCATTGAATGCAAGAGTTGGAATATTTCAGTAGTGTTTGATGTGGTTTACCTTGTCACAGTTACATCTTCTTGAATTTTCAAAGTTCATTTTGAATTTCTTTCGTTGAAATGCAAGAGTTGGAATATTTCAGTAGTGTTTGGTTGTGGTTTACCTTGTCACAGTTACATTTTCTTGATTTTTCAAAGTTCATTTTGAATTTCTTTCGTTGAAATGCAAGAGTTGGAATATTTCAGTAGTGTTTTGGTTGTGGTTTACCTTGTCACAGTTACATTTTCCTGATTTTTCAAAGTTCATTTTGAATTTCTTTCATTGAATGCAAGAGTTGGAATATTTCAGTAGTGTTTGTTATGGTTTACCTTGTCACAGTTACATTTTCTTGATTTTTCAAATTCATTTTGAATTTCTATCGTTGAAATGCAAGAGTTGGAATATTTCCGTAGTGTTTGGTTGTCGTTTACCATGTCACAGTTACATTTTCTTGATTTTTCAAACTTCCTTTTGAATTTCTTTCGTTGAAATGCAAGAGTTGGAATATTTCAGTAGTGTTCGGTTGTGGTTTACCTTGTCACAGTTACATTTTCTTGATTTTTCAAAAGGTTCATTTTGAATTTTTTCGTTGAAATGCAAGAGTTGGAATATTTCAGTAGTGTTTGGTTGTGGTTTACCATGTCACAGTTACATTTTTCTTGATTTTTCATAATTCATTTTGAATTTCTATCGTTGAAATGCAAGAGTTGGAATATTTCAGTAGTGTTTTTGGTTGTGGTTTACCATGTTACAGTTACATTTTCTTGATTTTCCAAAGTTCATTTTGAATTTCTTTCGTTGAAATGCAAGAGTTGGAATATTCCAGTAGTGTTTGGTTGTGGTTTACCTTGTCACAGTTACATTTTCCTGATTTTTCAAAGTTTATTTTGAATTTCTTTCGTTGAAATGCAAGAGTTGGAATATTTCAGTAGTGTTTGGTTGTGGTTTACCTTGTCACAGTTACATTTTCTTGATTTTTCAAAGTTCATTTTGAATTTCTTTCATTGAAATGCAAGAGTTGGAATATTTCAGTAGTGTTTGGTTGTGGTTTACCTTATCACAGTTACATTTTCTTGATTTTTTCAAAGTTCATTTTGAATTTCTTTCGTTGAAATGCAAGAGTTGAAATATTTCAGTAGTGTATGGTTATGGTATACCTTGTCACAGTTACATTTTCTTGATTTTTCAATGTTCATTTTGAATTTCTTTCGTTGAAATGCAAGAGTTGGAATATTTCAGTAGTGTTTTGGGTGTGGTTTACCTTGTCACAGTTACATTTTCTTGATTTTTTCAAAAGTTCATTTTGAATTTCTTTCGTTGAAATGCAAGAGTTGGAAATATTTCAGTAGTGTTTTTGGTTGTGGTTTACCTTGTCACAGTTACAAGTTTCATGATTTTTTTCAAAGTTCATTTTGGAATTTCTTTCATTGAAATGCAAGAGTTGGAATATTTCAGTAGTGTTTGGTTGTGTGTTTACCTTGTCAAAGTTACATTTTCTTGATTTTTCAAAGTTCATTTTTGAATTTCTTTCGTTGAAATGCAAGAGTTGGAATATTTCAGTAGTGTTTTGGTTGTGGTTTACCTTGTCACAGTTACATTTTCTTGATTTTTCAAAGTTCATTTTGAATTTCTTCGTTGAAAAAGCAAGAGTTGGAATATTTCAGTAGTGTTTGCTTGTGGTTTACCTTGTCACAGTTACATTTTCTTGATTTTTCAAAGTTCATTTGAATTTCTTTCGTTGAAATGCAAGAGTTGGAATATTTCAGTAGTGTTTGGTTGTGGTTTACCTTGTCACAGTTACATTTCATGATTTTTCAAAGTTCATTTGGAATTTCTTTCATTGAAATGCAAGAGTTGGAATATTTCAGTAGTTTTGGTTGTGGTTTACCTTGTCAAAGTTACATTTTCTGGATTTTTCAAAGTTCATTTTGAATTTCTTTCGTTGAAATGCAAGAGTTGGAATATTTCAGTAGTGTTTTGGTTGTGGTTTACTTGTCACAGTTACATTTTCTTGATTTTTCAAAGTTCATTTTGAATTTCTTTCGTTGAAAAGCAAGAGTTGGAATATTTCAGTAGTGTTTGCTTGTGGTTTACCTTGTCACAGTTACATTTTCTTGATTTTTCAAAGTTCATTTTTGAATTTCTTTCGTTGAAATGCAAGAGTTGGAATATTTCAGTAGTGTTGGTATGGTTTACCTTTGTCACAGTTGCATTTTCTTGATTTTTCAAAGTTTTCATTTTGAATTTCATTCGTTGAAATGCAAGAGTTGGAATATTTCAGTAGTGTTTGGTTGTGGTTTACCTTGCCACAGTTACATTTTCATGATTTTTCAAAGTTCATTTTGAATTTCTTTCGTTGAAAATGCAAGAGTTGGAATATTTCAGCAGTGTTTGGTTGTGGTTTTGCCTTGTCACAGTTACATTTTCTTGATTTTTCAAAGTTCATTTTGAATTTCTTCGTTGAAATGCAAGAGTTGGAATATTTCAGTAGTGTTTTGGTCGTGGTTTACCTTGCCACAGTTACATTTTCTTGATTTTTCAAAGTTCTTTTTGAATTTCTGTCTTTCGTTGAAATGCAAGAGTTGGAATATTTCAGTAGCGTTATTGGTTGTGGTTTACCTTGTCACAGTTACATTTTCTTGATTTTTCAAAGTTCATTTTGAATTTCTTTCGTTGAAATGCAAGAGTTGGAATATTTCCAGTAGTGTTTGGTTGTGGTTTACCTTGTCAAGTTACATTTTCTTGATTTTTCAAAGTTTCATTTTGAATTTCTTTCGTTGAAAATGCAAGAGTTGGAATATTTCAGTAGTGTTTGGTTGTGGTTTACCTTGTCACAGTTACATTTTCATGATTTTTCAAAGTTCATTTTGAATTTCTTTCGTTGAAAAGCAAGAGTTGGAATATTTCAGTAGTGTTTGCTTGTGCTTTACCTTGTCACAGTTACATTTTCTTGATTTTTCAAAGTTCATTTGAATTTCTTTCGTTGAAATGCAAGAGTTGGAATATTTCAGTAGTGTTTGGTTGTGGTTTACCTTGTCACAGTTACATTTTCTTGATTTTTCAAAGTTCATTTTGAATTTCTTTCGTTGAAATGCAAGAGTTGGATGGAACATATTTCAGTAGTGTTTGGTCGTGGTTTACCTTGTCACAGTTACATTTTCTTGATTTTTCAAAGTTCATTTTTGGATTTTACATTCTCTTGATTTTTCAAAGTTCATTTTGAATTTCTTTCGTGAAATGCAAGAGTTGGAATATTTCATTAGTGTTTTGTCGTGGTTTATCATGTCACAGTTACATTCTCTTGATTTTTCAAAGTTCATTTTGAATTTCTTTCGTTGAAATGCAAGAGTTGGAATATTTCAATAGTGTTTTATCGTGGTTTACCTTGTCACCGTTACATTCTCTTGATTTTTCAAGTTCATTTTGGATTTTCTTTCCTTGAAATGCAAGAGTTGGAATATTTCAGTAGTGTTTTGTTATGGTTTACCTTGTCACAGTTACATTCTCTTTGATTTTTCAAAGTTCATTTTGGATTTCATTCATTGAAATGCAAGAGTTGGAATATTTCAGTAGTGTTTTGTCATGGTTTACCTTGTCACAGTTACATTCTCTTGATTTTTCAAAGTTCATTTTGGATTTTTACATTCTCTTGATTTTTCAAAGTTCATTTTCGAATTTCTTTCGTGAAATGCAAGAGTTGGAATATTTCAGTAGTGTTTTGTCGTGGTTTATCATGTCACAGTTACATTCTCTTGATTTTTCAAAGTTTATTTTGAATTTCTTTCGTGAAATGCAAGAGTTGGAATATTTCAATAGTGTTTTATCGTGGTTTACCATGTCACAGTTACATTCTCTTGATTTTTTTTCAAAGTTCATTTTGGATTTCTTTCGTTGAAATGCAAGAGTTGGAATATTTCAGTAGTGTTTTGTCATGTTTTCCTTGTCACAGTTACATTTCTCTCGATTTTTCAAAGTTCATTTTGGATTTTTACATTCTCTTGATTTTTCAAAGTTCATTTTTGAATTCTTTCGTGAAATGCAAAGTTGGAATATTTCAGTAGTGTTTTGTAGTGGTTTATCATGTCACAGTTACATTCTCTTGATTTTTCAAAGTTCATTTTGGATTTCTTTCCTTGAAATGCAAGAGTTGGAATATCTCAGTAGTGTTTTTGTTATGGTTTACCTTGTCACAGTTGCATTCTCTTGATTTTTTAAAGTTCATTTTGGATTTCTTTCATTGAAATGCAAGAGTTGGAATGTTTCAGTAGTGTTTTGTCATGGTTTACCCTGTCACAGTTACATTCTCTTGATTTTTCAAAGTTCATTTTGAATTTCTTTCGTGAAATGCAAGAGTTGGAATATTTTCAGTAGTGTTTTGTCGTGGTTTATCATGTCACAGTTACATTTCCTTGATTTTTCAAAGTTCATTTTGAATTTCTTTCGTGAAATGCAAGAGTTGGAATATTTCAATAGTTGCTTTATCGTGGTTTACCTTGTCACCGTTACATTCTCTTGATTTTTCAAAGTTCATTTTGAATTTCTTTCATTGAATGCAAGAGTTGGAATATTTCAGTAGTGTTTTGTTTATGGTTTTACCTTGTCACAGTTACATTCTCTTGATTTTTTCAAAGTTCATTTTGGATTTCATTCATTGAAATGCAAGAGTCGGAATATTTCAGTAGTGTTTTTGTTGTGGTTTTACCTTGTCACAGTTCATTCTCTTGATTTTTCAAAGTTCATTTTGGATTTTTTACATTCTCTTGATGTTTCAAAGTTCATTTTGAATTTCTTTCGTGAAATGCAAGAGTTGGAATATTTCAGTAGTGTTTTGTCGTGGTTTATCATGTCACAGTTACATTCTCTTGATTTTTTCAAAGTTTCATTTTGAATTTCTTTCGTGAAATGCAAGAGTTGGAATATTTCAATAGTGTTTGGTCGTGGTTTACCTTGTCACAGTTACATCTCTTGATTTTTCAAAGTTCATTTTGGATTTCTTTCCTTGAAATGCAAGAGTTGGAATATTTCAGTAGTGTTTTGTTGTGGTTTACCCTTGTCACAGTTACATTGTCTTGATTTTTCAATAATTCATTTTGAATTTCTATCGTTGAAATGCAAGAGTTGGAATATTTCAGTAGTGTTTGGTTGTGGGTTTACCATGTTCACAGTTACATTTTTGATTTTTCAAAGTTCATTTTGAATTTCTTTCGTTGAAATGCAAGAGTTGGAATATTCCAGTAGTGTTTGGTTGTGGTTTACCTTGTCACAGTTACATTTTCCTGATTTTTCAAAGTTCATTTTGAATTTCTTTCACTGAAATGCAAGAGTTGGAATATTTCAGTAGTGTTTTTGGTTGTGGTTTACCTTGTCACAGTTACATTTTCTTGATTTTTCAAAGTTCATTTTGAATTTCTTTCATTGAAATGCAAGAGTTGGAATATTTCAGTAGTGTTTGGTTGTGGTTTACCTTATCACAGTTACATTTTCTTGATTTTTCAAAGTTCATTTTGAATTTCTTTCGTTGAAATGCAAGAGTTGAAATATTTCAGTAGTGTTTGGTTATGGTTTACCTTGTCACAGTTACATTTTTCTTGATTTTTCAAGTTCATTTTGAATTTCTTTCGTTGAAATGCAAGAGTTGGAATATTTTCAGTAGTGTTTGGTTGTGGTTTACCTTGTCACAGTTACATTTTCTTGATTTTTTTCAAAGTTCATTTTGAATTTCTTTCGTTGAAATGCAAGAGTTGGAATATTTCAGTAGTGTTTGGTTGTGGTTTACCTTGTCACAGTTACATTTTCATGATTTTTCAAAGTTCTTTTGGAATTTTTCTTTCATTGAAATGCAAGAGTTGGAATATTTCAGTAGTGTTTTGGTTGTGGTTACCTTGTCACAGTTACATTTTCTTGATTTTTCAAAGTTCATTTTGAATTTCTTTCGTTGAAATGCAAGAGTTGAAATATTTCAGTAGTGTTTGGTTTGGTTTACCTTTGTCACAGTTACATTTTCTTGATTTTTCAAAGTTCATTTTGAATTTCTTTCGTTGAAATGCAAGAGTTGGAATATTTCAGTAGTGTTTGCTTGTGGTTTACCTTGTCACAGTTACATTTTCTTGATTTTTTCAAAGTTCATTTTTGAATTTCTTTCGTTGAAATGCAAGAGTTGGAATATTTCAGTAGTGTATTTTGGTTGTGGTTTACCTTGTCACAGTTACATTTCATGATTTTTCAAAGTTCATTTGGAAACTTTCTTTCATTGAAATGCAAGAGTTGGAATATTTCAGTAGTGTTTGGTTGTGGTTTACCTTGTCACAGTTACATTTTCTTGATTTTTTTCAAAGTTCATTTTGAATTTCTTTCGTTGAAATGCAAGAGTTGGAATATTTCAGTAGTGTTTGGTTGTGGTTTACCTTGTCACAGTTACATTTTCTTGATTTTTTTTCAAAGTTCATTTTGAATTTCTTTCGTTGAAAAAGCAAGAGTTGGAATATTTCAGTAGTGTTTGCTTGTGGTTTACCTTGTCACAAGTTACATTTTCTTGATTTTTCAAAGTTCATTTTGAATTTCTTTCGTTTTGAAATGCAAGAGTTGGATATTTCAGTAGTGTTTGGTTGGTTTACCTTGTCACAGTTGCATTTTCTTGATTTTTCAAAGTTCATTTTGAATTTCTTTCGTTGAAATGCAAGAGTTGGAATATTTCAGTAGTGTTTTGGTTGTGTTTACCTTGTCACAGTTACATTTTCATGATTTTTTCAAAGTTCATTTTGAATTTCTTTCGTTGAAATGCAAGAGTTGGAATATTTCAGTAGTGTTTGTTGTTGTGGTTTTACCTTGTCACAGTTACATTTTCTTGATTTTTCAAAGTTCATTTTGAATTTCTTTCGTTGAAATGCAAGAGTTGGAATATTTCAGTAGTGTTTGGTCGTGGTTTACCTTGCCACAGTTACATTTTTCTTGATTTTTCAAAGTTCTTTTTGAATTTCTTTCGTTGAAATGCAAGAGTTGGAATATTTCAGTAGCGTTTTGTGGTTTACCTTGTCACAGTTACATTTTCTTGATTTTTCAAAATTCATTTTGGAATTTCTTTCGTTGAAAATGCAAGAGTTGGAATATTTCAGTAGTGTTTGGTTGTGGTTTACCTTGTCAAAGTTACATTTTCTTGATTTTTCAAAGTTCATTTGAATTTCTTTCGTTGAAATGCAAGAGTTGAAATATTTCAGTAGTGTTTGGTTGTGGTTTACCTTGTCACAGTTACATTTTGATTGATTTTTCAAAGTTCATTTTGAATTTCTTTCGTTGAAAGCAAGAGTTGGAATATTTCAGTAGTGGTTTGCTTGTTGTTTACCTTGTCACAGTTACATTTTCTTGATTTTTCACAAGTTCATTTGAATTTTCTTTCGTTGAAATGCAAGAGTTGGAATATTTCAGTAGTGTTTGGTTGTGGTTTACCTTGTCACAGTTACATTTTCTTGATTTTTCAAAGTTCATTTTGAATTTCTTTCATTGAAATGCAAGAGTTGGAATATTTCAGAAGTGTTTGTTTGTTGTTTACCTGTTGTCACAGTTACATTTTCTTGATTTTTCAAAGTTCATTTTGAATTTCTTTCGTTGAAATGCAAGAGTTGGAATATTTCAGTAGTGTTTGGTCGTGGTTTACCTTGTCACAGTTAACATTTTCTTGATTTTTCAAAGTTCATTTTGGATTTTTACATTCTCTTGATTTTTCAAAGTTCATTTTGAATTTCTTTCGTTGAAATGCAAGAGTTGGAATATTTCAGTAGTGTTTTGTCGTGGTTTATCTTGTCACAGTTACATTCTTTGATTTTTCAAAGTTCATTTTGATTTCTTTCGTGAAATGCAAGAGTTGGAATATTTCAATAGTGTTTTTATCGTGGTTTACCTTGTCACCGTTACATTCTCTTGATTTTTCAAAGTTCATTTTGGATTTCTTTCCTTGAAATGCAAGAGTTGGAATATTTTCAGTAGTGTTTGTTATGGTTTTACCTTGTCACAGTTACATTCTCTTGATTTTTCAAAGTTCATTTTGGATTTCATTCATTGAAATGCACGAGTTGGAATATTTTCAGTAGTGTTTTGTCATGATTTACCTTGTCACAGTTACATTCTCTTGATTTTTTCAAAGTTCATTTTGGATTTTTACATTCTCTTGATTTTTCAAAGTTCATTTCGAATTTCTTTCGTGAAATGCAAGAGTTGGAATATTTCAGTAGTGTTTTGTCGTGGTTTTATCATGTCACAGTTACATTCTCTTGATTTTTCAAAGTTTATTTGAATTTCTTTCGTGAAAAGCAAGAGTTGGAATATTTTCAATAGTGTTTTATCGTGGTTACCTTGTCACCGTTACATTCTCTTGATTTTTCAAAGTTCATTTTGGATTTCTTTCTTGAAATGCAAGAGTTGGAATATTTCAGTAGTGTTTGTCATGGTTTTCCTTGTCACAGTTACATTCTCTCGATTTTTCAAGTTCATTTTGGATTTTTACATTCTCTTGATTTTTCAAAGTTCATTTTGAATTCTTTCGTGAAATGCAAGAGTTGGAATTATTTCAGTAGTGTTTTGTCGTGGTTTTATCATGTCACAGTTACATTCTCTTGATTTTTCAAAGTTCATTTTGGATTTCTTTCCTTGAAATGCAAGAGTTGGAATATCTCAGTAGTGTTTTGTGTTATGGTTTACCTTGTCACAGTTACATCTTTTCTTGATTTTTTTAAAGTTCATTTTGGATTTCTTTCATTGAAATGCAAGAGTTGGAATATTTCAGTAGTGTTTTGTCATGGTTTACCCTGTCACAGTTACATACTCTTGATTTTTCAAAGTTCATTTTGGATTTTTAGATTCTCTTGATTTTCAAAGTTTTTGAATTTCTTTCGTGAAATGCAAGAGTTGGAATATTTCAGTAGTGTTTGTCGTGGTTTATCATGTCACAGTTACATTCTCTTGATTTTTCAAAGTTCATTTTGATTTCTTTCGTGAAATGCAAGAGTTGGAATATTTCATAGTGTTTTTATCGTGGTTTACCTTGTCACATAAGTTACATTCTCTTGATTTTTCAAAGTTCATTTTGGATTTCTTTCCTTGAAATGCAAGAGTTGGAAAATTTCAGTAGTTTGTTTGTTTATGGTTTAAACCTTGTCACAGTTAAATTCTCTTGATTTTTTCAAAGTTCATTTTGGATTTCATTCATTGAAATGCAAGAGTTGGAATATTTCAGTAGTGTTTTTCATGGTTTACCTTGTCACAGTTACATTCTCTTGATTTTTCAAAGTTCATTTTGGATTTTTACATTCTCTTGATTTTTCAAAGTTCATTTTGAATTTCTTTCATTGAAATGCAAGAGTTGGAATATTTCAGTAGTGTTTTGTCGTGGTTTATCATGTCACAGTTACATTCTCTTGTGTTTTTCAAAGTTCATTTTGAATTTCTTTCGTGAAATGCAAGAGTTGGAATTTTCAAATAGTGTTTTATGCGTGGTTTTACCCTTGTCACAGTTACATTCTCTTGATTTTTCAAAAGTTCATTTTGGATTTCTTTCCATTGAAATACAAGAGTTGGAATATTTCAGTAGTGTTTTGTTATGGTTTACCTTGTCACAGTTACATTTTCTTGATTTTTCAAAGTTCATTTTGAATTTCTTTCGTTGAAATGCAAGAGTTGGAATATTTCAGTAGTGTTTTGGTTGTGGTTTACCATGTTACAGTTACATTTTCTTGATTTTTTCAAAGTTTTCATTTTTGAATTTTTTTTTCGTTTGAAATGCAAGAGTTTGGAATATTCCAGTAGTGTTTGGTTGTGTTTACCTTGTCACAGTTAGATTTTCCTGATTTTTCAAAGTTTATTTGGAATTTCTTTCATTGAAATGCAAGAGTTGGAATATTTCAGTAGTGTTTGGTTGTGGTTTACCTTGTCCACAGTTACATTTTCTTGATTTTTCAAAGTTCATTTTGAATTTCTTTCATTGAAATGCAAGAGTTGGAATATTTCAGTAGTGTTTGGTGTGTGGTTTTACCTTTTATCACAGTTACATTTTCTTGATTTTTCAAAGTTCATTTTGAATTTCTTTCGTTGAAATGCAAGAGTTGAAATATTTCAGTAGTGTTTGGTTATGGTTTACCTGTGTCACAGTTACATTTTCTCTTGATTTTTCAATGTTCATTTTGAATTTCTTTCGTTGAAATGCAAGAGTTGGAATATTTCAGTAGTGTTTTTGGGTGTTTTACCTTGTCACAGTTACATTTTCTTGATTTTTCAAAAGTTCATTTTGAATTTCTTTCGTTGAAATGCAAGAGTTGGAATATTTCAGTAGTGTTTGGTGTGGTTTACCTTGTCACAGTTACATTTTCTTGATTTTTCAAAAGTTCATTTTGGAATTTCTTTCCATTGAAATGCAAGAGTTGGAATATTTCAGTAGTGTTTGGTTGTGGTTTACCTTGTCAACAGTTTACATTTCTTGATTTTTCAAAGTTCATTTTGAATTTCTTTCGTTGAAATGCAAGAGTTGGAATATTTTCAGTAGTGTTTGGTTGGGGTTTACCTTGTCACAGTTACATTTTCTTGATTTTTCAAAGTTCATTTTGAATTTCTTTCGTTGAAAAGCAAGAGTTGGAATATTTCAGTAGTGTTTGCTTGTGGTTTTACCTTGTCACAGTTACATTTCTTGATTTTTCAAAGTTCATTTTGAATTTCTTTCGTTGAAAATGCTAAGAGTTGGAATATTTCAGTAGTGTTTGGTTGTGGTTTACCATTGTCACAGTTACATTCTTTTCATGATTTTTCAAAAGTTCATTTGAATTTCTTTCATTGAAATGCAAGAGTTTGGAATATTTCAGTAGTGTTTGGTTGTGGTTTACCTTGTCAAAGTTACATTTTCTTGATTTTTCAAAGTTCATTTTGAATTTCTTTCGTTGAAATGCAAGAGTTGGAATATTTCAGTAGTGTTTGGTTGTGGTTTACCTTGTCACAGTTAACATTTTCTTGATTTTTTTTCAAAGTTCATTTTGAATTTCTTTCGTTGAAAAAGCAAGAGTTGGAATATTTCAGTAGTGTTTGCTCTGTGGTTACCTTGTCACAGTTACATTTTCTTGATTTTCAAAGTTCATTTTGAATTTCTTTCGTTGAAATGCAAGAGTTGGAATATTTCAGTAGTGTTCTTGGTTATGGTTTACCTTGTCACAGTTGCATTTCTTGATTTTTCAAAGTTCATTTGAATTTCATTCATTGAAATGCAAGAGTTGGAATATTTCAGTAGTGTTTGGTTCGTGGTTTACCTTGCCACAGTTACATTTTCATGATTTTTCAAAGTTCATTTGAATTTCTTTCGTTGAAATGCAAGAGTTGGAATAATTTCAGCAGTTTTGGTTGTGGTTTGCCTTGTCACAGTTACAGTTTTCTTGATTTTTCAAAGTTCATTTTGAATTTCCTAACAGTTCCTTGAAATGCTAAGAGTTGGAATATTTCAGTAGTGTTTGGTCGTGGTTTACCTTGCCACAGTTACATTTTCTTGATTTTTCAAAGTTCTTTTTGAATTTCTTTCGATTGAATGCAAGAGTTGGAATATTTCAGTAGCGTTTGGATTTGTGGTTTACCTTGTCACAGTTACATTTTTTGATTTTTCAAAGTTCATTTTTGAATTTCTTTCGTTGAAATGCAAGAGTTGGAATATTTCAGTAGTGTTTTGGTTGTGGTTTACCTTGTCAAAGTTACATTTTCTTGATTTTTCAAAGTTCATTTTGAATTTCTTTGTTGAAAAGCAAGAGTTGGAATATATTTCAGTAGTGTTTGCTTGTGCTTTTACCTTGTCACAGTTACATTTCTTGATTTTTCAAAGTTCATTTTGAATTTCTTTCGTTGAAATGCAAGAGTTGGAATATTTCAGTAGTGTTTGGTTGTGGTTTACCTTGTCACAGTTTACATTTCTTGATTTTTCAAAGTTCATTTTGAATTTCTTTCATTGAAATGCAAGAGTTGGAATATTTCAGAAGTGTTTGGTTGTGGTTTACCTTGTCACAGTTACTTTTCATTTCTTGATTTTTCAAAGTTCATTTTGAATTTCTTTCGTATTGAAATGCAGAGTTGGAATATTTCAGTAGTGTTTTGTCGTGGTTTACCTTGTCACAGTTACATTTTTCTGGATTTTCAAAGTTCATTTTGGATTTTACATTCTCTTGATTTTTTTCAAAGTTCATTTTGAATTTTCTTTCGGTGAAATGCAAGAGTTGGAATATTTCAGTAGTGTTTTGTCGTGGTTTATCATGTCACAGTTACATTCTCTTGATTTTTCAAAGTTCATTTTGAATTTCTTTCGTGAAATGCAAGAGTTGGAATATTTCAATAGTGTTTTATCGTGGTTTACCTTGTCACCGTTACATTCTCTTGATTTTTCAAAGTTCATTTTGGACTTTTCTTTCCTTGAAATGCAAGAGTTGGAATATTTCAGTAGTGTTTGTTATGGTTTACCTTGTCACAGTTACATTCTCTTGATTTTTCAAAGTTCATTTTGGGATTTCATTCATTGAAATGCAAGAGTTGGAATATTTCAGTAGTGTTTTGTCATGGTTTTTTACCTTGTCACAGTTACATTCTCTTGATTTTTCAAAGTTCATTTTGATTTTTACATTTCTTGATTTTTCAAAGTTCATTTCGAATTCTTTCGTGAAATGCAAGAGTTGGAATATTTCAGTAGTGTTTTGTCGTGGTTTATCATGTCACAGTTACATTCTCTTGATTTTTCAAAGTTTATTTTGAATTTCTCTTCGTGAAATGCAAGAGTTGGAATATTTCAGTCAGTGTTTTTGTCATGGTTTTCCTTGTCACAGTTACATTTTTCTGAATTCTCTCGATTTTTCAAAGTTCATTTTGGGATTTTTACATTCTCTTGATTTTTCAAAGTTCATTTTGAATTCTTTCGTGAAATGCAAGAGTTGGAATATTTCAGTAGTGTTTTTTGTCGTGGTTTACTCATGTCACAGTTACATTCTCTTGATTTTTTCAAAGTTCATTTGGATTTCTTTCCTTGAAATGCAGAGTTGAATATTTCAGTAGTGTTTTTTGTTATGGTTTACCTTTGTCACAGTTACATTCTCTTGATTTTTTAAAGTCATTTTGGATTTCTTTCATTGAAATGCAAGAGTTTGAATATTTCAGTAGTGTTTTTGTCATGGTTTACCCTGTCACAGTTTTACATTCTCTTGATTTTCAAAGTTCATTTTTTTAGATTCTCTTGATTTTTCAAAGTTCATTTTGAATTTCTTTCGTTGAAATGCAAGAGTTGGAATATTTCAGTAGTGTTTTGTCGTGGTTTATCATGTCACAGTTACATTCTCTTGATTTTTCAAAGTTCATTTTGAATTTCTTTCTTGAAATGCAAGAGTTGGAATATTTTCAATAGTGCTTTATCGTGGTTTACTCTGTCACCGTTACATTCTCTTGATTTTTCAAAGTTCATTTGGTTTTCTTCCTTGAAATGCAAGAGTTGGAATATTTCAGTAGTGTTTTGTTATGGTTTACCTTGTCACAGTTACATTCTCTTGATTTTCAACATTTTCAAAGTTCATTTTGGATTTCATTCATTGAAATGCAGAGTCGGAATATTTCAGTAGTGTTTTGTCATGGTTTACCTTGTCACAGTTACCATTTCTCTTGATTTTTCAAAGTTCATTTTGGATTTTTACATTCTCTTGATTTTTCAAAGTTCTATTTTGAATTTCTTTCGGTGAAATGCAAAGAGTTGGAATATTTCAGTAGTGTTTTGTCGTGGTTTATCATGTCACAGTTACATTCTTCTTGGTTTTTCAAATTCACCTTTTGAATTTCTTTCATTGAAATGCAAGAGTTGGAATATTTTCAATAGTGTTTTATCGTGGTTTTACCTTGTCACAGCTTTACATTCTCTTGATTTTTCAAAGTTCATTTTGGATTTCTTTCGTTGAAATGCAAGAAAGAGTTTGGAATATTTCAGTAGTGTTTTGTCATGGTTTTCCTTGTCACAGTTACATTCTCTTGAATTTTTCAAAGTTTCATTTTGGATTTTTCACACTTCTCGTTGATTTTTCAAAGTTCATTTTGAATTCTTTCGTGAATGAAATGCAAGAGTTTTGGAATATTTCAGTAGTGTTTTGTCGTGGTTTATCTTGTCACCACAGTTACATTCTCTTGATTTTTCAAAGTTCATTTTTGGATTTCTTTCGTTTGAAATGCAAGAGTTGGAATATCTCAGTAGTGTTTTGTTATGGTTTACCTTGTCACAGTTACATTCTCTTGATTTTTTAAAGTTTTCATTTTGAATTTTCTTTCATTGAAATGCAAGAGTTGGATATTTCAGTAGTGTTTTGTCATGGTTTACCCTGTCACAGTTACATTCTCTTGATTTTTTCAAAGTTCATTTTGGATTTTTTAGATTCTCTTGATTTTTCAAAGTTCATTTTGAATTTCTTTCGTTGAAATGCAAGAGTTGGAATATTTCAGTAGTGTTTTGTCGTGGTTTATCATGTCACAGTTACATTCTCTTGATTTTTCAAAGTTCATTTTGAATTTCTTTCGTGAAATGCAAGAGTTGGAATATTTCAGTAGTGCTTTATCGTGGTTTTTACCTTGTCACCGTTACATTCTCTTGATTTTTCAAAGTTCATTTTGGATTTCTTCGTTGAAATTTGAAATGCAAGAGTTGGAATATTTCAGTAGTGTTTTGTTATGGTTTACCTTGTCACAGTTACATTCTCTTGATTTTTCAAAGTTCATTTTTGGATTTCATTCTTTTGAAATGCAAGAGTCGGAATATTTCAGTAGTGTTTGTCATGGTTTACCTTGTCACACAGTTACATTCTCTGATTTTTCAAAGTTCATTTTCCACATTTTACATTCTCTTGATTTTTTCAAAGTTCAGTTTTGAATTTCTTTCGTGAAATGCAAGATGGTTTGGAATATTTCAGTAGTGTTTTGTCGTGGTTTATCATGTCACAGTTACATTCTCTTGTTTTTCAAAGTCATTTTGAATTTCTTTCGTGAAATGCAAGAGTTGGAATATTTCAATAGTGTTTATCGTGGTTTACCTTGTCACCGTTACATTCTCTTGATTTTTCAAAGTTCATTTTGGATTTCTTTCCTTGAAATACAAGAGTTGGAATATTTCAGTAGTGTTTTGTTATGGTTTACCTTGTCACAGTTATATTCTCTTGATTTTTCAAAGTTTCATTTGAATTTCTTTCGTGAAAATGCAAGAGTTGGAATATTTCAATAGTGTTTTTATCGTGGTTTACCCTTGTCACCGTTACATTCTCTTGATTTTTCAAAGTTCATTTTGGATTTCTTTCCTTGAAATGCAAGAGTGGAATATTTCAGTAGTGTTTTGTCAATGGTTTACCTTGTCACAGTTACATTCTCTTGATTTTTCAAAGTTCATTTTGGATTTTTACATTCTCTTGATTTTTCAAAGTTCATTTTGAATTTCTTTCGTGAAATGCAAGAGTTGGAATATTTCAGTAGTGTTTTGTCGTGGTTTTATAATGTCACAGTTACATTCTCTTGATTTTTCAAAGTTCATTTTGAATTTCTTTCGTTGAAATGCAAGAGTTGGAATATGTTCAATAGTGTTTTATCGTGGTTTACCTTGTCACCGTTACATTCTCTTGATTTTTCAAAGTTTCATTTTGGAATTTCTTTCCTTGAAATGCAAGAGTTGGAATATTTCAGTAGTTGTTTTGTTATGGTTTACCTTGTCACAGTTACATTCTCTTGATTTTTCAAAGTTCATTTTGGATTTCATTCATTGAAAATGCAAGAGTTGGAATATTTCAGTAGTGTTTTGTCATGGTTTGCCTTGTCACAGTTACATTCTCTTGATTTTTCAAAGTTCATTTTGGATTTTACATTCTCTTGATTTTCAAAGTTCATTTTGGATTTCTTTCGTGAAATGCAAGAGTTGGAATATTTCAGTAGTGGTTTTTTCGTCCGTGGTTTATCATGTCACAGTTTACATTCTCTTGATTTTTCACAAAGTTTATTTTGAAATTTATTTCGTGAAATGCAAGAGTTGGAATATTTCAATAGTGTGTTTATCGTGGGTTTACCTTGTCACACCGTTACATTCTCTTGATTTTTCAAAGTTAATTTTTGGATTTTCTTTCCTTGAATGCAAGAGTTGGAATATTTCAGTAGTGTTTTGTTATGGTGTACCTTGTCACAGTTACATTCTCTTGATTTTTCAAAGTTCATTTTGGATTTCATTCATTGAAATGCAAGAGTTGGAATATTTCAGTAGTTTTTGTCATGGTTACCTTGTTCACAGTTACATTCTCTTGATTTTTCAAAGTTCATTTTGGATTTTTACATTTTCTTTTTTCAAACGTTCATTTTGAATTTCATTCGTGAAATGCAAGAGTTTGGAATATTTCACGTAGTGTTTTGTCGTGGTTTATCATGTCACAGTTACATTCTCTTGATTTTTCAAAGTTCATTTTGAATTTCTTTCGTGAAATGCAAGAGAGTTGGAATATTTCATTCAGTGTGTTTTATCGTGGTTTACCTTTGTCACCGTTACATTCTCTTGATTTTTCAAAGTTCTTTTGGATTTCTTTCCTTGAAATGCAAGAGTTGGAATATTTCAGTAGTTTTGTCATGGTTTACCTTGTCACAGTTACATTCTCTTGATTTTTCAAAGTTCATTTTGGGTTTACATTCTCTTGATTTTTCAAAGTTCATTTTGAATTTCTTTCATTGAAATGCAAGAGTTTGGAATATTTCAGTAGTGTTTTTGTCGTGGTTTTATACCATGTCACAGTTGAATTCTCTTGATTTTTCAAAGTTCATTTTGAATTTCTTTCGTGAAATGCATGATTTGGAATATTTCAATAGTGTTTTATCGTGGTTTACCTTGTCACCGTTACATTCTCTTGATTTTTCAAAGTTCATTTTGGATTTCTTTCCTTGAAATGCAAGAGTTGGAATATTTCAGTAGTGTTTGTTATGGTTACCTTGTCACAATTACATTCTCTTGATTTTTCAAAGTTCATTTGGATTTCTTCATTGAAATGCAAGAGTTGGAATATTTCAGTAGTGTTTTGTCATGGTTTACCTTGTCACAGTTACATTCTCTTGATTTTTCAAAGTTCATTTTGGATTTTTTATCTCTTGATTTTTTCCAAGTTCATTTTTAATTTCTTTCGTTAAATGCAAGAGTTGGAATATTTCAGTAGTGTTTTGTCGTGGTTTATCATGTCACAGTTACATTCTCTTGATTTTTCAAAGTTCATTTTGGATTTCTTTCCTTGAAATGCAAGAGTTGGAATATTTCAGTAGTGTTTTGTTATGGTTTACCTTGTCACCGTTACATTATCTTGATTTTTCAAAGTTCATTTTGGATTTCTTTCCTTGAAATACAAGAGTTGAAATATTTCAGTAGTGTTTTTGTCATGGTTTACCTTGTCACAGGTACATTCTCTTGATTTTTCAAAGTTCATTTTTGGATTTCTTTCGTTGAAATGCAAGAGTTGGAATATTTCAGTAGTTTTTTGTCGTGGTTTACCTTGTCACAGTTACACATCTCTTGATTTTTCAAAGTTCATTTTGGATTATTTACATTCTTTTGATTTTTCAAAGTTCATTTTTGAATTTCTTTGGTTGAAATGCAAGGGTTGGAATATTTCAGTAGTGTTTTGTTTGTGCTTTACCTTGTCACAGTTACATTCTCTTGATTTTTCAAAGTTCATTTTGAATTTCTTTTCGTGAAATGCACGAGTTGGAATTATTTCAGTAGTGTGTTTTGTCGTTGGTTTACCCTTTCACAGCTTACACATTCTCTTGATTTTTCAAATTTCATTTTGGATTTATTTCTTTGCTTGAAATGCAAGAGTTGGAAATATTTCAGTAGTGTTTTGTCATGGTTTACCTTGTCACAGTTACATTCTCTTGATTTTACAAAGTTCATTTTTCGATTTCTCTTTCATTGAAATGCAAGAGTTGGAATATTTCAGTAGTGTTTTGTTATGTTTACCTTGTCACAGTTACATACTCAGTTCATTTAGGTTCATTTTGTTCTCAATGAACCAAAGAGTTCAAGAGTTGGAATATTTCAGTAGTGTTTGATGTGCTTTACCTTGTCACAGTTACATTCTCTTAATTTTTCAAAGTTTATTTTGAATTTCTTTCGTTGAAATGCAAGAGTTGGAATATTTCAGTAGTGTTTTGTTGTGCTTTACCTTGTCACAGTTACATTCTCTTGATTTTTCAAAGTTCATTTTGAATTTCTTTCGTGAAATGCAAGAGTTGGAAAATTTCACAGTAGTATTTTGTCGTTGGTTTACCATTTCACACTTACATTCTCTTGATTTTTCAAAGTTCATTTTGAATTTCTTTCATGAAATGCAAGAGTTGGAATATTTCAGTAGTGTTTTTGTTGTTTTGCTTTACCTTTGTCACAGTTACATTCTCTTGATTTTTCAAAGTTCATTTGAATTTCTTTCGTTGAAATGCAAGAGTTGGAATATTTTTCAGTAGTGTTTTGTCGTTGGTTTACCGATTCACACTTACATTCTCTTGATTTTTCAAAGTTCATTTTGAATTTCTTTCATTGAAATGCAAGAGTTGGAATATTTCAGTAGTGTTTATGTTGGTTTAACCTTGTCACAGTTACATTCTCTTGATTTTTCAAAGTTCATTTTGGATTTCTTTCTTGAAATGCAAGAGTTGGAATATTTATTTCAGTATTGTTTTGTCGTGGTTTACCTTGTCACAGTTACATTCTCTTGATTTTTCAAAGTTCATTTTAGATTTCTTTCACATTGAAATGCAAGAGTTGGAATATTTCAGTAGTATTTTGTCGTGGTTTACCTTGTCACAGTTACATTCTCTTGATTTTTTTTTCAAAGTTCATTTTGGATTTCTTTCGTTGAAATGCAAGAGTTGGAATATTTCAGTAGTGTTTTGTTATGGTTTACCTTGTCACAGTTACATTCTCTTGATTTTTCAAAGTTCATTTTGGATTTCTTTCCTTGAAATGCAAATTTGGAATATTTCAGTAGTGTTTGTCGTGCTTTACCTTGTCACAGTTACATTTTCTGATTTTTCAAAGTTCATTTGGATTTTTACATTCTCTTGATTTTTCAAAGTTCATTTTGAATTTCTTTCGTGAAATACAAGAGTTGGAAATTTTCAGTAGTGTTTTGTCGTGTTTACCATTTCACAGTTACATTCTCTTGATTTTTTGAAGTTCATTTTGAATTTCTTTCGTGAAATGCAAGATTTGGAATATTTCAATAGTGTTTTATCGTGGTTTACCTTGTCAAAGTTACATTCTCTTGATTTTCAAAGCTCAGTTTGGATTTCTTTCCTTGAAATGCAAGAGTTGGAATATTTCAGTAGTGTTTTGCTCGTGGTTTACCTAGTCATAGTTACATTCTCTTGATTTTTCAAAGTTCATTTTGGATTTCTTTCCTTGAAATGCAAGATTTGGAATATTTCAGTAGTGTTTTGTTATGGTTTACCTTGTCACAGTTACATTCTCTTGATTTTTCAAAGTTCATTTTGGATTTTCATTCATTGAAATGCAAGAGTTGGAATATTTCAGTAGTGTTTTTTCATGGTTTAACCTTGTCACAGTTACATTCTCTTGATTTTTCAAAGTTCATTTTGGATTTTTACATTCTCCTGATTTTTTTCAAAGTTCATTTTGAATTTCTTTTCGTGAAATGCAAGAGTTGGAATATTTCAGTAGTGTTTTGTCGTGGTTTATCATGTCACAGTTACATTCTCTTGATTTTTCAAAGTTCATTTTGATTTCTTTCGTGAAATGCAAGAGTTGGAATATTTCAATAGTGTTTTTATCGGGGTTTACCTGTGTCACCGTTACATTCTCTTGATTTTTCAAAGTTCATTTTGGATTTCTTTCATTGAAATGCAAGAGTTGGAATATTTCAGTAGTGTTTTTGTCATGGTTTACCTTGTCACAGTTACATTCTCTTGATTTTTCAAAGTTCATTTTTGGATTTCTTTCGTTGAAATGCAAGAGTTGGAATATTTCATTAGTTTTTTGTCGTGGGTTTACCTTGTCACAGTTACATCCTCTTGATTTTTCAAAGTTCATTTTTGGATATTTACATTCTTTTGATTTTTTCAAAGTTCATTTTGAATTTCTTGGTTGAAATGCAAGAGTTGGAATATTCAGTAGTGTTTTGTTGTGCGTTTTACCTTGTCACAGTTACATTCTCTTGAATTTTCAAAGTTCATCTTGAATTTTTTTCCTTGAAATGCAAGAGTTGGAATATTTAAGTAGTTTTTTTTTGTCGTGGTGTACCATGTCACAGTTACATTCTCTTGATTTTTCAAAGTTCATTTGTGGATTTCTTTCATGAAATATTTTTTGTTGTGCTTAACCTTGTAACAGTTACATTCTCTTGATTTTTCAAAGTTCATTTTGGATTTCCTTTCGTTGAAATGCAAGAGTTGGATATTTCAGTTGTTTCGTCGTGGTTACATTTTCACAGTTACGTTTCTCTTGATTTTTCAAAGTTCATTTTGAATTTCTTTCTTGAAATGCAAGAGTTGGAATATTTCAGTAGTGTTTTGTTGTGCTTTTACCTAGTCACAGTTATATTTTCTTGATTTATCAAGTTCATTTTGGATTTCTTTCGTAAAAAATGTACAGTTACTTCGTGGATTTACATTTCATTACTATTCTGTAGCTTGCAAAGTTATGGATTTCTTTCGTGGTTTCACTAGTGTTTTGTCGTGGGTCAACACTTGTACATTCTCTTGATTTTTCAAAGTTCATTTTGAATTTCTTTCTTGAAATGCAAGAGTTGGAATATTTCAGTAGTGTTTTGTCGTGGTTTACATTGTCTCCAGTTACATGCGCTTTCTCTGCAGAGTTGGAATATTTTTCAAAGTTCATTTGGATTTTTCTTTCTTTCAGTTGAAAATGCAAGCATGAGTTGGATATATTTCAGTAGTGTTTTGTCATGGTTTAACCTTGTCAACAGTTACATTCTCTTTATTTTTCAAAGTTCATTTTGGATTTCTTTCCTTGAAATGCAAGAGTTGGAATATTTAGTAGTGTTTTGTCGTGGTTACCTTGTCACAGTGACATTCTCTTGATTTTTCAAAGTTCATTTTGGATTCTTTCGTGGAAATGCAAGAGTTGGAATATTTCAGTAGTGTTTTGTCCCCCCCCCCATGGTTTACCTTGTCGTCACAGTTACATTCTCTTGATTTTTCAAAGTTTCATTTGAATTTCTTTCATTGAAATGCAAAGGGTTGGAATATTTCAGTGATGTGTTTTGTCGTGGTTTACCTTGTCACAGTTACATTCTCTTGATTTTTCAAAGTTCATTTGGATTTCGTTTCGTTGAAATGCAAGAGTAGAAATATTTCAGTAGTGTTTTGTTTGTCGTGGTTTACCTTGTCACAGTTACTTTCTCTTGATTTTTTTCAAAGTTCTTTGATTTTCTTTCGTTGAAATGCAAGAGTTAGGAATATTTCAGTAGTAGGTTTTGTCGTGGTTTACATTGTCACAGTGACATATTCTCTCTGATTTTTCAAAGTTCATCTTGAATTTCTTTCGTTGAAATGCAAGAGTTGGAATATTCAGTAGTGTTTTTGTTGTGGCTTTACCTGTCACAGTTATATTTCTTGATTTTTCAAAGTTCATTTGGATTTCTTTCGTTGAAATGCAAGAGTTGGAATATTTCAGTAGTGTTACTTCGTGGTTTACCTTTCACAGTTAACATTCTCTTGATTTTTTCAAAGTTCATTTTGAATTTCTTTCTTGAAATGCAAGAGTTGGAATATTTCAGTAGTGTTTTGTCGTGGTTTTACCTTGTCACAGTTACATTCTCTTGATTTTTCAAAGTTCATTTTGGATTTCTTTCATTGAAATGCATGAGTTGGAATATTTTCAGTAGTGTTTTGTCATGGTCTTACCTTGTCACAAATTTAAATTCTCTTTATTTTTCAAAGTTCATTTTTGATTTCTTTCCTTGAAATGCAAGAGTTGGAATATTTCAGTAGCTTGTGTTTGTCGTGGATTTACCTTGTCACAGTTACATTCTCTTGATTTTTCAAAAGTTCATTTTTTGGATTTCTTACAATTGAAATGCGAAGAGTGGAATATTTCAGTAGTGTTTTGTCATGGATTTGCCTTGTCACAGTTACATTCTCTTTATTTTTCAAAGTTCATTTTGGATTTCTTTCGTGAAATGCAAGAGTTGGAATATTTCAGTAGGTGTGTTTTGTCGTGGTTACCTTGTCACAGTTACATTCTCTTGATTTTTCAAAGTTCATTTTGAATTTCTTTCGTTGAAATGCAAGGAGCGTTGGAATATTTCAGTGATGTTTTGTCGTGGTTTACCTTGTCAGTCACAGTTACATTCTCTTGATTTTTCAAAGTTCATTTTGGATTTCGTTCGTTGAAATGCAAGAGTAGGAATATTTCAGTAGTGTTTGTCGTGGTTTTACGCTTGTCACAGTTACTTTCTCTTGATTTTTCAAAGTTCATTTTGAATTTCTTTCGTTGAAATGTGCAAGAGTTTAGAATATTCCAGTAGTGTGTTTTTGTCGTGGTTTTTACCTTGTCACAGTACATTCTCTTGAATTTTCAAAGTTCATCTTGAGATTTTCTCGTTGAAATGCAAGAGTTGGAATATTTCAGTAGTACTAGTTTTAGTTGGTTTACCTTGTCACAGTTACATTCCTCTTGATTTTTTCAAGTTCATTTTGGATTTCATTCATTGAAATGCAAGAGTTGCCGAATATTTCAGTAGTGTTTTGTCATGTTTAACTTAGTCACAGTAATTACATTCTCTTATTGATTTTTCAAAGTTCATTTTGGATTTATACATTCTCTTGATTTTTCAAGCGTTCATTTTGTAATTTCTTTCGTGAAATGCAAGAGTTGGAATATCTTGATTCAGTCAAGTGTTTTGTCGTGGTTTATTCTTGTCACAGTTACATTCGTCTTGATTTTCCAAAGTTCATTTTGAATTTCTTTCAGTTGAAATGCAAGAGTTGGGAATATCTTTTCAGTAGTGTTTTATCGTGACGTTTACCTTGTCACAGTTACATTCTCTGATTTTTGCAAAGTTCATTGTTGGGATTTCTTTTTCCTTGAAATGCAAGAGTTGGAATATTTCAGTAGTGTTTTGTCGTGGTTTACCTTGGTCACACTTGTTACATTCTTCTCTTGATTTTTCAAAGTTCACATTGGATTTCTTTCCTTGAAAAATGCAAGAGTTGGAATATTTCAGTAGTGTGTTTTGTCGTGGCACTTTACCTTGTCACAGTTACATTCTGGATTTTTCAAAGTTCATTTTGGATTTCTTTCGTTGAAATGCAAGATGTTGGAATATTTCAGTAGTGTTTTGTTATGGTTTACCTTATCACAGTTACATTCTCTTGATTTTTCAAAGTTCATCTTGGATTTCTTTTCTTGAAATGCGAAAAGTTTTGAATATTTCAGTAGTGTTTGTCATGCTTGTGCTTTACCTTGTCACAGTTACATTTTCTTGATTTTTCAAAGTTCATTTTGAATTTCTTTCGGTTGAAATGCAAGAGTTGGAATATTTCAGTAGTGTTTTGTTAAATCGGTTTACCTTGTCACAGTTACATGTTCTCTTGATTTTTCAAAGCTCTTTTTGGATTTCTCTTCGATTGAAAAGCAAGAGTTGGAATATTTTCAAGTAGTGTTTTGTCGTGGTTTACCTAGTCACAGTTTATATTCTCTTGATTTTTCAAAGTTCATTTTGGATCATTTCTTTCCTTGAAATGCAAGAGTTGGAATATTTCAGTAGTGCTTTATGTTTTGCTTATGGTTTACCGTTGTCTTACAGTACATTCTCTTGATTTTTCAAAGTTCATTTGGATTTCTTTTCTTGAATGCAAGAGTTGGAATATTTTCAGTAGTTGTTTTGTCATGGTTTAACTCTTGTCACAGTTACATTCTCTTAGATTTTTCAAAGTTCATTTTAGGATTTTTACATTCTCTTGATTGTTTTCAAAAGTTCCATTTTGAAATTTCTTTCACACAGTGAAATGCCAAGAGTTGGAATATTTCAGTAGTGGTTTTGTCATCGTGGTTTATCATGTCACAGTTACATTCTCTTGATTTTTCAAAGTTTTCATTTTGATTTCTTTCTGTAGAAATGCAAGAGTTGGAATATTTCAATAGTGTTTTATAAGTGGTTTACCTTCTGTCACCGTTTACATTCTATTGATTCTTTTCAAAGTTCATTTTGGATTTCTTTCGTTTGTAATGACAAGAGTTGGAATATCATTAGTTTTTTTGCGTGGTGTGGTTTACCTTTGTCCAGTTACATTCTCTTGATTTTTCAAAGTTCATTTTGGATATTTACATTCTCTTGATTTTTCCAAAGTTCATTTTTTGGATTTCTTATCGTTGAAATGCAAGAGTTGGAATATTATCATTAGTTTTTTGTCGTGTTTACCTTGTTACGGTTACATTCTCTTGATTTTTTCAAAGTTCATTTTGATTTTTACATTCTTTTGATTTTTCAAAAGTTCAGTTTTGAATTTCTTGGTTGAAATGCAAGAGTTGGAATATTCGTAGTGTTTTGTTGTTGCTTTAGCCTTTGTAAACATTACATTCTCCTTGAATTTCAAGTCATCTTGAATTTCATTCCTTGAAAATGCAAGAGTTGGATATTTCAGTTAGTTTTTTTTGTCGTGGTTTACCGTGTCCACAGTTACATTCTATTGATATTTTCAGAAGTTCATTGGGGATTTCTTTCATGGAAATATTTTTTTGTTGTGCTTTACCTTGTCACCAGTTACATTCTCATTATCTGATTTTTCAAAAGTTCATTTTGGATTTCTTTCGTTGAAATGCAAGAGTTGGAATATTTCAGTAAGTGTTTCGTCGTGGTTTACCATTTCACAGTTACATTCTCTTGATTTTTTCAAATGTTCATTTTGAAATTTCTTTCTTGAAATGCAAGAGTTGGAATATTTCAGCTAGTGTTTTGTTGTGATTTACCTAGTCACAGTACATATGTTTTCTTGATTTTTCAAAGTTCATTTTGGATTTCTTTTCGTAAATGCAAGAGTTGGATATGTTCAGTAGTGATCTTAACTTCGTGGTTTACCATTTCACAGTTAACATTCTCTTGATCTTTTCAAAGTACTTTTCATTTTGAATTTTTTCTTGAAATGCAAGAGTTGGAATATTTCAGTAGTGTTTTGTCGTGAAGTTTACCTTGTCACAGTTACATTCTCTTAGATTTTCAAAGTTCATTTTGGATTTCTTTTCATTAAATGCATGAGTTGGAATTTCAGTAGTGTTTTTTGTCATGGCTTTACTTTGTCACAGATTACATTCTCTTAAATTTTTCAAAGTTCATTTTGGATTTCTTTCCTTGAAATGCAAGAGACTTTGGAATATTTAGTAGTAGTTTTTGTCGTGGTACCTTGTCACAGTGACATTCTCTTGATTTTTTCAAAGTTCATTTGGATTTCTTTCTTTCTAATGCATGAGTTGGAAGATTTCAGTAGTGTTTTGTCATGGGGTTTACCTTGTAACAGTTACACTCTCTCTTTATTTTTCAAAGTTCATTTTGGCTGTTTCTTTCCTTGAAATGCAAGATTTGGAAATATTTAGGTAGTGTTTTGTCAGTGGTTACCCTTGTTCACAGTTAAATTCTCTTGATTTTTCAAAAGTTTATTTTAATTTCGTTTCGTTGAAAGGCAAGATATAGAAAATATTTCAGTAGTGTTTTTGTCGTAGGTTATGTTTTTTTTTTTTAGTTTTTGTCATTTTTAGTTACCTTGTCATGAGTTAAGCTTTCTCTTGATTTTTCAAAGTCATTTTGAATTTTTTTCTTAAACATGCAAGAGTTATAATATTCAGTCAGTGTTTTGTCGTTGCTGTAAACTCTGATCACAGTATACATTCTCATTGATTTTCAAAGTTCATTTGTGGATTTCTCTCTGCTTGAAATGCCAAGAGCTTGAGATAAAATGAGGAAGAGCTTGGATTATTTCCATTAGCTGTTTTGTCGCTAGGTTTAACCTGTCACAGACAACATTCTTCTTGATTTTTTCACTGTTAATTTTGGGATTTCGGTCATGAAAATTGCAAGAGTTGAGCAATATTTTAGTAGTGTGTCGTCATGCCGTATTAACCTTCGTCGCACATTACATTCTTCTTGATGGTTTCAAAGTTCAAAGTTCATTTTGACATTCGCTGATTTTTCCTGTTCGTTTTGAATAGCCAGAGTGAAATTCATAGGTGGATATTCAGCTATGTGCTTTGTATCGTGGCTTTACCTGTGTCACAATTATACATTCCTCTGATTTTTCTAAAAGACTAATCTTGAATATTCATTCATTGCAAATTGCAAGGAGTCTGGAATATTTTCAGTAGTGTTTATGATCGTGGTATTAAACTATGTCACAGTCACTCTACTGATTTTTTCAAAGCTCATTTTGAAATTTCTTTTTTTTTTTTTTTTTTTTTCATTAGAAATGCAAGAGTTGTGCCCCCGATATTATCAGTAAGTAAAGTTTTTGTAGATGGTTTACCGCTCGGTGTCACAGTTACATTCTACTTGATTTTTCAAAGTTCATTTTTGATTTCTTGCGGTTGAATGCAAGGAGTGGATCTTTCATTAGCTTTTTGTCGTCATTGAAATGCCACCCCTTTTGTCACCGAATACTATTCAGTAGTGTATTATGTCAAGTTCAATTTACCCTGTCATATTTACATTCTTTTGATTTTATTAAAGTTCATTTTTGAATTTCTGTTCCGTTGAAATGCCTAAGGGTTGGATCGGAATATTTCAGTAGATGTTTTGTCATGGTTTACCCGTTAGTTCACAGTTACATTCTCTTTGATTTTCAAAGTTCATCTGATTTTTTTCCGTTTGCAAAATGCAAGAAGTTGGAATACTTTCAGTAGTTTTTTGTGGGGTCGGTGGTTTGAACCGTGTCACAGTTACATTCTCTGATTTTTTCCAAGTTTCATTGAGAGGATGTTTCTTTCATGATAATATTTTGTTGTGCTTTACCTTGTTCCACACGTTACATTCTCTTTTTGAATTTTTCAAAGTTCATTTTTGGATTTCTTTCGTGACAAATGCAAGTAGGTTGGAAAACTATTTGCAGTAGTGTTTTCTGTCGTGGTTTACATTTTCACAGTTCATTCTCAATTGCATTTTTCAAAGTTCATTTTTGAATTTCTTTCTTGAAATGCCGAGTTGGAATATTTCAGTAGTGTGTTTGTTGTGCTTTACTATTCCACTGTTATATTGTTCTATGATGTTTCAAAGTTCATTTGATTTCTTTCGTAAAATGCAAGAGTTGGAATATTGTCAGTAGTGGTTGTCTTCGTGGTTTGTACCATTTCACTAGTTACATTCTCTTGATCTTTTCGAAAGTTCATTTAGAATTTCCTTTCTTGAATGCTAGAGTGTGGAATATTTTATGTATTGTTTTGGTCGTGGTTTCCCTTGTCCTACAGTTACACTTTCTCTTGTAATTTATTTTCATAAGTTCTTTTTGGATTTCTTGCACTTAAATGCAGGATTTGGAATATTCAGTAGTGTTTTGGTCATGTTTTCACCTTGTCCACAGTGTACAGTTCTCTTGATTTTTCAAGTTCATTTTGGATTTCTTTGCTTGAAATT
>JAPEVW010000187.1:0-15000 GCA_027921565.1 Artemia sinica
TTCACATAAATTGATTGGAGGGCTTCCATCCCACCCTATTTTTTCCCCAAGCACATCCAATCTAAATTTTGAGACGGCCATTTTGTTTAAAACAGTTCAAAGGTTAAATAACTATACCATAGTTATATAACTATGGTTCACGACCCTCTGGTACAAGGGCTGTAAGTTATACAAGTTGCCTATTGTTAACATATAAGTTTTTTTTCAATAAAAGATGGCATGTTTGATCCTATAAATAAAAAAAAAGCATGCAGGATTAAGGTCAAACCTTAGGGAAACGTCAAGAAGAATGCCAAACACAATCAGAAAGCATTTATTCCTTTATTGGTTGTGAAAAGGAAATACCAGGGACAATTACAATGGCTGATGGTATCAGCCGTCACATTGTTTGGAAAATATTTAGGAGCATCTTCAACTAAATCAAGAGGTACAAGGTGCATCCAGTTTTAAAAGACGTTGTATTTGCAATGTGTCGAGAACAGCTAAGGGTATAAACCTGTGGATATGAAGTTAAAACTTTCAGGGCAAGTTGAAGGAATGTTGAAAAAAAGGCTGGAGTGCAACCAGTCCTCCTCCCATGTCCTTTTTATTTGCAATTTCCTCAAGGACATCTGATCAAAATTCGAGATCTAGATTCAAAAAAGGTCAAATATTTTCAACACATATTATGTATATGGACGTTAAGTTTTTTACTTAACGTCTAAAAGGTCTGATTCATCTGAATAACAGAGTACTAAATCAGCTTTAATGGTTTGTGACATCGGATCTTCTTTTTCTTTTGCAAAAATAAAACAAAGCTTTTTCGTTAATAATTTTGACAGGTGTTTATATCATGAATGATATAAATGATATTTAACTACCCCCTTTGTCCAGTAAGAGTTATTCAGAATGGAAAGGACTCAAAAGGGAAGCCTACATACCTCGTTTTTTTGCTACGGAAGTCACGATGAATTCAGGCTCATTGATGTGAATGTTCGAAAATACGACCCTAAAACGACTGACTCATCCACACCTGCTGTTAAAAAAGCATTTGCCGAGCTTGCAAATACTCCTGAAATTTATCAGACTCTTTCAAAGAGATTTTTAGCCCTGAAAGCTAGAGGTAAAGTAGGGTCCACCTTGCTTTCTTCCAGTGTTGCCCCAATTTATGAGCAACTAGTTGCTACTGAAGTCCAGCTAGAGAAGACAAAAAGTGATTTGCTTGAAAATATTACGCAGAAAGTGACTGAAAAGTTTAATGATTCAAGGTCAATGAAAGAGCCTTCTGAACTAATAATCAGCCAGGTTTATGATGCAATCACACTCGAGTTTAATCCGAAGTTTGCGAAAATTGAGCAGGCTTTAAAGGGTCTGAGAACTCAAATTGAGAACCTCGAGAACAGAATCATTCGAATTGAAACAAAGCTGGATGATTTTGATCAGAAGTCCCTACTCAACAGCCTTGTATTTCATGGGGCTAAACAGTTACCCAGTGTGGAAAGTTGCACTGCAATGCTTCAAATTCTGAACAGCAAAATGTCTCTGACTGAACTCTCGCCTTCTGATCTGATCAATGTATACCGTCTCCGCCTGAATAATCAGGCCCCACAGACTGAAGAAAGTTCTACTAGAGTTGCTCCGATCATTGTTAAATTTTAAAGTAAAGATGTAGCCCGGAAAGTGGTTAAAGCAAAAGCTAGACTTGCATCTACTGGTATTTTGTATCGGAGTCTCTAACAAAGCGTCGCCGGGACATTTTGAATGCGGCTAAAGACATTTACGGTCCGCGTAATGCGTGGTCAGATCAGGGTCAGATATTGGCAAAGCAAAGTGTAGGGTCAGCAATAAGGAAAATAAGGTCTATTGCTTATTGCATTTAGTATTATAAGTTATGATTTGTTTGTTTGTTTGTTTTTGTTTTTTTTCTTCGTTTTTTAAAAATAAGCTGTTTTTTTGTGTGTGTGTTTTTTTTAGGTATGTTTAGCATCTTGCAGTATCGCAGTATTGGTATGATTGTTGTGATTTTATTTATTTATTTATTTTAATTTTTTTTATTTATAGCCTCTTAGTTATTTTTTTATTTATTTTATGATATGTGTGTTGCGGTGCAGGTCTGATACATAGTCTCCTTAAGTTGCATGAATTTATCTAACTCAGGCTCTGGGGATTTTTACTCTCTTGATGGGCGTTTACTTCAGTTACAAAGAAACCCCTTAGATGTTTTTAGTATTATTAATAATTCTATTGGTTTAAATTGAAGAAATTCCCTAAATATTTCCCAATCAGTTAATAGTAAGTATGTTTCTGATTTAAAGTGCGCTACTAGACGAGATGATCATTTTTTGGTCCTTCAACTTAATACTCAAGATCTATGTTCATCGATTGATCAGTTGAGGCGGATAGTTTTTGATGGGCGACCCGATGTCATCGGATTATTTGAGACTTTTCTTAATTCTAGCAATGAAATGCTTTTAGATATACCCGGTTACAGAATGGAGCGACTAAATCGCAGAAGGATGGCAAAGGGTGGACTAGTAATGTATGTTTCTGACATTTTTCCTTATACTGTTCGAAGTGATCTGTCAAAGAATGACGAAGGGGTTTTCGAATCCCAGTTTATTGAAATTAAATTAAAAAATAAGGTTTTTATAATTGGTAATGTTTATAGATCTCCCAGTTGGTCCGTCCCTTCTTTTCTTCAGGTCCTTGATGAGGTCTTGGATTTAATAGGCAGACGTCCATGTGAACTTGTAATAATGGGAGACTTTAACTTAAATCTAATTGACATGGCTTCCTCTACTACGGTCGGTTTTCTCTCAGATATGCTCGCTGCTGGGGTTCTACCAACAACCTGTATTCCGACACGTGGAACTGATACGTCAGCGTCTTTAATTGATAATATTTTATCGTCTCTTAATTTGGTTCGGGATTCTGTTGTAGTGAGTGATATTTCAGACCATTTTCTTGTATTATTCAGTTTTATCCTTGAAAAAAACATTGAATAGGGACACTCTAGCATCTGCTTTAGCTTCTTTTAGGTTTGGTTTGAATGAATTGATCTACCTTAGATCTCATTTAGCTGAGAAGACATGGAATTTTTTTGGTGAGGGTAATGATTTTTGTTAAAAGTTTGATTCCTTTTATGAGTCAGTAAAGGAGTCTATTTTTGACTTATGTGCACTGTCTCCCTCTACTTCTAGGTCAAAAAGATCTATTCCTCTTAACCCATGGATGACCCCTGGTCTTCTAAAGAGTTGGAGAAGAAAAAATAATCTTTGGAAAGCTTTTAAGTCAGTAAAGCCATCTTTGAATGCTGCACGTCTTCAACAATTCAAACTCTACAGGAATGTTTTCAATTCTTTATGCTGGAAGGCTAAATTCCTTTATTATTCCAAAAAATTCTCGGATTGTGGGAAAGATATTCGAAAAACTTGGCAAGTGATCAATTCCGTCCTCAAACGTTCTTCTCCGGCTCCTTCTATCCCTCCAAGTCTTGTAGTTGGTGATGTGGTTGTTGAGGGTATTTCATCTGTTCAAGAAGCATTTACATAATATTTGGCCAATATTGGGAAAACCACTGCTTCTTCAGTTAGGTCTTCACAGTCAAAACCAGATTACAAATCTTATATTGGTCCGCTTTGTCTCAAATCGATGGTGATATATCCTGCTTCTGTTGTTGAAGTAGCCAGGATTGTAAATAGCTTGAAGGGTTCTTCGTCGTCTGGCCCTGACTGTATTCCAACTATGGTAGTTAAATTCATTCTTCCTTCAATCATTTCTCCATTGACAAAGCTTATAAATCTTTCTTTTGAAAATGGGATTTTCCCCAGTTCACTTAAGCGAGCTAGAGTAATTGTTTTGTATAAAGGCGGACAAAGAAGTGATCCAGCTAATTATCGTCCTATATCTTTGCTGTCTGTTTTTAGCAAAATTTTGAAAAGACCATGCTTCCCCGTCTACTTGCTTTTCTAGAGGCTAAAAGATTTTTTCATGATTTTCAGTTTGGCTTCCGAGCTAAACATTCTACGGAGCATGCGTGTGTAACTCTTTTAAATTTTCTCCACACCGCGCTTGACTCTGGTTTGATTCCTGCAGCTATATTCTTAGATGTCCGTAAGGCTTTTGACTCTTTAACTCATGAGACTGTGCTGTATAAGCTGTCACACAATGGTGTAAGAGGACAAGCTCATGCTTGGTTTGATTCCTATTTGTCAGGTAGAACTATCTCCGTCGACTCCCTCTCCCACTTTTTGTCTGAAGTTGAGCTTGGTGTTCCTCAAGGCTCTGTTCTTGGACCGTTTCTGTTTTTGATTTATGTTAATGACCTTATAGTTGCGGTTAAGAATAAAAAACCTACAGTGTGCTGTCGCCTATGTCATCCTGAATCTTTCTATGCTAAAAAAATCCATCGTTTGAGGATGTGGACACTGTCGTTGCTTTTGCTGATGACAGTACCATTGGTACTGTAGTAGGAACTGAGTGTGAGATGCTTCCCTAATTAGTTGACCTTTTTGAGAGAGTTGTTCTTTGGTTTGATACAAATTGCCTTGCCCTAAATGTTGCTAAGTCAAGTTTTCTAATTTTTTCCCGTATTTCTCTGGCGTGCTCGAGTTAACTAAGAAGCTTCAGGACCTAAGAAACGATATGTCCAATTTCTCGGTATTCTAGGGGATCATTCGATTGGAAATCGAGAGTTCTAGTACTTATTTTAATAGTTGAAAATGATTGGAGGGCAACAAGCTCCCCCTCCATGCCCACCATTCCCCCAAACACATCCAATCAAAATTTTGAGATAGCCATTTTGTTCAGCATAAATGATTTCCACATAGAAAATATATTTTTGAGGAGGACACTCCCCCACAACCCTCAAGGCAAGGGTTTTAAGTTATGCCCTGGGGGCATATAAGGTTTTTATAGAAGGCGTTGTCGTAGAAACTTCAAAACAGGCTCATTCGATTGGAAATTAAAGAGCTAGTGCCCTTTTTAATAGTCGAAAGTGATTGGAGTGTAACTGCCCCCCCCCCACACCCATCATTTCCCCAAACACATCCAATCAAAATTTTCAGATAGCCATTTTGTTCAGCATAGTTGATTTCCAGATAGAAAATATATTTTGAGGAGGGCACTCCCCCACAACCCTCAGGGCAAGGGTTTTAAGTTATGCCCTATGGGCATATAAGGTTTTCATAGAAGGCATTGTTGTAAAAACTTCAAAACATGCTCATTCGATTGGAAATTAAAGGGCTAGTGCCCTTTTTAATTGTCAAAAGTGATTGGAGTGCAACTAGCATCCCCCCCCACGGCCATCATTTCCCCAAACACATCCAATCAAAATTTTGGGATAGCCATTTTGTTCAGCATAGTTGATTTCCAGATAGAAAATATGTTTTTGAGGAGGACACTCCCACAGAACCTTCAGGGCAAGGGTTTTAAGATATGCCCTGGGGGTATATAAGGTTTCTTATAGAAGGCGTTGTCGTAGAAAACCTCAAAAAAGGCTCATTCGATTGGAAATTCAAAGGGATAGTGCCCTTTTTAATAGCCAAAAGTGATTGGAGGGCTACTACCCCCCCCCCCCCCTACGCCCATCATTCCCCCAAACACATCCAATCAAAATTTTGAGATAGCCATTTTGTTCAGTGTAGTTGATTTCCAGATAGAAAATATGTTTTTGAGGAGGACAATCCCCCACAACCTCAGGGCAAGGTTTTAAGTTATGCCCTGGGGGCATATAAGGTTTTTATAGAAGGCGTTGTTGTAGAAACTTCAAAACAGTCTCATTCGATTGGAAATTAAAGGGCTAGTGCCCTTTTTAATAGTTGAAAGTGATTGGAGGGCAACTAGCCCCCCCACGCCCATCATTTCCCCAAACACATCCAATCAAACTTTTGAGATAGCCATTTTGCTCAGTGTAGTTGATTTCCAGATAGAAAATATGTTTTTGAGCAGGACGCTCCCCCACAACCCTCAGGGCAAGGGTTTTAAGTTATGCCCTGGGGGCATATAAGGTTTTTATAGAAGGCCTTGTCGTAGAAACTTCAAAACAGGCACATTCAATTGGAAATTCAAAGGGCTAGTGCCCTTTTTAATAGTCGAAAGTGATTGGAGGGCAGCTAGCCCCCCCCCCACACCCATCATTCCCCCAAACACATCCAATCAAAATTTTGAGATAGCCATTTTGTTCAGCGTAGTTGATTTCCAGATAGAAAATATGTTTTTGAGGAGGACACTCCCCCACAGCCTTCGGGGCAAGGGTTTTAAGTTATGCCCTGGGGGCATATAAGGTTTTTATAGCAGAAAACTTCAAAAAAGGCTCATTTGATTGGAAATTCCAAGGGATAGTGTCCTTTGTAATAGTCGAAGGTGATTTGAGGGCAACTAACCCCCCTCTCACGCCCACCTTTTCCCCAAACACATCCAATCAAAATTTTAAGACAGCCATTTTTTTAAACGTAGTTTTAAGTTCTGGAAATTAGGTCTTTGAGGATTACAGCTCCCCCAAAGCCCTCAGGGCAAGGGTTGTAATTTAAGGATTCTCCGAATCCTTCATATTATTTCTTATGGAAGGGACGCTTGTATAAGCTTTAGAGAGGGCTCATTTGATTGAAAATTGAAAGTTCTTGTTCACTTTTTAAGAGTCAAAAGAGATTGAAGGGCAATTAGCCCCTCTCCCTCCTCCACTCCTTAAATGCATCAGATAAAAATTTTGAGATATACATTTTGTTAAAATAGTTCAAAGTTCTGATAAAAAAAAACTCCGGTGTCGACACAGCCCACCAGGATCCAGGGGTAGGCGTTGTATGTTATTTCCTGGGGCATAACTTATTAAGGGGGGTTTTTAACTTATGGGAAGGGGTTTTGTGTGGGAAGAACACATAGGGAATCTATTATAATTATCCAATTAAAAGGTTAAAATACATACTCTGTGATAGATGCAAAATTGCTTTGGCACACAAATTCCTATTAAGGTCAATTCCAAACAGTCGTGATCCCTTTGTGTCAGCAAGTGAAATGGTCTAAACCCCCTTATTGGAACTATTTTTCCAATCCATTAATTGTTGTCAATCGCTGTCCACAAGTTATACCAGCTGTCTATTGTTCATATGTAAGGTTTTTATCAAAGAGGTAATCGTATAGACTTTGAAAAAGGCCTCATTTGATTTAAATTGAAAGTTCTAGATCCGTTTTTTAAAGTCAAGAATAATAGCACAGTAAGCACCCCCTCCCCATGCCATAAAAACTTGAAAATTTTTGCAATCAAAAACGAACAAAAATTAATTAAAAAAAAACTTTCCGAAAAATAAATTTTTCAAAGAAAAGTAAAGGCCATTTTAAACTTAAGCTCAGGAGATACAAATACCTGTTAAAATTCAAACTCAAAACGACCAGAAATTACTATTGAAGAATAAATGAAACCCAAAACGAACAAAAATTAAATAAACAATCATAGCAAAAAACATACAACAAGTACTAATATAAATAAATAAATAGATCTTAAAGGGAGTAATACTTAGATTGAATATGAAGATCAAGCTTAAAACGAAAACCAATATTTTGCTATTAAAGTATAAATGAAACTTAAAACGAACAGAAATTAAATAAACAATCAATGCGAACAAACATACAATATATATTAATGTAAATGAATAAATAAATCTTAAAACGAGTGAAACCTAAATTGAATATGCAAATCAAGTTTGAATCGAATAAAAATAACTACGAAACAAGAGTTTGGGTATCGTCTCACTGCAGAAGCATAAACCTACTGCGTCATTGGCGCTTTACTGAAAACTATAAAAAATGAAGTTTTTACAGTTATATATTCAAAAACAAAATCTATTATTTATACGGATCCTAAATTTTACAATTTTTTTTCTAAAATATTTCATAGGCAGTGCGCTAGTGCTGCCTAAGTAAAGAACGATGTTGGCACAATGTGTGTTTTTTTTCCATACCCGGCCACTTCGTATCGAAGGAGTTGCCGTAGAAACTTTGAAAAGGGCACATTCGATTAGAAATTGGAGTGGCTAGTGCCCTTTTTAATAGTTGAAAGTGATTGGAGGGCAACTAGCCCCCCCCCCATGCCCATCATTCCCCAAAACACATCCAATCAAAATTTTGAGATAGCCATGTTGTTCAACGTAGTTGATTTTCAGATAGGAAATAAGTTTTTGAGGAGGACACTCCCCCACAACTCTCGGGGCAAGGGTTTTAAGTTATGCCCTGAGGCCATACAAGAACGATGTTGGCACAATGTACTATTTATTATTTTTTTCCTTTAGAGCAGGGCACCTCATATGGAATGGGTCGTCGTAGAAACTTCAAAAGGGGCTCATTCGATTGAAAATTGAGAGTTCTAGTGCCCTTTTTAATAGTCGAAAGTGATTGGGGGGCAACTAGCCCCCCCCCCCCCACGCCCATCATTCCCCCAAACACATCCAATAAAAATTTTGAAATAGCCATTTTGTTCAGGGTAGTTGATTCCCAGATAGAAAATATGTTTTGAGGAGGACACATCCCCACAACCTTCAGTGCAAGGGTTTTAAGTTATGCCCTGGGGGCATATAAGGTTTTTATAGAAGGCGTTGTCGTAGAAACTTCAAAAAAGGCTCATTCGATTGGAAATTCAAAAGGCTAGTGCCCTTTTTAATAGTCGAAAGTGATTGGAGGGCAACTAACCCCCCTCCCCCACGCCCATCATTCCCCCAAACACATCCAATCAAAATTTTGAGATAGCCAATTTGTTCAGTGTAATTGATTTCCACATAGAAAGTATGTTTTTGAGGAGGACACTCCCCCACAGCCTTCAGGGCAAGGGTTTTAAGTTATGCCCTGGGGGCATATAAGGTTTTTAAAGAAGGCGTTGTCGTAGAAACTTCAAAAAAAAGCTCATTCGATTGGAAATTCAAAGGGCTAGTGTCCTTTTTAATAGTCGAAAGTGATTGGAGGGCAACTAGCCCCCCCCCCACGCCTATCATTCCCCAACAACATCCAATAAAAATTTTGAGATAGCCATTTTGTTCAGCGTAGTTGATTTCCATATAGAAAACATATTTTTGAGGAAACACTCCCCCACAACCCTCAGGGCAAGGATTATAAGTCATGCCCTGGGGGCATATAAGGTTTTTGTTGAAATCTTTGTCGTAGAAACTTGAGGGTAGTGATTTGAGGGCAACTAATCCCCCCTCACGCCCACCTTTTCCCCAAACACATCCAATCAAAGTTTTTAGATAGCAATTTTGTTCAACGTAGTTGAAAATTTTGGAAATTAGGTCTTTAAGGATGACAACCTCTCCCCCACATCCCTCAGGGCAAGGGTTGTAAGTTATGCCCTCGGACATATAAAGTTTTATTGAAAGCGTTGTCGTAGAAACTTCAAAAGGGCTCATTCAATTGAAAATTTAAAGGGCTAGTGCGTTTTTTAATAGTTGAAAGTGATTGGATAGCGACTAACGCCCCTCTCACTCCCACCATTTCCCCAAAAACATCCAATCAAAATTTTGAGATATCCATTTTGTTATCAACGTAGTTGAACCTTCTGGGAATTAGGTCTTTTAGGATGATAACCCCTCAGAGTCCTCAGTGCAAGGGTTGTAATTTATGCCCTGGGGGCATATAAGGTTTATATAGATAGTGGTTGCATAAATCATAGGCAGCGCGATCGCACTGCCTAAGTAAAGAACGGGGACACTCGGGAACGAGACAAGAAACGGGGACTAAGTAAAGAGAAGGACACACCCCCACAACCCTCAGGGCAAGGGTTTTTAAGTTATGCCCTGAGGGCATATAAGAACGATGTTGCCACAATGTATTATTTATTAATTTTTTCCTTTAGAGCAGGGCACTTCGTATCGAAGAAGTTGTCGTAGAAACTTCAAATAGGGCTGATTCAATTGGAAATTGGAGTGACTTGTGCCGTTTTTAATAGTCAAAAGTGATTGGAAGGCGACTAACATCCCTTCCACGCCCACCATTTCCCAAAAACACATCCAATCAAAATTTTGAGATAGCCATTTTGTTCAGCGTAGTTGATTTCCAAATAGAAATTGTTTTTGAGGACAGTCCCCCACAGCCCATAGGGCAAGGGTTGTAAGTTATGCCTTGGGGCATATAAGGTTTTTTTTTATAAAAGGCTTTGTCGTAGAAACTTCAAAAAAGGCTCATTCGATTGGAAATTCAAAAGGCTAGTGCCCTTTTTAATAGTCGAAAGTGATTAGAGGGCAACTAACCCACCTCTCACGCCCACCTTTTCCCCAAACACATGCAATAAAAACTTTGAGATAGCCATTTTATTCAATGTAGTTTTAAGTTCTGGAAATTAGATTCTTTGAGGATGACAACCCCCGCCCCCCAAAGCCCTCAGGGAAAGGGTTGTAACTTATGCCCAGGGGGCATATAAGGTTTTTATATAACGCGTTGTCGTAGAAACTTCAAAAAGGGCTCATTCGATTGGAAATTGAAATGGCTAGTGCCCTTTTTAATAGTCGAAAGTGATTGGAAAGCAACTAACACCCCTTCCACGCCCACAATTTCCCCAAACACATCCAATAAAGATTTTGAGATAGCCATTTTGTTCCACGCAGTTCAAAGTTCAGGAAATTATACCTTTGATCAGGACACTCCCCCCCCCCCCGTCTTCAGGGCAAGGGTTATAAGTTATACCCTGGGGGCATATAAGGTCATATAAGGTTTTTATGGAAATCTTTGTCTTAGAAAATTGAAAAAGGACTCATTCAATTTGAAATTCAAAGGGATAGTGCCCTTTTTAATAGTCGAAAGTGATTTGAGGGCAACTAACCCCCCTCTCACGCCCATCTTTTCTCCAAATACATCCAATCAACATTTTAGATAGCCATTTTATTCAACGTAGTTGAAAGTTTTGGAAATTAGGTCTTTACGGAAGACACCCCCCCCCACAGCCCTCAGGGCAAGGGTTGTAAGTTATGCCCTGGGGGCATTTAAGGTTTTTATTGAAAGCTTAGAAACTTCAAAAGGGCTCATTCAATTGGAAACTGAAAGGGCTAGTGCCTTTTTTAATAGTTGAACGTGATTGGAGAGCGACTAACACCCCTCTCACGCCTACCATTTTCCCAAACATATCTAATCAAAATTTTGAGATATCCATTTTGTTCAACGTAGTCGAAAGTTCTTGAAATTAGGTCTTTTAGGATGATAACCCCCTCAGAGTCCTCAGTACAAGGGTTGTAAGTTATGCCCTAGGGGCATATAAAGTTTATATAGAAAGTTGTTATAGAAATTTCAAAAAGGGCTCATTTGATTGGAAATTGAAATTTCCCTTTTTAATAATCAAAAGTGAGTGGAGAGTAATTAACCGCCCTCTTACGCCCACCATTTCCCCAAAAACAATCAATCAAAGTTTAGTGATAGCCATTTTGTTCAACGCAGTTGAAAGTTCTGGTAATTATGTATTTAAGGATGACAAACCCCCCAGAGCCCCAAGGGCAAAGTTTGTAAGGTCTGCCCTCGTGGCATATAAGGTTTTTATATATAGAGTTATCGTAAAACTTAAAAAAGGGCTCATTCAATTCGAAATTGAGAGGGCTAGTGCCCTTTGTGATAGTCGAAAGTGATTGGAGGGTAACTAAACCCCCTCTCACGCCCACCATTCCTCCAAAGACATCCAATCAAAATTTTCAGATAGCCATTTTGTTCAACGTAGTAGAAAGTTCTGAAAATTAGGTCTTTGAGAATGACAACCCCCGCCCCCAAAGCCCTCAGGGAAAGGGTTGTAAGTTATGCCCTGGGGGCATATAAGATTTTTATTGAAAGTTTTGTCGTAGAAACTCCAAAAGGGCTCATTTGATTGGAAATTGAATGGGTTAGGGCCATTTTAAATAGTTAAATACTTTCTAAGACCACACTGGCTATACGTGACGTAGGAAGCTAAGAGAGGAAAGGAAATAATAAATGATAAATAAAACCAAAAAAGGGTGAGAAAATGAGGATTTTGTCAGCCAGTGGTAAAATATGAAGACGAAAAACCAACAAATATTTCGACAAGGACTTCTGCCAAGTCGTCCTCAGTGCTAAACACACTTTGTTTGTTCGGATCTTGTTTAGTGAACTCTAAAAGGTTAGATTCTTGTTGTTATTTTTTTTTTATTTTTTTTTTTTTAGCACTGAGGACGACTTGGCGGAGGTCCTTGTCGAAATATTTACTGGTTTTTCGTCTTCATATTTTACCACTGGCTGACAAAATCCTCGTTTTCTCACCTTTTTTTGGTTTTATTTATCAATTATTATTTCCTTTCATCTCTTAGCTTCATACGTTTTTAATAGTTGAAAGTGATTGGAGAGCGACTACCGCCCCTCTCACGCCAACCATTTCCCCAAACTCATCCAATCAAAATTTTGAGACAGCCATTTTGTTTAATGTAGTTGAAAGTTCTGGAAATTCGGTCCTAGAGGATGACAATCACCCTAACAGACCTTAGGGTAAGGGTTGTAATTTATGCCCTGGGGGCATATAAGGTGTTTATAAAAACCGTTGTCATTCCAAAAGGGCTCATTCGATTGGAAATCGAAAGGCCTAGTGCCCTTTTTAATAGTAGAAAGTGATTGGAAGGCTTGACATTTTTATAGTAAAGATCGGTGCGGGTATAATGTATTATTTTTGTTGTTGTTGTTGTTTAGACCAGGGCACTTCGTATCGAAGGAGTTGTCGTGGGAACTTCGAAAAGGGCTCATTCGATTGAAAATAGAAAGGGCTGATGTACTTTTAATAGTCGACAGTGATTGGAGGGCAATTAATCCCCCTTCCACTCCCACCCTCCCACGCCCACCCTCCCATTTACCCAATATGTTTTAAAAACTAAATGTTGCCTTAAGATTAAATCAAAATGCACTGTGATAATGCTAATTCCCAATAAGGCACCTCAGCTGTATCCCAAGAACGACTGAGGGTATTATGTTCAAACTTTTGGGCCTACTTCTGCTCTTAAAATTTAACCAAATCAAAATAGCGTAAGTGTATCCAAGCTATCAAAGAAAGTAAACAGTTTTTTTTTGCGAATGGTATCAAGTTTTCCATTTCAGGTCAACTAGAGGAGGTATGAAACTAAATTAATACAGTACTATTTGTGTCCAGATTTGCAGAAGGGTGTATGTTGTTAAAAATTGCTCAAAATTGTTCTCCAGCATACAAATAGCAGGCCAAACTATAAAGTCTTAAAAAACGATAAGATTTAAAGTATTATTTTCTTTATCCCTGAAAAGACTATGTCAATATAAAACGAACAGAAATTAATTAACAATCGTGAAACTACCACAAATCAGCATCGATAAATAAATGAAACCCAAAACGAACAGAAATTACAATAAATAACCGAGTCAAACTCAAAACGAGCAGAAATTAACATAAGTAGGGCTCAAAACCCTCATGCCTTCCCAACGCCACACAATTTACAATTTACTGAAAAAAATGCAAATGAATGTGCATTGTAAGTTTAATATACACATACTGATATTTAGCATTCAAAATGTTAATATTATTTGATTTATTAAAGTTATAAAAGTAAAAATATTTATATTTTTTAGTAAAATATTTATATTTTTTTCAGTAAAGTGCAAATTTTGTTCTGGCCTTGGGAAGGCATAGGGGTTTTGAACCCTACTGATGTTAATTTTTGCTCGTTTTGAGTTTGATTCGGTTATTTATTGTAATTTCTGTTCTTTTTTGGTTTCATTTATTTATCGATGCTGATTTGTGGTAGTTTCACGCTTGGGAGATTATTTGATTTTATTTTTGCTCATTTTTTGTTTAATGGAGTTCTTTACTTTTCTTCGAAAAACTTATTTTGTGGAAAAAGTTTTTTTTAATTAATTCGAAAGAAGGATGGTCATGCATATGCGGGCAATCATGTTGAACTATCAGTCTTGGCTTATTGAAAGAGAGTTCATTGAAATGGAAATCCAGCTATCTAGCGCCCTTTTAAAGCAATGAAATAAAAACTTTTTACAAAGAAAATTATGCGGTAGGGGAACATCCTACAGATATGTAGGGTACCTCCATAGGAGGCACGGACCAAGGGGGACCTTGTTCCAGGGGGTCCATAACAAAAACTGGGGCACCCTCACCCGGGGCCGTAAATACAAGTGGAGGAGGAAGAAGGCTCCTCAAATGTACACTCAACAGGGCCCACCAGTGTGTGCACACGTGCCATGTGTTACAAAACCTCTCCCAGTAATTGGTGAAATTGCATGGTGACGTAGAACACTACCGTGGGAGGATCCTCATACCACACCAATTAAATGCGAAGAAAACCTTTGGGGAAAATATATTTAATAATACGGAAAACAACGGTTTCTCTTTTTTTTATTCTTATCAAATTTAACAATAAAATGAAGTTGTCACCGAATTTTGAGTACGAAAGAATTAAATCGCCTCAGTCAATTACGCTACCAAAAATTGATTGTTCTCGTAAGAGCTTTGGGCAAATAAGTTCATAGATTCAAATCAATACGTGAAGAAAGAGAATTGGGTACTGTAAGTTGCTCCAAGTCTGCTTAAGGCAACAACCATACGTTAGAAAGGAGTGAAAGAGCACGCCTCCTGCTTACCACTGTGTTTTCCTGGTCCTCAGAGAGGGCAGCCTTATAGTTTCTACTCGTTTTTCGTTTGGTCTGGTTATTTATGGTAATTTCTGTTCGTTTTCTGTTTATTTATTCAGTCATTTATCGTAACTTACGCTTGAAAAAATTATCTGATTTTCACTTTGCTCATTTTTGGTTTAATGTAGCTCTTTACTTTCCTTTGAAAAATGTCTTTTGTGTATAAGTTAATATAAATTAAACTCACAGAATACATTCAGTTAACTTGTGTTTAATACAATATTAAGATAACGAACCTTTTATAAACTGGAAGACTAGCAGAATCAAAACAAAACTAGGATATGTATGGATAGTTTTTCGGTTGGAGACATTTTGTATTTTCCAGAAAAATGTGAGCATTTCTCTGAAGTTTGACTAGTTTTTAGTTTGACTTGGTTATTTACGGCAATT